>VYXB01007043.1:859554-985728 GCA_013397135.1 Pachyramphus minor
GGGGGGGGCTGGCATGGAAACGCGGTAAGGGAGCGTGAAATAAACATCGGGGAACCGTGGCGTGGGGGGTTTTTTCCGCTGAAGGCATTCGTGGCTTGTCTTTAATTGACACGGGGAAGTACTGCGAACGCGCTCCGCAAAAGCACCGTAAATTGCTGCTCATCCCAAGAACATTCCTGAAATTAACCCTTAGAAATATAAATAGCAATTTAAAATTACACGCCTGGGGAGGGAGGGGGGAGGGAAGCCAGCAAGCAAATGTGAATAGTTGTCTCTTACCTTTTTTTTCAGATTCACGTTGAAAAGCAGAGGAATTTATATGTCTATAGATGTATTTATTTATATGTAAATCAAAATCTCCATTTGGCACATGATCTGCTCACAGAGTTGTCTGTACAAAGTATTATGCAGATCGTCTTGACATCTTTCCAAGGGTAAAATACAGCAGCCTTTGTGTGCGTGACATTCCCCCATCTTATCTAGTTGCTACACCAGCAGAGAGCCACCATTATGAAATAGTAATCTCTTAACCTTTACTACTAGTAGTTTCTGTTTCTGTATCTGTCCGGGGTTTGTTTTTGTTTTCTACTTAAGTGATGGTAATGAGTTTTTATGAGTTCTCAAAGCTTTTTATGGGGCTTTCTAGCTCTCTCATCCCCAAATTTTTTGTGCAATAACACCACCGTTTGTCTAACTCCATGAGTTTATCATGATGTCTCACTCCAGTCTGTTCCTCCAGTCTGTTCCTTCAAAAGAACACTTCTTTTTTCAAGAAGGGTTTAATAGAGGCCTCTGAATAGAAAAAGATAATATTATGGAGGTGTACAATAATACAGGTGAGAACAGTACTATATTACTCTGTCCTGGAGGAAAACAGATGGTCGGTTATGTAGCACACCTGATGCAGCCCATTCCCAAAAAACTGTTGTAAGAGGGTATTAAGTTGAGGATTTCCAGATGCAGAAAACAAGTTAGATTGAAAAGAAACTACATGTCACAGCTGCCACATGAAATCCCAGACTGCACTGCCACAGCTGATACCCCCTCCCATGTCTTTTCATTACCAATCCTCTCCACAGCTAGAAAGCCAGCCGGGCCACAAAGTAGTGACAGGATCAGAAACCTTGGGTCCTGGGCTCAGAACCTAGTCCTGATGGTCATTGGCTTGGCATTCCTGGGTTGGTGTTCAAGCAGCACTCTTTTCACAGCTGCACACATCCCTACAGATCCTTTTATCCATCAGCAAACATCAGGAGTGGAACAAGGGCAGGAGCATCGTAACACAGCCACTTGATGTCTGATCTTCAGAAGTGCCAGGTACTTACAGGCACTCTTACAGCTAATAGAAACTATAAACTCTGTGCACCTTGAAAGACTGGGACAATGAAGAGCAGCTGCGCAGCATATTCCAGGGAAGGCTTTTGCATGATGGAATTTCTTATGTATTCTGGTCTGGCAGATAATAAGCGATGAGTCTCTGAAGCCATGGATATGACATATGTCTTCTCTTGCTGTTGTTTGAGACGGCCTAGAAGATTTGACAGAGGTGCTGCAGTCTGAAAATATGTTTTCTTGCTTTATGCATGCAGAAGGGATGAGTTTAAAGGTATTTATTTGATTCTGTGTACTGCTGCAGCTCAGTACTGCAGACATCAGTTTGAAGAGCACTCCAGATGTGAACAGGATCATTAGACACTTCTAAAATATCATCCCTATCATACTGTACCCATGAAGAGCAGTCCTAAAGAAAAATTCAGACTAAAGCAAAGCACGAACACTACAGAATATAGTCTGTATATTAAAATAATTTGATTTGAACATGTTCACATGAAATTTAGACAGAGACTTTGAAATGGGTAGGAGATTTATTGTGATCACTTGTAAAAATCTGTTTTAAGTTGTGATGGGCAAAAACTATTCATAAACCAACAAACATATACATTGTATACACTATATATATATTATATACACACTATATATTCAGGGGAAAACCTTTTCTGTTATCTGTATAAACTAAACTTTTATTTACATAAATATGGCTCAGTTCTCCAAATATTTGTGATGAAACTCACACTAAAAAGTAAATATTGATATCAACTCGTGAGCCTTACCTTACCAGTAGAAGTTTGCTTAAGAGGAATTATCTGTGAAAGACAAAGCAAAGTCAGTAACTTTGTATTTTGTTCACATATTCATAGACACAAATGATCCTTGAATGAGTATCCCTCACATTAAGTCCCATTTGAGCTTACTCCTTTATGAATCAGGAAAGGCCTGCTTTCTAATGCAGGTTTATAAAGCAGAGTTTGAGTAAGCCTGTGGCTACATGCTTCATTTATTGAGGCAACAATGGCATTTCTTGTTGCTTTCAGACTAAACAGGATTTTCCAGCTCTGTTTCCTGGAGAGATCTATTCCAAGCAAACAGAAAACTTTCACGTATTAGTTTTCAGATTAGTTGTCTATCTAATATTTCAACACAAGAGCTCAAAATTTATTTAACAATACTATTTACAGAACATAACAAACACTGTGCTTACCTGTATTTTTCCAGTTTCTACCATATAGCATAGTCAAGGACACAATCATGCCAACTCAACGTAGTTCTGGAAGATTTGTTTCCAGAAAGCAGTGTTTTAGCAGCAAGGAAATTGTTCCTCTCTATGTGAAACAGTTCCCTCTTGTGGATATTCTGTGTACAGTATCACTGGTAAAGTATTTAAAATATTCATCAAACCTGTATCTTTGTAATTAAAACCCCCACCTCCATTCATCAATGATCTCAACGCCTAGGACATTCTTGGTATGAGGAAGAACAAGCTATTGCATTTTATTATAATACAACTTGCAAAATTACTCATTATCAATAACAAATTATTTAGGTGCAATAAACACAACAAAGCTAAATAAAGTTGCATAACTGTATTTATATAAGTCAGGTATAAATCACAGTGGGATTTTTATTTTTCTTAAATGAGAAAACTTTCTGTAAGTTCCATTAAAGGAAATCATGATTAAAAAAGAAGGAAAGCATACATTATATAAAGGAGACAATAATGACAAAACACTCAGGGTTTCCTAGGATCCATGTACTGAAGACAAAGAAACTCTGCAATGATAAATCTTTCAATTAAAACTAAGGAGTCCAAGCAAGTAAGTGGCACAGCTTCACTGGTGACACAATATTGCACCAGGGATTAATTTGGCATGCAGCTCAGAAAAAAAACCCTATGAATGGAGTAACAGTCTAAGATTTATGTGTTCTCTAAATGATGACTACATTATACAAAGAATAATTTTTTTTCTGAAGTGAAATGTGAGAGAATAAATATATACTCTCCAGTTTTGCCTAAAGGCATTTGGTCTGGGGAAATGATAGGAAACAATTGCATGTTATTATCTAGAGGGAAATTATATTAAAAAAGGCTAAAAGCCTCTATGTGTCAATATACCATAAACTTGTTTACCACAACTTTTTTGTTTAATGGTTATATAAAACCTTCCCATTTGATTAAAGGTACAGAGTAAATGTTAAACAAGCAGTTTAAGGTTCTCTAAAGGTAAATACTTTCCAAGGGAAAAAGCCAAAGTTCTAACAATTAAGTATGCATTTATTTTCTGCAACACCAGTCTTCAGGTGAACAATCCCATATAGGATGTGCTGTTGTTGCTTTATGCAGATGTAACCAGCATTAAATAATGGCTGTGACCAACAACCTCCTTCAGATTTGTGTAGCCTCTGTAGAACATGCTGTTGGCTTTATGGCTATATCCATGTTCCTGAGGTCAGTGGGGCACTTGGTCTTGACTTGAAATATTAGAGACACAATATCAACCAGACTTTGCATATAAGCACAGATGTATTGCATATTTAACTCTGAGCCTCACTTTAGTAGTATTCCTTACTCCTTCTTCTTTTTCCTGGGAGCAGAGTGAAAAATAATACATTGTAGTGTTTAGATAGATACTGGAAACAAAATACTATAATGAAATAATTCTGAGAGATTTTTGTTGTAAAATGTTTGCTCTCTGAGATGCTGAGGAAGAGCCCTGCTGATGCAAAACACACGTGAGGTTGGATCTGGTGTCCTTGTCTTAAAGACTCTGAAGAGGAAATATTAACAGGAGATGATACTAATATGCATATAACTATATATTTGCATATGGCAAATAATCATCTTTAGCGATCGTTCTTTTCATAGGATTTAGACAACCTATTTCAGTGCATGTTAATTGAAAATTCTGTTTAGCTTACTTTGCATCTGCCCAATCCCTGTTCAAAGACTGAAGTACATATTTAGCATGATGATGTATTGTACGCTGCAACACCTTCCTATCAAAGTACTTTACAAATAAGAATATATTCAACCTCATCACATCTCTCTGTAACCGTATACGTGAACACTATTCTTGGCAGTGAGGTTACGTAACAATTTCCTTGAATTAGTTAAAACTTTCGTATTGAGATCTATTTTGGCACTTAACCCTGGCAAAATCCTCCAGCTGGCAGGACAGAGACATACCTCAGCAGAATGCTTTAATGGGTCACCCAGTCATTCAGAGTGATCATCTCCAGAGTACTGGAACCCTTGTACTCAATCCAGCCAAATAAAATATTAAAGAAAATCCCTTGTTAACACTAATCCATATGGTATGAATAGGAATTAATACAAATGAATATTGCAAACATAGAGCATTTTCTTTGGCCTTTTTTTATTTTATTTTAATAAAGCAAGTCTTGAATATCCTTGTATTTTGTTTAAGAGTTAGACCTAACTGTAGTTCCTCATTCTCTTCTTTCCAGATTTACCAAATCAGATGAGGTTTGATTAGATATTACTTGCCAGTAGAATATTTCCACTTATTATTGGAAAATGTGTATGGTTTATGCATTAATGGAATGTTAACACATGGCTAACATCTGAAAAAAAATCTTACAGCAGAAATTATGACCTCAGGAGTGATATTAATTAAGCCATATTATATCCTCTGAGGTCTGTAAGTGCATTTAATAAATATCAATCCATACACTTAAAATACTCTTGACTCCTGTGAATCAGAGCCTGTTTTTTACTGTTTGTACTAACGATTTTTCTTTCCAGTAAGGGATTTTGCCACAGGAAAGAAGAAAGTAGAAAGATATCAGGATATTCTGAAGACAGAATAGTAGCAACCACTGTTAAGCACAGGTAGACTAACAGAGATACAGAAACAGCAGTTAATGAAGGCATCAACAGTACCTAAAACAAAACACATGAAGAAAAAGACCTTTACAACATCTGTCTTAAGCCATTAATTCCCCTTTTTCTGAGTGGGCCCTGATGACCAAACCATAGAGAGAAGCAGTAAACTCTTCAACCTATACTAAATTATGATAACAGAACAACAAAGAAATAAGTTACATGCAGTGGTGTGCAAAGAATCACTGCAGGTAGCAGTAAGAGGAAGCAGGATAAATCTTTTCTGACACTGCTTTGTCTTGGTTTTGTTGTGTTGTATCAAATCAGGATAGCAAGATCAACCAGAAAACATGTGAGGGTAATGCAGGACTTCTTTCTGCACAACTTTTGGGTTTTTGTTTTTTGTTCTTCATATATATATTGGCACTTACTGGGCTTTCCAGATAGGCCCAGAAACTTCAAATGCAGCAATACAGAAACTGTTACAGTAGTACAGGAAATACATAAGTTCTTTATGTGCCATAATTATGAAAACACACAGCAGTATGAGTGTCTCCCATGCCTTTGTGCAGTTTCCAACAGCGGTGTTCACTCTGCGACTATGACTGATAGCTATAAACCAAGAATTCCATAACTGCTCAGGTACTGCCATAATAATGATTGCAAAGACAGATATTAATTTTTTCTAATGGATTTAATTTGGAGAATTAAATGTTTATTGCCTCATCTTTTAGGATTTTTCTATTAATTTTACCTGATATCTTGCATACTGGAATTGCGTAGGCCAGGTAGCTTTATTTACTTGTTTCTAGGAACCATTTGGATTTGACTCTAGACCCTTCTAAGAAATTACTAAAAGGGAATGGAGGGAAAAAAGTGTCATAGTAAAATATGAATCTAAAGATGCCTGTTTTCTTTGGGCAGTTCTCTTTTAAGTCCAGCAGCCAGCTTTGCCACATGGCAGTTGCAGAGGGGTGTTGCTATCAGAGCCACTACAAAGGAAGTTCTGCGAGTCATTCCTGAAACCAGCTGCCAGCCTCAACATACTGTAGGCCTCCAAAATCTATTGTGTACAATTTAAATTACTTGGGGAGCAAAGTAATAATAGCAGAACAGTAGTGCTGCGCTACTCCAGGTAGGCCAATGGAAATTTTCATAAAAGTCAGCTAAATGAGAAAACCAAAGAAAAATGTGAAGATGTATGTGTACTGAAACCAGCCACTGAGAACAGCTCTGAGCACTAGCTAGCTTGATGTCCATGAGGTGTAAATCTGCTTAACACTGAAAAATCAGACATCAGGGGAGATGTCTGATTAAACGATAAAAGGGAGACCATATGTTTACAAGCAGCCACTCAATTTTTTTGCAGCTCATTATAACACTTACACTTTGCTCTCCCCAGGATATATTCCCATTTAGGAACTTGGTGTTTATTTTTGACAATAGCCTCAACATAATTCAGGAGGAGCAGCATTTGCAATGACCTGCTTTGCTTTCTTGTCTCTCACAGTTGTCTGGAGCTGAATAGCTGAGAACTGGTAATTTGCAACTGAAAATACATTAGAACAAAGTAAGTCTTTCATTATCAAACATCAGCCCATACAGTAAGGTTTGAAAAGCTGAATCTCAACATAATCAGAAGATGCTCTTTCTCTTCCCCCTACATAAGCATATATCCACCAAAATGTTTTTTCTAATAGGAGGATGAGATAAAACCCAGTTAACATACAATCCTGCAAAATGCTGAGCATTCCTGCTTTGATCCAGCAAAGCATTTAAACAGGTGTCTAGTGTTATGCACAAGTAATCTCACAGAATCCTGTAACCGAGTCACATGTTTAAAATTAAGCATGTGTTTTAGGTCCACGGTGACAAGGCTCGACACCTTGTATGACTAAGTGACTAGTAAGCTGAAGAGGTTGTGTAGGAGTCACGTCCTTAATTGCTTGCTGACTTCATCAGCACTTACTTCTTACTGAGGTTGTATTTGCCAGTGTGCAATATAAAGGTGACCTTTAATTCCAGAATTAATACAGCTTAGTATTTTCTTTTCTATTTGGAACTATACCTTTTTCAATTAACAAAATAATGAAAAAATAATACCCAACTTAGTCACAGTTTTTGAAGGAATCAGTGATTCCTGATATAAGATAAATCTTCGAAGTAGTATTCTAAATACTCAATATTCTGTTTTCTCACTGATAGATCCAAATATGTCCTCTTACAAGTCAATGGTGCTGCTAAGGATCAAATATATAGCAGTAGTCACAGATAAGTGTCCAATGTCTGAGCTCTGATAATGCAGCAGTCTTGTATGCAGTACTAAGCCTGCAGCAGGCTATAAAACAAACTATCCTCAGGCTGAATTAAAAATAATTGAATTCAAGGCCAAAATGAAGGCTGCCTTAAAAAGGAAGTATTTTCCAACAGCACATATAATTTTTGTGCTTTACTAAATTCAGTGGAATGTTGGGATACCTAATGGCAATCGACAAAATGGAAGTCTGGTTTTGACCTTGAGAGGCAGCCTCTGGGCAACATGATAATGGTAGAATGAAGCTTTATTAACTGAATAGTCTCATATGCTGCAACTACTCATATTCATTGCTTTAATTTAATCTGATCTGCAGGCAGATGTTAATTTCTGTTTCCTCTCATAAGCTAATTGTAATTCAACCTATGGTCAGAACTAAGATAAGTTATTTGAGAAAAAGGCATAGACTCTTTCTGTCTTCTGCAGTGGGTGTAGTTTTGCTTTTGAATACAAGTCTGTAGCTGCATCAATGAAGGATACATGTGGATATCTAATAGTAATTTACATGTGCATATCTAATAATACTTACTTAGACAAAGAGCTAATTTGTAATCAGTGGAGCAACATCTTTGGGGAAAAGCATAATAAAGCATTTATTTTCATAAATGTTCACAGGTGGATATTCTGAAGATAATTTTTAATTATTAATTAACATACAGGTTTAGACAATGGAATACTAAATAGTATTTGAATGTGAGACATATTAATCACAAACCTTCCACCTATTCACTATCTCAGTCATGTCCCATTCAAAGTCTCTGACAATAAACTCTTCTGTATTATATTACTTTATCTGACACAACAGGTTTTCCCAGCATCTCCTCTACTAAAAGAAAGTTTACTGCTATACATGTGATGATACATTATTGCTCGCCTACCCTTAGTATATGAGAAATTGATATATACAGTCTATTGCCAACTGCAATGGTTAGAATACTTTTAATATTTACATGGGTTTATGGTACTTTAACTTGATCTCTCTTTCATAAATCATGTCCGTTGTTAAATGTGTATTATAAAGTATTACTTGGTATTATCAACTTTATTAATCTTGTTATCAAGACTTTTTTTCCTTTAAATTTCCACAATGTCATATTTCAAGTGTTTCCTTTTTGTATCAAGAAATAGGTAACCTAGAACTTTTTAGATTGGTGATCAATAATCATTCTATGTCTTTTAGGATCAAGGCAGGTTGAAAAAAGAGCCATGTGATGTGGTTATCACCCGAAATTAAAAATACATCACTTTAAGTGCTAGAGAAAGCTACAGCCATATTAAGACTCTAACATAAAATAATCAGTACTTCAGTGGTCTTAGTGTGGTCCTGGAGAAGCTCTAGCAGTACAGTATTCAGTCTATGTTAAAACAAGAAAAGTTATATTAGAATTTCAGGCGTATTTAGAATCACTCTCATAGACAAAACCAGCTCACTACTACATTGCTTTCCTATAAGAAAACCCTCCTTATTTAAAAAAAAGTTCATAAAACACTTTCTCTTTTGTTTGCGGAAAGATTCAGCTATTTAGAGATGAGTAATCATGAGTAAATTATTAACTAACTGCAACAGAGCAATAGGACAAGGAAAGTTTGTTAAGAGCAGGTTAACATTAATATAAATAAATACTATTTTAATAGACAGTATTTAGGCAATACACTTTGTTCATTGTGCATCAGGTTATTGCCCTTTCAGTGACAGGCACTGGCAACTAATTAGGATGTGTTTACATTCTGATTGGTGTGTCAATGCAATACACTTCTGTGTGTATTGCAAAATCACAAAGTAATAGATTTACCAGGTTTTTATCACTATCAATAAAGACATAATCTAGATTATGTTAACTTTTTTCCTTAAAAAAAAGAGTATTTCCACTACCTTTTCTCCTGGATAGTAAAATAACTGCTTTCTAACACCAACTAAAATATACAACCAACCTTCTTCAGTGTTTTACCTTCCCTTTTGCAAAAGAATTCCTGCCTCTGACACTCTAATAAATTCATTAGCGATTTTTAAATATGGAGTGTCATCTCTCCAGTCTTCTCTGGATTAATATTGGGTTTCAGAAACTACTACTTCAGAAAATACAACAAGTAGAGTTATTTCTTCTTTGGAACAGAACTGATTTGCTTTACCTTCTTTAGCTTGCACTAACCAGTGTTACCTGATTCCCACGTTAGATCAATGCTTCAGCAGTACAGAAACATCTTTTCTTATCAACCCAGTCTAATAATAATAAAAATATCCCAGTTTTGTAGCTTGTTAAACTCTCTTAGATGAAGGATGAGATCCTTACAAACTTAAGATATGGAGGATAAAATGTCCCGCACTGAGGATAAAGCTGTATGTTAGGAATCAGTGCTTTTCAATGATTCTACAGTATGACAGAAGACAGTCCTAGCCTTAGCCCTACTGAGAGGGAACATACCAGGCAACATTCAAACAGAGTCTCAACGATGGAAACAGCCATTAAAGGCAAAATGGTGTTCAGATCTGAGGTAAGGTTTTCAAGTAGCTGGTTACAGAGGAAATGCATAGTGCAGTTTCAGTTATATTCAGATTTATTTTTTTCCCCAGTTAACGATTTCAATATTCAGACTGGCTTCATATTAAACTGAGATCTGTTGGATGTGGATCAATGCACACACATTTCCTGTTATATTTTCCCCACAATGCCTAGTATCTCTTGTATAATGCGTACATGTTCTTGAAAACTAGACAGAGACGTTTAAATATCTTCTAAACCAGGCAATGTAACTATTAGTAGAAAGTACTACAGATGGCTGACTAATTGAACCATGGAAAGCATTATCACACCATTTCTCAATTTAGAGCTCATTATTCATTTGAGTTCAATCTCATTTCATTACTGTTATAATTCCATATAAAATTAAAGTGAGTTTTAAACTTACACGCCTTACTGAGGTTATTTTATAGTCTTCCAAACTACACCTCATTTCCAGCCAGTTCTACCAGACCACTGAAAATTACTAGTTTTTTTTGCTTATTTTCTGGGGGTTTAGGATTATAACTTAGTTATTAGAGCAGAATCCCTAACCAAAGATACACTTGTAGCCTTTGCTCTGTGACCTTGAGAAGTCAGTTGTACTTCATAGGTTTCAGGTTTACTTCTGTGCAAAGGGTGTTATGGGGGTTAATGTTTCTACAGTACTTTTAGAGTGTTGGATGAAAGGCACTGTAAAAGCTCAAAGTATGACTTTTTAATTATATATATACACACACACACATATCTTTTCCAGTTTATGTCTTAGATTTCCAGCATGGAGATTTGTATTTGTGCAAAGCTGAAGGTCTTCTGCAATAAAGCAGACTACAGCAGCTACTTATTTAAAGTTCTTTTGCACCAGATTAACTGAATGCCTGAGAGAATGATATAGGTCACCTTCTTAAAATGGCCTGAATACCAGCAGAAGATTAAGAAATGGTGGGAGTGACTATATTTTGTTACACTGAAAGCATTACAAGCAAAGTCTACATGAGCAAAGTGACATTCACTGACAGATTGAATTGCATTATGATAAACTAAAAATGGCAGAGAGGCTCAGACCTTTGGAATAATAACTCTTGAAGATTTTCCATTTTGATAATCAGTTGATTGACAGAGGATACAATGAGAAAATGGCTATGACTTCTAGTTTGGAAAACAGCCGCTTTGTCATCTGAGTTTCACCCTTACAATAGTGATGTTACAGTCTTCATCTTTGCTAGTTTTCATGAGTCCTGTGTCATTCTTTTAAAAATTGCCAAATCCTCAATTTTCTCAGCGGTGGCACAACAGCAGTGTAATCAAACACTTATCATACGTGATGGAGGAACACAAGCTACCTTTCATCTGGCCAACATACTTACAGTGCCACCCTATAGTTAACTATTGCTGTGACTTTATTTAAGATTATCTGCGTTAAAATACAGTTGTAATTCTGAGGTTCTCAAGGCCTTAATATTGTTCATTTATGCAGCTTGACTTTCCTCATGGAATATTATAATGCAGAATGTAAACGTGTGGGTTACTTTAATGGCATTTATAGGAATATGCCTATGTGTGTGTATTTTATGATTTTTTTAATGAAAGACATGAATGCAATTATATCCTCACTTAATATGTTGCAGTTTTAATATACTGCAGGATAAATTTCCGGCAGTACATTTCACACAGCTTTTTAATTTTTTTTTTAATTTGTCTGTTGTGAAAGAAAAGTGAGGAGTGAGAATAAACTTTCTAACTGGCCAATATCAACATAGAAAGAGAAATACTGTTTTTCTCCAGGCTAGTAACATCCAGCTGAGAATGAAATATACTTTGTCAGTATATCATGAGCTAAGCCAGTCAGTCCCTGGCAGCAAGAAACCATAGTGGTCTACAGCGATCCTGCTGTTGGATTGTACTCTCTAATGAGAAGAATGTACATGGACAAAGGTACAAATTGCATCAGCAGCAACAGCTGGGTGAAATAAGATTTAACTTCTTATAGGAACCAGATGGTGGGTATTAGAAATAGGCTAAAGCTGCCCTGGAGTAGCAGGAACAGGCTTGATTTCCTGCAGCAGGCAGGAACTGAAAGCATTAGTGTAAAGACTTTGTCAGATGAACATGTTGAGGCACTCATTCCTAATGTCTCCCTACTTCTATTATAAATTTTAAGGGCTATAAGCAGAGGAGAAAGATACGAATTATGGAAACAGATGGAGAATCAGTGAGGCATAGAAATACAGGTGCTATACGAACAGATGGAGTGAGGGGGATAAAAGGAAAGGAAGAGTGCTAAGCCTGAGAGGTGCACAAAATTCTGCAGGTGTAAAACAGTTCAGTCTTGTGGGGGGATTTGGAAATTAATTACATCACTTTTTTCAGATAGCTCACTCCTTCCCACAAGGGACGCTAGTTTGTTCCCTCCTCCACATGGATTAAAACAAATTGACTTGTCCTTGAATACATCTGACTGCCAGGATTTTTTTTAAAAACTTATCTTGTGACAGGGCAGAACTAAAACAATCTCACTAAATAAGAGCCCTTAATAATAAGATCCTTAATATCGAGGCAATTCCTTTTTCCCAACCACACTAGTTTACAGATCAGTGTTTAAAAAAATGGCAAAGCTGAATTGCTCTTGCTTTCAATCTCAAAGCAAATAGTATCACTGTCCAAAAAGATGGTGCCAGTAGAGGTATTCAATTTGATTAACCATCTGATAAACTTAGACTGTATTCACCAAGTGTCATATCCAGTATCACCTTCCCATTACACAGCAAAGCAAAATCTCACGGTCTGACATGAATTAAATCAATTTCCCTTTTGTAGTAAGAAGTCATGTGATGGTGGCTATTTGTCCTGAAATGGGGGACAAATGTTTGATGACTAAAAACTCAGGAAACTTAAATTCAAAATTACAGTATATTTCCTCTCTGCCTTTGCTGATGTCACTGAATGACAACATTCTGTAGCAGAATTGGCTCTGAGAAACCTTCAGGGTTTAGCCTAACAGGAGTCCTCACTGGTAGCAATCTGAGTTCAGGAACTAGGTTGGCTGAAAATCTTCTGATTGACAGATTCAAAAGTCATATCCATCGTGCCCAGGCTTAGCTAGGGGAGCAGCTTCTCAGCAGCAGATGAGCTCAGTTGGTTAGAGCACGGTGCTAATAACACGAAGACTGTGGGTTTGATCCCTGTATGGGCCATTCATTTAAGGGTGAACTTAGTGATCCTTGTAGGTCCCTTCCAACTCTGAATATTCTGTGATTCTAAAATGACATGTGCCTGCTATCCTGAAGGCTTACATTTGAAATGCCCTTTTTGAAGGATTTTACATTTGTAAGCAAGGTATGGCAGTTCCTTTAATTTATCATTATGCTTTCTTCCTTTACCTTTCAGAAAACTAGGATTTAATATTCCAGGCATTACTTTATGGATATTATTGGTCACAAAGCTCTCATCCTCTCTATTTTTGAAGAGAATTTCTGGTTCTTTCCTGCAGAAGCATGTCTATTTGAAAAATAGGCTGGGAAAGATTATTAATCATTTTCTCATAAAATCCAAAAGCTAGAAGAGAAAATATCTGTTAGGTCCACTAGTCTATTCTCCCTTTCACATGTTTTACAATGTAAGCTTTGCAGATCATGCATACTTCGGTTTGTTCCCTCCTCTATGGGAGAAATGGATTCCATTTTGAAGTATTACTTCTACAGCTGCAACAATTACATTGGAGTCAGGGTTCATAATTTCAACTTCCATGTCTTGACCACAAACACTTTTGTGCAAACTCAAGATACCATTGTGAACTGTGACATTAAACAATGTCAATGCTCAATCCTTTTCTGGCCTGTGATCAGAACAAACGTGAACACAAAGGCAACAGAATAGGCTGGGATCCCAAAGTGGCATTCCCATGGCTGCCGTCACATTAATTTTCCGCATGTTTTTTGAGTCACTCTATGCAAACCTTTGCTTAGCCTTTGATTCTTATATTCAGTTTTGTTATTCAGTTTAGCTAGCTTTAGTTATCACTGCTTTACATCAGTGTTTCTTCATAAAATCAGGATGATATCACAAAGGCCTGCCAGCTGGCTGAGAAACAAAGTTGAATGCTTATTAGATTTTGAAGGCAATATGCAATAGACTACCATTTGGCAGATTTATTCAAGTCATGTAGCCCTACTACAATAAGATGTCTCATAAACTATTAGCTTTGGGAGCACTGCAGGATAAGGCATACATTAAGCAGATTAAAAACAAATACGAGGTAGCAAAAGACAATAAAAGACATTAAAGAAAGGATCACAAGATCTGGTAGACAGAGTCAACACTCTTAAAAGGGAATCACTCTTGCACAAAATTGAGTGCTTAAGCCTGCTGCAGATATCAGTGAGAAGAAAACTGTCACTGACTACCTTGTGAACCAAGGAATAATTCAATGCAAGCAACCACCAGTATCAGCCACTCTTGTCCTGAAAAAGCATTTCTGGAGAGGTATCTGAAAGATATTTGTATACTGAGATAGTAAAATCTGCATAATTCTTGTTTTTACAGTTTCAAAATCTTTAGTTTATTTAGCTAATATATTTAAAGGAATTTATTCATTGACTTATCCAATACATGCAAGACCTGAAGTCTTAGACCAAAAAAAATTGACTTTCAATATTAACTCAATTATCAGAAAATACTCCTGCAGGAAGGAAAAAAAGTCTTTGCCACTTGATTCCAGTTGCTGGTTTTTATGTGATGCAAGAAGCAAGGGAAGCAAACTCACAGAAAAAAAAGAAATGAGAAATTTTTTGTACTCGTGAGCAAATGCACAGAAGAAAATGTTTCAAGTTCAGTCACAAGCATGACAGATGCATCCAAGGTCTTGCTGACATTGGCAGCCTTACAGGGGCAATCTATGTAAGGGCAACACGCTCTTGAGCAATTCCTCCTAATCAGGTAGGCATACAGATTAGTTCCTTTAATATCTCTGGCATGAAGTTTTGTCTTTTTTGCTTATAAATTGAGCACTGCAGAAACATTGGAGAACAATAATAATAATAATAATAATAATAATGGCAGGAATTTTCCTGTACGTATAATATGGAGCATATTTTTTTTCTCCCAACGGGAGAAAAAGCAGCTTAATAAAAGGCTCGAAAGAGTCCATATCATAAGCATTTTAACATTTTCCATGAGAATGAAATTACACAAGGGAAATCATAGAGACTGTGAAAAGTAATCAAAAAACTAATGTAATTTAAGCATGCCATATAAAAAACTGAAATATGCATCTGCTACTTTTAGGAAGGGATGTTCACTATAAAAACTTATTTAATTTCAGGCCTGCTCCTTCTTTACGTATGTAATCCAAAGACATGGTGGGTTTGTTTTAGGAGGTAAAAATCAAAAATATATCGTAATACATGAAAACAGGACACACTAAACATCCTTCATTTACTTAGGAACTGGTTGAATGCATCAAAGCTAGTATGTCATCAGAAACAATGCAATCCTGTATTAAACGTTGTGGGGCAAATAACCTCTGTTATGATACTGTGACAGTAGTGTGAACTGTAAGTCCTGTTGAATAACCCCAAGAGGAAGAGCCAAGTAATATGAAAGAAATTACTTTTGAATATCACCTACCCCATCTCTCACAGTGGTAGAATGAACCAGGCTCATGGGAAGCCCTGGCTAGTAATTAAAGGAAAGCTGGTGCAATTTTTCCCCTGTAAAGGACTTAAAATGCTTCCTGGATCAAGATTAACCTGTCTTACATCCATAGGGTGCTTACACATGCTTCTTATCTATGTTTTTGTGAATGGAACAATTACCCAAGAAAATAACACCTGTTTCTTTCTTCCCTTCCCTTTCTCTCAAAAGCCCCTGTTGACCTTAGCAACTCTTTACCCCATCAATACATACCTGAAATCTTTCCAGACTGAACATTGCATTCTTCTAGCTGTAGTTTTAAGAACAAACACTGCACTTTTCTGGCCAAATGAACTCCTGCAGTGTGAATTCCTGGCATGAAAGGTGCTGTTTCATACTTAATTGTATTAATTGCCTTTAAAACAAAAAGGTAATGTAATGCTTCCCTTATGGCCTGAGTGTGTACCTCCCTGATACAAAAGGATATAGGTGAGGATTTTTTCCTAGAATCTTGATTGGAAAGATGCATTAAATATATCTATATAGATAAGTACCTCTAGATCTGTTATCTGTTTATATTGCTTGGATGTCCTAATAGGGATCAGTCTCATTGAACCGGGTTCTGTAAAGCTTTGTAACTACCATCCACCTGAAAAGCTCTATTTTGCATATCCTTTCTTCTCACAAGGTTACTTAATAAAGTGGGTACTTTAAAAATAAATGATTGATGGACCTGATGAAGTAGAGTCCTGTAGGTTTGTAAATGTACTGTTTTCTGTGATTCTTGTCATTGTGGTATCTGAGTCTTTCATAAACAGTTAAGATACAAGCTCTAATTTGTCTGCAGTGTTTGTAATCATTAGTATACCAACAATGAGTTTACAATGAACTTGATATGATGGCAATAAAAGTTACACCTGAAAAAGGTAGTTTTGCTTCTTCTAGCCTTCTAAATAGTTAATTGAATAAGGAAGAATAATCATACCCATTGCATAGGCCAAGGACTCGGACAGAGAGATGAAGTTACACGTCCAAAGCATCCCTGTAAGGCAAAATGGAAACCAGAAACAGAACAAATAAGCCTACATACAACTGCAATGCCTGTGAAATTCTGTTCAAACAGAGTCTGGAGATCAGCCACAGGAGGGAAAGACTGGCATATTTGCCCAAAAACTTTCTGCAACACAATTCCACCTAAAAAATAGGTACTGTAGTACTGCAGTGCATCTTCTGTGTTTTGGCACAACAACAGGATGTGGAGACTTCAGGCCAGCCTTTTAATTTTCAGGGATCCTGTGTAGATCTAGAAAAGTGTACCTCAATTATGAGTAAATTGATGGACAATTTTTTAACTTCTTTTTTTTTAACTTATTTTGGTAATTTCCCTTTCTAATAACAGTGAAGACAATGGTTATCTTCCAGCAGAGTAAAACTTGGCAGTTCTTTTCATAATATATAGCAGAATCAGCTCAGCTCCTTTAAGGTTATTGTTTCCAGAACTCATGAATCAGCCATTCATATTGTCATTGTAATATGAATTCAAATATCATAATTTCAGTCATCATTTTTAGCAGCTATTTCCTTTTAATACTTATTGCATTCAGTTCAAAACTTCACCACAACAATTTCTCTGTAGACAATTCTTCCATATGTTTCCTTCCACTTAATAATTGTTTTAGTTTGATCCTTCAACCATATTTCTGAATAAACAGGAAAGCTCCCATTGGGATGACCCATGTTAACACTGTAATGGCTTAAATTGTGTAACTCATACACTTCTTGGCATTAGGAGAGGCATTACCATGTGCTCGGGGCAGTCATATGGGTAACAAGATCAACTAGGTATTTCAATTTATGTGACATGAATAGACTTCACCAAAATGAGAGAAATGCCAGCGTTATAAAAGGCAGAGCATAGATGTCATGTTTATTTTGTGCTTGGAGCTCATGAACTCTAATTATCTGTCAAGCCAATTAGCCTGAACAGACATGCCAAAATCCTTGCTGTAAGACCAGCTCAAATATGTGAGCCCAGGACTGAGAAACTCCACAGCTTCTCTGTGCTGCTGGTCCCATTCCCCTCCTTCTCAGAAGAAACAGTAACCTGAACACCCAATTTGCAAATGGATGAGGAAAGGGTTCAGCACTCAGCAATGACACCTTGCACTTCATGTAATACAGAGAGAGCCCTTGCTGAGTTAGTTAGCCTCAATAATCTGCAAATTGCAGTATACTGCATTTCCCTTTATAACCTCCTAGTTATTGCAAGACATCCCAGTAGCTACAGGGAAGGGACAGATTTTTCCCTCCGTTTATTCTTCAGCCGAGAATCAGCACAGGGTTTATGTTTCCCTTAAACCCTCAAAACAAGGATTAAGTGTGACTTGACTGCTGTTGGCCTAGCTGGTTCTGTTAGAGAGGTGTGAAATTCATCTAGACTGATCATAGCAGAAATATTTTAGTCTCCTTTTCCAACTGGTATTAAAACTAACTTCTGCAGAATGAATCTTTACAGGAACAGCTGCAGTAGCAATAGATGGGGAGAGAGGAGGAGAACCCTTAAATTTTACAATTTACTGTTTTAAGTTCTATGGGACTTTGAACTGTTTTAGGGTGATCATGCTTGTCCCATTTTAAAAGCTTCTCAGGTTTTTGGTCTATATTAAATTTTTGTGCATTTTATTATATTTATATGTATTTTGACTATATTTCAATTATAATCCCATTCTTAAAAAAATAAAATTCCAAATTTAAAATTATTAACTCTGTACTATTAAGTCTTTTTAAATAAGACTGTCATGCTTGGTTATTTATCATATCACAGTAGAAGCAGCTAATAATACCTCTTGCAGTGTATGAGCATACAAATATGCTTTTTTAGATGGTGTTTGTTTATTCTCTTAAGCTAAGGGTGATTTAATATTTCAGATAAAATCAGAACAGTAACATAGATAGCCCTAAGTTTGAACAGTAACCACCTAAAGATGACTCAAGGGGAAGTTGCTATGACAATGGATTCTGAACAGAGTCAAAAATAAAATTTTTTTAAAAACCCACTGTTTGCTTTATCAGAAGAAAAGTATGACACAGGAGTTGAGGTCATCCTGAAAGTAGACCCCCTGCTTTTAGTAAGCTCTAACAAAGTTTTCATGAATCCAAGCCTCTCTGTGACACACGACATCTGTAGAAAAGTATAAGAAATATTCTCTCACTCCCAGCTGGAAAATAATGAGACAGCAAAGGAAGAGAACCAATCCAAGCTAAGCAGTTAAGATCACCAATTCTCAATTCCATTTAGACACCTAATTTGAACATCTTTCTAAGTGCTACATAGGCATAGAAGAGATATACACATGCTGTCCTACACCCATTACTGAAGTAAACTATCCATGTCAGGGCTCCTCTAGCATCTCCCCAGCTTGACATGCCTGGTGTGCATCACTCGGAACATGTGAGCTGTTAATTGCCACAGCACAAGATTTCCCTTGGAGGAGAATTCCCATGGTGAGATTTGTCTGCAGAGCTGATTCTGTGCTACTTAAGGGACAGCTGTTACAGCAGATGAAAAAATCTGAACACAAATTGAGACAAGCATGGTTTTGATATGTGAAACTACTCTTTTAGAAATGTCAAGAGGTTTGCATTACAACATGGCTGCTTGGGGTTCAGTTCCTACAATATCTCCAGGTCCGCATTTGGCACACACAGTACACATTAGCTCAGGGAGATACAGCTTGGTGGAAGTGGCTGTTTAAATATAAAACCCACACAACACATCTGTTTTTAATGAAGGTAAGCTATGTCACCAAGAATGTCAGTTCATGAAGGTAAACAATATGCTGCCTTTGGACATCCTCTGAAGTGGGGACAGAGACTCTATAGGTCTAACATTAATGATTAGCATAAGGTTTCCCAGAGTGACTTGTGACGTGTTCACTTCTGGAAGCCAAATCTGAGACATTGACAGAGACAGTAAATTCTTCTGAAACCAATTCAAGATGTCTCATACTAGATGCTCGAAATAAGAAGCAGCCCAATTGATTGGTCAGTTCTAGATTTCTGGACTTTTATCATCACTGATTTGTGCATTTTCTATATGGGTAAAGAAACGTTACCGCATTTCTACCAGAAAGAATATCCAGTTGAGGTACTAGACCACTAGCATGTTCCCTACTGGCAAGATCTTCTCTCTGCTTCAGTCATATAGAATTAAATTTTGTGCTAATAAACATAATGACAGTAATATATCTTAGCTAATTGAGTAAAAAAAAAAAAAAAATTGAAATGACATGTCATTCCAAGAAAGTGAGAGTACCAAATTACAGTCTGCCTGCCTGCAAAATATAAATTCAAAAAATAAAAGATAGTCTACACCATAAAAGCCATTTATAATTATTAAATTATACCATGGTATTTTATTAAATAAAGTTTGTGCTTAATTTGTAATCAATCCTTTTTCTTATATAGATGTTCAAATTTATCTAATCATAAAATTAAGATAAATGTTAATATATTTTAAATATGTCTCAAAATAATTAATAATTATATTTAGCTACTGAAAGGTTCTCTCCATGGCCACCATTTAAAGTAATTTAAAATGGCACATGGTGAATATTTTTGCCTTTGTACCAAGTACATTCTAGCAACTGAATAATTTTTTAGTTGTTTAAATAAGAAAACATTGAATTTGCTATTGTAATTTCTATAGATCGATTGATTTTGACAGAAAATTTGTTGTTCCATAGGTTTTGCTCAGCTCAAAAGATAGGTACTTTGCAGAAGTTTTGAATATTGCCAACACTATATTATTGTCTCTTTCATCTCAGCAAAAAGTTAGAAGTTTGGTTATAAAGGGTGTATTTTTCTGGGTGGTTGTCTATGCTTCAGCCTATGGAAAAACTGTTTTGCATAACCATTTGTCACTATGCAGCTGAACCATGTTTGTTAGTCTTTACTATAAAGCACACTAGTATCTTGAAATAGAAAAAAAAATTCAATGTTTTTAATAGGTTTTGCACATTCTTTTTAGAAAAGAACAAAAACACACACATAAAAGAAGCCCAACAAACCCCACAGTTATCCATTGGCTGAATTTTATAGACTCACCTGTTTTTTCTACAGTCAGTGTAGAAAGTGTACTTTTTACACTGAAGATTTTTTCCCTAGGAACATCTTATCTCATGACAACCTCTTCAGGAAGCAGATGATGCTCTTGCAGGTTCCTATGTAATGACATAATATCATTAATATATATAATATAATATGTAATCATTATATATGTGTAACATATTGTATATGTAATACAATTCTGTTTTTCTCAGACTTCATTTTTTTAATTAATAGTGGAAGAGTCATACCTGATATTGACTTTTTAAATGGGGAATACCTAAAAAGAATTCTAACTTCTTTGTAGATGACATTGGAAGATAGAAGTGTTTCTCTGAATAACATGTTATTCCCCTGATGCCATTAAACAACATTACAGCCTGTCATTTCATCACCTCTGGTTGTGTCTGGAACCCCTGGTCATCTTAGAGTTGGATCCAAATGCAGAAAATAAGTAATTTATACTCTTTAAGATCTCATAGTTTTGATCTGCCACTTCTAAATGGACAAAAAATAGTCAATGAGTAAAACAAATATTGACACTTCTTGTAAGTGGGCTGTAAGATTTGTTATATTTCCACTAGTGATTTCTTTAAGAAAAGGAGACTAAACTGTCTTCATCCCAACCTTTTAGAAATGCAATCAAGATGAAAAGAAAAAATTTTCAACAGAGCTCAGACTCCAGCATCTCCTACTGAAAACAAGTCTAGTCTCAATTATAGGAGAATTTTTTTTTTAAAATCTCTAAGTAACTTCATAATTTGTATGAATTGAATACCTTAAACTCTGGTATTAGTCAAAAGCAGAAACACATGGCAATAATTGTTATGTCAAGTTGTAAAAATAAATATTTGTCTAAAATATATGCCGTAAATGACAATCAATCTTTAGAGCGGTGTAATGGTTTTAAACCCTAACACCAAGGGATTGCTTCTCTTGCAGTGTCTAGCATATTTTAGTCTCAAATGCAACCAACTGAATAATAGTAATGCTAACACAAAAAAGAAAATATATAAACAAGCTATTTAGGTCTTGGTTCTTTAAGCTCTGCAAAACTGTCCTGTCTTTTTCGTGAGAAGACAGAATGGTTTTCATCTTTCATAGCTGCATAATGCTGACAAGTGAAACAGACATTTGTCTATTTATTTCTAAATTCAGTTTTGATATGAGTGTATTTTTGTCTCTAAACTCCCCAAAACTAACAAAAAAAAAAAAAAAGGAAAATATTTACAGAGAATTTTAGAAAAACTCTTAGACTAATACACGGTTTAGCACTGCTTTAGATTGAAAAAAATGTATAAAAAAAAAAGTATTTTGCATTTTAAAGGTAACTGTCTTTGTGGACCCATCCATCAGACTAGAATCAGCTTGTGCCAAATGAAAATGCCAAACAAGGCTTGCAATAACCAAAGAATAAGATTCAATGCAGTCCAAAAGAGAGTCCTTACTAAGCTAGACTGTGCTCACAGTGGTCTTACTAGCCTATATGTAAAAAATGCTTCTGCTAATTTTAGACAGATCTTGATCCATTGGTTTAACATCCTTTAAAAATTGATTAATTTCATTGCTAACAGGAAAGGAAATCCCATTGTGGATTCTTCTTCTGGCTTTCAAATTTTGCCAGCCTAGTGCTCTATAGTACAGGATGGATTTTGCTGTTGACTCAGTTTGTGCAATTTCACAGTCAAGACAAAAACAGCTTTTTATGAATTACACTTGGCGTATAACTTTAATCCATACAGGTTTAGGGATTACATTTCTCTGCTAATTCTTGTGTGTTAAGTAGTAGGTGGTAGATGGGCTCTTAACACCTGGCATAAGTGGTTGTGACAGGTCTGCTCACAACTGAGAATCTCAGACCTTTCCTCTCCACTTGTGCATCACTCTGCCCACGAGCAAGGCTCTGGGTAGGAACAGCAGGCCTCTTCACACACTGGTGTCATTTAATCTCTCTTCAGCTGCTACATTTAGGTGAACGAGGCAGCATGTACATGGTACAGTAACAGGAGATAAAGAAAAGGCAGTTCCAGCTTGCCTGGATGTGGCTGACCAGAGTCACCCTGAGCTCTCAAGCAAAGATCTTGCCCCTGGCTACTTCATCTCTGGATCTCTGCAGTCTACTTTCCCCTCCCTCAGTGCCTCTAACCAAAGGAGAGACAATATTTCTGTGCCAGGCAAGCAATTACGGCTTTCATCCACATGGCTTCCTCCCAGCTATTGACTGCATTACCTTGAAAACAGGATAGTGTCCGAAAATTTATGTCCCAAGTTTAGGCTCAGTCTTCCTTTTGCAACATAGGTCATACCAACTGGAGAGCCATCCCAACCAGAGAGCATCTCAGGTTAGACAAATAGCTCCACTTAGAGCAATTCCTCAATATATACTCCTGAGGACTTTATCTGATAGCCTATATCACAAAATTAGACTACTTATCTTCATCGCTGCCTAGAAAGAATGTTTCTCTATTGGAAATATAAAGCATTTTCCTCTTTCTTCAAAGGAATTTGTGTATGAATCTTCTCTTAGCTCCACTCCTTCCATAATGGATGTTAGTTAATATCCAAAGTAGCAAAATATTACTTTTCTTAATTTTCTCAACTGATTGTCAAGAAAAGATGTTCTCAGCTGGTGATGTAAGGAAAATATTTCTCTATCTAAAAGTCTCAATATAACCAGATAGCAGACAGAAGATACCGTTTTTTAAAGGAGCCTGCTCCTCAAAAGACATTTCAACAGTTTAATGCTTTAAACATCTCAGTAATACAATGATGTCTGACCTATGTGGTTCCCATTACTTGATCCAACACGTGCAAAACATAATAGCAAAGGATAAAGTATATTGCTGAGTAGAAAAGACAACCCATGTGCTGTGAGGAGAGTCGGGAGCATTTTGGCTGATTCAGTTAATTCCATCCTATCATAATGTGTATAGAGTCAGATAGACACTTTTTACTAACTGACCAAAACCCCAAAGTTACAAGCGTGATCTAACATATCATAAGTTCTCATACTGATGTCAGTAGCTGTAATGTTGTCCAGCCATACAGATTTTTTAAGAACAATGTGGTATGAATGTTTTAATTTGTGCCTTCCTTATTATTTTAAATATTACTGCAGTATAGATAAAAACCTTCTGAAATGCAGTTTTCAAGCAAATCTCTTTCTCAAGTGACTTGCAACAAATCTGAACATGCTGTTTGATATCTGTAGTAATCGAGCTCTTTTGTTTAACTACTAGCACTAATAGCCCTGGAGGGATACTCCCTACAAAAGAAAGAATTTTCTAAGACCATTTCACCCGAAGTCTTGTTTTGAGATAGGCAAAAAAGATTCCTATTTTGTGCTTTTTTGTTTGGTTGGTTTGTTGGTTTTTTCGCTTTTTTCTATCATTAGGAAATAAACTTTAATCACAACATCATCTCAGAGAGAACCTCAGACTTTAAACTACTGAGTCAATGATGTCAAATCTTCAGAAATAACAGTTAGACCAGAGTTGAAGCAATGATTGAGAGTGACAGTTTCTACATCCCATCACTAGATCCCTTCAGGTCAGAGATGTGAGCTTACATCCTGAACCATCTGCTCCCAGAAAAAAAAAGCCTGCTCACAAATCTCCTCACTATCCTGCTCAAAAGGAAAGGGGACACCTGAAGATGGGTCTTAGCAGCCAGCACAGCACTTCTCTAGAAAAGCTGCAAAACCTCATTTTCACATACAAGGTGATGAGAACAGAAAGCTGCTTCTCCAGCTGCAGCAGCAGGAACTGGGTGCCAGGGTCACGCCCAGGCTTGAGTTTGTACTGCATACTTGCAGAGGACAGTTCAGCACTGGTGCACTGCCTGCTCTTCCAGAAGGGAAGACTGTAATCCTATTATCCTCTGGAGCCAGCTACTTTCTGGCAAGAGTCATTACAGAGTTATCTGTGATTAGCAATCTCCTCTTCTGAGCCTGCATACTCTCCCTAGAGCAAAACAAAGACTTTCAGGGTTTCTTGTGTCATGAAAAAAAAGAGCCACAAACACCATCCTCAGGTCCTCAGTCATTTTGTACATTTGGGTAGTATTCTGTGTGGGGTGTTTGAGCTCTTTGCACAGTGCAATTTCAAACTCAGACATCTGCTTCTCAAGTAATGGATCTAATTGAAAACCAAAAGTTTCTCCTTTAATCTTTACAAGCACGTATGAGTGCATCCTTCCTCTAAAAAATAAAAAGTTAATGGTTCCCTCTCTTCAGAGCTACATTTGATTATTCATTTTACATGTTTGAAAAGAGTAGTGTGCATAGTCTGAGATGTAATATTTGATTTCTAGGCCCCTGTCAGAAACAGCAGTTAACATCATTAGACATTTTCATTCAATAAAGAAGGCTAAAAAGGGAGAGCCCTAATGGACACCCTGTCACATCTTATTTATCTTAAAAATATGTCTTTCATAATAAACAAATAGAACAGGATGCCTCACTGCCCTTAGCTTTCCTTTCAGCTGAGCAAACCAAAGTCATTCAGATTCTACAGACACCATTCACAGTACCTTAAAAAGTGAAATCCCAGCCATGGAGCAGCTGCCAAGAGAAGAGAACAAAACAATACGAGGGAAGACTGTGTAAAGGGATTCAAAAGCCTCAAATCCCTGAGAGAGCTATTATTAGCTGAGAGATTTAGATTTCACTTCTGCTAGAAAAAATCCAGACATTAGGGATGCTTCATCATTAGCAACAGAGCAGAAAATAAAATGTAGTGATTTTTACCATATATCCCACTTGAAACAAAACAGATATTTTAACCAAAAACTGAAAGTATGAATCAATATAGTCAAGACAGATTATTTGAGAGTTTGGCAATTCATGTCTTGGAGCGAAAGTAAACATTTTGGCCTTTCTTAATATAGTCATTTCTCAGGAACAAGCTAGGTTGGCCAAGCAAGTCTCCTGAAATTAAATGGGTTGAACATGAGAGGAGAAAGACCATGATATTACTACAGGTTCTTCTGTAAATGACTGGAACACTTTTTGAGGGGAACATTTCAATGGAAGTGCTAGAAAGTAAGAAAATAATGTTGGGGGGTTTTTTCTATTTCTTTTCCATCCTTTCTATTTATTTAATCTTTCCCCTCTTAGAAAACAAGCATGGATGAAAAGAAAGAAAACAGCTTTAAAAGTGCCAAAAATGTTTCAGTTCTAAATAACTGAAAACAGTTTAATGGGGGGAAAAAAAAAATATCAGGGTTTGAGACAAGTTGTGTCCCATCTGTGCCTCTACTTCTATGGAATCCAGCAATATTTTCTAGCAATAACTGTGATTGCTCATGTGAAAAGCACCTACAGCATTTGCTTTCTTTCTCACTAGTAAGCCATCTAAGTGGAGTTAATGGGAATAACAGGAGTAGGGTGAGGATAGGGGAGTAGTTCCATGGGTACCAGGAGTGGCAAAGCTTTACACTGCAGATTTCTCCTTCAGTCAGAGCACTAGCAGAATCTGCCCTCTTTTTCTAGCCCAATATTTTTTGCTCAATTTCTAGACATTTCATTTTCATTTCCTTTACTTTTTCATTTTTGTCAAATGAAGATGATATCAAGCTGTTTAAAAGTGATTTGAGACAGCAATTGCAGGAAATGGACAGATAGCACATTAAGTTGTCTTTCTTTAGGAAAACAGACTATAAAAAATCAGGTGGATTGTGAATGAATGACAGGATATTTTCTGCAAACCCAGAAGGCTGTGAGATACCAATAACTACTTCCATGTAGAGCTTGAAAACAAAAAGGCACAAGGAAAAGCTTGAAGGCTAATGAAACATTTTCCAAAATACATGCAAAGAGTTTTATAAGAGTTCATATTGTTCTGACACTGGCAGCAGCTTTAAATTGAACCGACGGAAAAAAAGTGATTTCCTTGTTTAATGGCAACTATCCAGTGGCCAGAAGAAAGGAGGACACATATGTAAAGGAAGGAGCTACCAGGGTCGTAGGTTCAGGCTTATCTTTTCTTCCTGGCCTTTACATTGTCCTGTAGCAAGTTCTTCAAGAAAAGCATTTTTATGGCTCTTTCTCTATCCCTGTTAATTTTTTTGACCATTTAGGCTGTAAATTATCACAATGCCACAGTTACAGATAAACTTATATTTGCTGTCTTTCATACTTCCTTCTGATTAGGCAAGGTTTTTAACAGAGTTACATCACTGTAAATCTCAAAGTCCTCCTTAGATTTCCATGTTTTAGTGAAAAAATATTAAAAGGCTTAAAGACTGCAAATAGTTATTTTACATGAAAGTAAAAGTGATAAATAATTCAAAAGCAGAATTCAACCAATGGTCATACTCTGGATGCACTCAGCGATTGCTGGAAATAACAGTAATTCGCAAGGGTCTTGAAAATGCCTGTAGAGTTTTTCTCCTTCAATATATAAAGCTTACATTATATTTTATTTTCTATTCTTTGTATTCTACTTTGTTTTTCACATGCATCATTATACAAAAAAAGAAAGACAAGAGTTTTCTTTTTTTTTTTCCTCTTCAATGAAATATATGACAAAATAGGGATCAGAAATGAGTTTTTATTTACTTTGGACATATTCCTCTGGCCTTCTGCTTGTAGGGTGCATCTTAAGGAAATAACAGTATTGCCTTGTTCTTTTTCTTCAGGTTTTCATTTGTAAGGTATTCTTCAAGATTTACTTGATATTGGTTTTTTCTGTCTAAAAAATTTTCTTCAATTTTCTTCCCTTCTCTGCCCTTCTCACAGAGAGAGGGAAAGATGCTGATTTATTCTGGAACAGTTATCAAAGAGGACCAAACCTATGCATCGGTACAGTGAAGCTGAATGAAAAAAGCTGTAGTGTACTTTAAAAGGGAGACATGAGCTGAATGGTAATGAAGGATACTTCACTGGTAATAAGAAACCCACTCTGGGGACCTCATGCATATAACAAAAGACCAGCTAAAGAATAGAATGCCCTATAATGGGTG
Organism: Pachyramphus minor; assembly: GCA_013397135.1. Taxonomy (NCBI): domain Eukaryota; kingdom Metazoa; phylum Chordata; class Aves; order Passeriformes; family Tyrannidae; genus Pachyramphus; species Pachyramphus minor. The sequence continues at coordinate 887,246 of VYXB01007043.1, forward strand.
GATATATAGGACAGGACTACAGGATGAGTCAGCCTCTGATGTGTCATTTTAATCAAATTGGACTTAAGAAAATAGAGCACTTAAATGCCTCCACAAATGTTGCCAGTATCATGGAATAAAGAGAGGAGAGAGTCTGAAAATAGAGGCTATGGAAAGGCCTGTTTGAGCAAAACTGCCAGGCCACAGCAATTCAAGGCAGGATGCCAAGCTGGGGTAAGACCCTTCCCTAAAAGCTTTATAGCAGTCATACCACAAGCTGCCAAAGAAGAAAAAAAGAAAGGGACAGTTTCTAAAATAAAAGCCACTTCTATGGCTAAGATCCCCTATGATATAACACTTTTGCTCTCCCTTTCAGCCTGATTTGCTAAATAAATGAATAATTGGATGGTGAAACATGGCAGAAGAATATTAAAGGCTATTAGCATGTGAAATGAGCTGTCTGCTGATGTAGTTCTAACCCTGTGTAGTGCAAATCTATGTAATTCATATGGGACTGACGGATAATTAGCCCTCAGCGCTGCCAGAAGTCTCTGATGTATGAAAAATTAGACAAACTTTCAATAAGCTTTCTTCTGCTGCTTCTTTCCCAGTCACACCAATATGTTCCAGTTACACACACATAGACGTAAGGCTGCAAGGTTGACAGCCAGTTCAAAGGCAGACATAAGTAAGGCAGCAACCCAAGCAGCTTCCTGTATTGCCAGGTATTAGCCTCGCTCTGGCCTGAGCTCCACTTTCTACATTCTGTTGGGAAAGGCTCTGGAGATCTGCGAACAGATTGTGCTGCATCAGCTTATCCAGATAAAACACAGAAAAGTTAAAATTCTCACTTTGTCTGTGCTTCTTGGCATAAGTCTAGCAAAGCTTACCCTTTCACACTCAGCCACTGCAGCTGAGTTTACTTTGGAGGTGAAGCTAATATTCACACAATGAAGTAGAAGAAGAAATATCATGGTAGAGCCCTTTCACAGCTCTGAATGTGTCAATATATGGGACCCATGCCTAGACCCAAGGGTATCCAGACTCAAAATCTCCACTTTGACTTGGTTCCTTGTTACCAGGTTCCTCTTTTTCTTCCTTTCATACTGAGGCCAAGGCAGGAAGGAAGCCAGCGATGCTCCACAAAATCTGGATAGCACTTTGTAGTTTTGTATAACAACTGTTTTAGTGCTTCATAAAGTTCTGTACAAATTAAAAAAAAAATTGCAAAATTTATTACCAAATAAAATATCTTTTCTTTTTCCTATAGAAACATTTTTTTTCCTAGCTTCTTTAGACTAGGGAAGCTAGTGCCAAAGGACACACATTCTTGAACTCCTGTTCTTTACTGTAAGAATAGTATTTATTCAGACTAAAATAAAAGTTTCCATTTTCCAGACAGTGGCAAAATCTGTGTGACAAATGTTCCTGCTGGTAGATTCTGTTGCTGTGCCATCTAAGGAGACCCTGCTACAGCTCTTCACATTCTACCATCTCCCAACAATTCTTTCAACTATGCCCTTGTTGCAATAGACAGAGCTCTTGGGTCTCTACAGAGCGGAGTTGATAAGAAGACATCCAGATGTACAAGCTGTTCCCAAACCCTCCCTTTTCCCTGCAGTACAGATACATAATCTAGTACTGCCTGAAGCCCCTTGGCATCCATAAACTACTCACTGTATAGACACTGCTGTTTTACCTTTTTCTGGGTTAGTATTTTGCATTCTACTTAAGTCTTCAAGAATTCAGTGTGTAAAAGCAATAAAACACAAACTGCTTACAGAGAAAACGGTGACAAATTCAAACAGGTGCAATTTACGTGAACCAAAAGCACCTTCCAAATTACTAATAAATCAAGAAGGAGACCATGGCAAATTAAAAAGATTCTAGAAAAACTGGGAATTAAAGAGGAAGGGAGTTTACTCTGTAAAGTAAGATAAAGAACCAGCAGAACAGCTGGTTTCGCACTGACCTCCCTGGCTTCTATTTCACATTCTTTTTGTTGATATATGTGTGTGTATATATACATATATACATATGCACACATTAGCAAAGAAGATGAGATTTTCCAGATTCAGAGGGACAATGTTTATTTATTTTATTCTTATGATCTCTTGCACTGTGTAAACATTTGCTATAGGAATATCTGGAAGAAAAATCTCCAACAAGACAGTAATATGTCAAAGTCATACGAAACTTTTTAATCCCTAACACTGGTGTGTATTTTGTGGTATATCTTTCTCATCCTACATGAACTTTTTACTTACCTGAGCTTGAAGAATATAAGAAGAAATAAGAGTGCAACAGAGGAATGACAAAGGTTTCAAGTGCATTTGCAGCCCATTGGGAGATCCTAATTGCCCTAAGGGCTGCTTGACTCTTCCTCTTGGCATTGGTAATCAAATGGCTGCATGGGCCATGCTGTATTTGATAGTTACCCAGCACTGTACTGCTGCCACAGGTTAAGATTTACGGAGTCTGCCACCATCTACAAGCACTGGGCTTTTTTCATTAGAGGTGATATATTTTAACACTTGTGGTAGTAGTAGGTAGCTTTAGATTTCCTTCTTCCTAGAATATAGCTACTTTGGGAGTAAGTTTCTTTGCCTGAAGTTGCAAGATTTAGTACAATTCATGTTCTCAACATTTTGTTGGGCATATAAGCTGTGAATATTACCCGGTACATGACAGAAATACAGATTTGCTGAGCTACAGAATCATCAGCATAAATCAAAAGTTGCACCATTCCACCAACCTATCATATTGCTTGAGTCCCTTTACTTTGGTTGAAAGTTGTCCTTTTCCACTTTTAACTCATAACACAGTAAGTTACTGGAGAACAGCTTGTGGGAGGGAATATTTATGAGCATCCAACACTCTTGTGCTTGTGCCAGTCATCTTATTCTACATTCCCTGCAACTCGTTTTCAAGCATTAGGCTAGTACTGGAGGTTAATGCACAGATTCACCCGGCTAAGTTCTAGCAATGTAGCTGCTGCAGCTACATTCAGCTAGTAAATATGCCCAGGAAGCTAAATAAATATTCAGGCCACAGTGAGCCCACATTGAGCTCCAGTCTACCACAGTTCTGCTGATAGCTGTATTTCACTTGTCAAGTTTAAAGGCAGTTTCTTAGTCTGTGTGTTAGGTGCAGCGATGGCAGTGCTGATAATATTCTCAGGGACATACTGAGCACAGAAGGACAGGACTGTAGGGCAGGCAGCCTGTGCCTGACCAAAGCCAGGACTCCCAGTTTCAGGTAACCATGCAAGAGATGTCTGAATCCCTCAGAAAGAGTCACACGTCATAGAACAGTGCCATGAAGGTACTGTAGTAGGAGTGTTTTAATCATAATGTGCCTTAGGAAGGAAACAGGAGGCATCAAGAGAAATCACATCTAGAGCTTAATGAGTAAAACTTGTAAATTGCCTTAGGTGGTGATTGTCCAGAGAGCCTACAGTGGAACTTAGCAGCCTCATCTGGGCCCTCCACACCTTGATTGAAGAAAATTACTTGAAATAAAGAGTGGGTTCTCACCTTAAAATGAGAGACAGAACTTTGAGTTTGATGTCTAGCTTCTTAGTTCCTGGGGCTGAAAGTGTTTGACAATTTTCTGGGAAAGTGCATACACAGCTCTCTGCCAAGATGATCTGGAATGGAGCAAAACCTTGATGAGACCCAGGATCCCCATTTATTCCAGTTCTGACACAGTTATATTTAGCATAGATATGCTATCTTAAAAATAATAACAAAAAAATTTCTAAACTACTTGCCAAAGAAAGTTCGTGCCCATATATGTGATTCTGTATCATAACAGCTCAGGCTCTGCTCCGTGTCTTAATGAAGCTCATGTGATATCAGTTATAAATGGGAACTGCGAGAGCAAGTGCCATAGTGTATCTGAGAAGGAGTTATAAAAAAATATGCTAATTCTTGGAAGATTCTTGGAAGGAAATTTGAGTATGTTGATAGAACTCTACAGAAAGTAACATATTCCTCCACAAAGACCTCCCTGTTGCCAAGAACCTCTTTTTATCCACCTTAAATGATTACTTGATATAATTGCAGAACTGGTATGTGTTTTTACAAAAGAAGGAAAATTCTGTCTTAGCTGTGTTCACATGCTCTTGGGGATGCAGAATCTTTAATCAGCCATTATGTTATACAGCTTTTCAGTTGTCTCTTTATCTCCCAAATTCTGACAACTGAAACATGTTTAGAACAAGAACAGCTATAATTGCAAAGACTTGTGCCTTTTTGAAAAGTCATGGCTAATGATAGTTTTTTAAAATGAGCTTCTCGGTACTCTGTATGCTCTAGAGGGCTGGTGGGAGGAAGGGATTACATGCATTCATGGTTGCTCCTGCTAGTTCCTCATTCTGCTTCTGAAATCTCTTATGGCTTTCTGAAACTAGCTGTTGTGAAAAAAATAAATTGAGAACTGAAGCCCTTTGTACATTTATCTTCTCGGTACTCTGTATGCTCTAGAGGGCTGGTGGGAGGAAGGGATTACATGCATTCATGGTTGCTCCTGCTAGTTCCTCATTCTGCTTCTGAAATCTCTTATGGCTTTCTGAAACTAGCTGTTGTGAAAAAAATAAATTGAGAACTGAAGCCCTTTGTACATTTATCTGTTGCACCTTAAACTATTTGCAAAAATAGTATGCTTTGGAACCTGCTTGTCTAAATAGTTCCTGTGTTTCCTACCTTGACTGAAAATAGAGAAATGGCCAAAATACTTCAGTTCAAACAATTTTGTTCCGGAAATGATAACTAATCAGGCAGAATTTTTTGATTTTACACAGGTTGGTTTGGTTTTATATGAAAATGGAATACCATTTATTATTAATTTTAATGTCTTTTCAAAGCATTGCTCTGATGTTTCATACTGTCTGAAGTGTGTGTTCTTCAGCTTCTTTTCTCCCCCATGAGCTATGATTCCTTACTATGTGCCTGTGCAATGGCCAAGACTCCCTATCATGAGGAGACTATGGTGTGCAACTACAGATTTAATTTATCCAATACCAGCTGTACAAAACCCACACTAATCCATTTCAAGATGGAAATAGAGCTGTTTTCATTCACAATATTAGATACATTATTTTCTGTGGTTTTCATTAACACTCACAATGCAAATTTGCTCATTGTTCACATACCAGTTGAGATGTAGTGTGGTAAAATTATTCAGTATGGGTGCTGTGATATGCAATCTAATTCATGTGATAGGCTTTTGGTTCTTTCATAAACTAGTACAAATCTTTAAACATGCTAAAGACCAATGGCAATGTTAATGAACTGAAGCACAGGTCTAATTAATTCCATTGATAAAATTATGGTAGCAGCTTATGTCTCTCTTTTCTAGGGCTTCCAAATTTGCAGAATTGATCCAGGGCCATTACTATGACCTCTAGACACCTTACATGATGCAGCGCTGAGAAAGGGAAATATGAAATAATAGAAATCAAATCCAGAAACTGATAAAAAGTCCCAACAACAACCTTGCTTTAACAGCTAACATATTTCTGCCAGAAATTAAGCCTCCCCCGCTTTTTCCCCATGAAGCTACTGATAGTTGATGTCAGACCAACACAGAGAACATGCATTTCTATTACCTAAAATATTTGATCAGAAATTCTTCCTGCTCCTTTTTAACTCAATAAATATGAGAGAAAAATATACTTCTTGTTGTTGTTGTTGCTAATGCTAATCAAATGAAGATGGAGAATAACAAACTACAAAGACAGAATGGGGAATAACTCACCACGTCATTTAATGAACAGTCTATGGAAAAAATTAGTTAATACACTATTCATTTTACAACAGTTCAGCTTGAATAGTATATCTGAGAAAGCTTCTTGTGTCTACAAGAGGTTTTTCCAGAAGAGAACATTTATTATAGTTGTCTTGGCAACATGAGCTATGTGGAAATAAAAATCAGAGCTTTTTTTTTACAAAGGCTTTGTTTTCAAATTCTGAAATAAAACAGAAGAAAAATAAGGCAACTAGGTGAGCAGAGCTTTATTATCTGCTCTCCTTTAAATGCATAAAATGACCAGATCCACTACACGTTAAAGTATTCCACCTTCTTTTGTGCTGATGAAACCTTGAGCAAGGCACAGTCTTAAACAGCAATCAGAAGCATGGAGAAAACTGTAATCAAGCTGCATTGAATGCACATTAAAACAGGGGAAAGGATAATAATCTTAGAGGAAGAAGACCCTTGACCAAGAATTCCAGAAGGAATTCAGAGTAGGAAGTAGGAGACTGAAGGAATTCATGATTGTGATTTTTTCATAACCTAAAATGTTGTTATAAAAAGAACAGTTATAAAACAGTTACAACAGTTATAAAAAGAACAGTTCCACATGGCCACCAGGATCCCTGCCTTGAGAAGCAATGCAGGGAAGGACTGAAAAATTCAGCTGAAATGGGGTAAGATTTTAAGCTGTTAATTAATATCTTTAAACAAGGTGACAAGTTACATAGAAAATCTCTCAATATAATTAGTAATTTTTAAGCCCGGACTAAACAAGATATTTTGATTATTTGTTCTTTTACGAAGTTGTAAAGAGATTGCTTTAAAGCAATTCTTTCCCTTTACATTTTTTTACTGGAAAACCAGCAATGCCTTCCTATTATAGGCTGGATGAGCCTAGTATGAAGTAGGGTGTTTCCAGTTCTGCCATCCATGTGCCAGACAAACAGGATACAGCTCCACCTGAGCAGGCACACAGCCTCTCCTAGAGAAAGTTGCTGCTGTTGTCATTGCCTTCATATTAATATTTATTGAGAATCATGACCTTCAAACTGGGAATCAAAGCCTCATAACCCTTCTTCTCTTGTTATTTTAAGTAAAAGTCTCACCTAGCAGCAACTGAAAGGGAGAGCAGAGATGATGTGTGACCCTGAGATAGCTGAGCCTTCAAGACCTGCCCCTACTCCCATCAGTAGTTTTGGTCCAAAAGCACAAAAAGGTAGCTGAAACATTTCTAGCTATACAGCATGTAAACCTAATTTCAACAGGAGACAGAAGGTACTGAAGTGGCTAAAAGACAAATTCGTTGACCAGTGATTTCAGCCTGGATCCAAATTTCAAGAAAATTTTGTCTGCACTTTCCCAAGACCTCAGCCCTGCCATGTCATGCAAAGACCTTATTTCTTGTTCAGCTTTGTAGACAGCAGCAGTAGTAGATTTCTAGCTTGGTACCAGTCTAACAAGGAAAAATATTTTTTCTTCTTCAGTCAGCAATCACTAGGAAAATGACACAGGAAACAATCAACTAAAATGCACCTGACACCAACCAGAAATCAACCAAATTTGACAGGATAAATGCCATTTTTGTGATTTTTTTTGATGCTGTTACATTTAAAACTAAAGTGTGATCTGAAAGAAAAAAAAAGCAGTAGTCAAGGACTGAAGTTACTCTACCTCAGTGAGAATTTCAGAAATTTCAGTAGCACTTTTTTCAGAACTTTTGTCCTTTCTTGATCTCATAAACTAATCTCATTATAGCTTATGTTCTCAAAACACTCCCAAGGACAATGACAGATGACACTTAACACAGAAGCAGCATGTCTGGATAGAAATCACTCAATGTCCCAAACATTTCTGTTCTATCTCAAAGAAAGGCTCAAAACTTTCTGAACTTCAGGAACTCTTAAGTTATTTCTGTAAAGGTAAAAAAAAAAAAAGGGAAAAAATCAGTGTCTGCCTGCACTTTTCTTTATTGATCTTTCTCCTTTATCACCTGTTAACCTGAGATGTAACGAATCACCTCTATGTTGTAGGGCAGACATGCAATGCACACCTGTGATGTTGAAGCTTGCTCCTGTCTTCATTTCAGATGTAGTGAGGGACAATAACAGCAGCTACAGGAAATGTTTTGGCTTTTTGCTTGTGCTACATATCACACAGTACGTGCAAAGGGAAAACCGCTCCAAAATATAATATATAAAATATAACCCACTCAGCAGAACAAAGGATGTAGTCCACGATGCAAAGGACGGAAGGGCACTTCCTGAAGCTCTGTAGGGCAAGAAAAGGTTCTCCTACTTGAAAGTATTTTTTCAGGAAGCTGGTATACTTTAAGATCATCTACTGATGCAGGTCTGACTGTTGTCTACCCGCTGGTTGAGAATTTGCCTTGGCTAACCTTGTTATATTTAATCTTTCTTGAGGTAGCTCTTATCTTTCATTCTTCTGTGCTGCCCATTACTAAAGTATATATGAAACTTAAAGTTTGAGATGTAAAATTTGTCTTCAATGCATCCCAGTGAAACAAAAATAAAGTACAATTTTCCCCATTTTATTCCCGGTGAATAAACAGAGACAAGAGTTGTTTAAGATTGTAAGTAGAATCCCAGGAAAATGAGGAAAAGAGCTCCACTCTTCCAAATTTCCATCTGACATGTGAAATCTCACTGCATATAATGTTTTTTCTCCTTTTTTCTCTTATTTACTACACCGATTTATAGTCTGTGAGTGACTCTTTACAGTAATAGTGCAGGGGAAATAAAACCTAAGATACATTTAGATCTTCTCAATATACAAGAGCACAACTTCTTATTTGTGTGGGGATGGTTTGCAGTGCCAACAAGGTTTCATTATGTTGAATCAAATTCGACTGTGTTTGAAGCAGGTGTTTTTACTACCTTCAGTACCTTATCCAGTGTGATGTGGCTGGATCATTCAAATATTCTCAAATAAACTGCAAAACTTGGTTTTTTTCTCATTTCCAAGGTGGACAAATTTACACTTAGATGATAGAAGTAAGAAATAAAAATATGTTTAACTTTTAGTTGAAGAAGAGAAAGGCTGAATTTTCACAATTGCCTGCAATACTGTGTTTTCAAAAGACTCTAGTCTAAATGCTCTCACTTGCCATATTGTCCTCAGAGACAGATTTTGCTCATGTCAAGGTTGAGTGATCTCAATATCCAAAATGGCAGCATGATGACAGATAAGCACAGAATGAGAAATAGAAGCACTTGCTCTCTATTTCAATCTCCTTTCATTTGATGCTTGCTGCTGATGACACTGTGGCTGAAATCATTATATTTCTGGTGCAAAAGCTGTAGCTGGAGATTCAGAGCTGGTAGGCTTAAGAAAGAAAAAAAAAAAGGGATGTAGTCCACTATTCTTCTGATTGTCAAGAGATATGATTGCTTTACTAATGGAATCCAGTGCAAGCTTGTTGGAGGAATTGTCATGCATGGGAAGATACAGCAACTATCAAAAGAAATTTAACTTTACTCCAAAGTTCACTCTAGCTATTAAAAAAGTGTGCAGAATGTGAATGCATTCTAGAGCAGCAAAACAGTTACATGCATGAGAAAGCAAACCCTATGCTGAAGTAAGCATCAGCTGTGAAGTAAGCATCAGGTAGTATGAGAATATCTAAGTAGAAGAGGTAGAAAAAAGAAAATAAGATGTAATAAGATGGTTATAAACATTCCCTTTGACTGGCTGCAGTCTTTTTCAAATTATTATACCTCAGAAACCTTAGCTATTATTAATAATACTTTTTTTCTTTCAGAATTCATTTAAACATCACATCATAATATAGGACATAAAAATTCAGGTGCTACAGCTACAAATTGTCATCAGTAGGGCTGTTATCATAATGCTGATACTTATTATCAAAGCAGAATAAAGACTGTATTAATTAGTATTTGGTGTTATGCAAGCACACTAGTTTTGTGATTAAAGTAGTGTCTTCTACCAAGTGGCAAGTTATTCTTGAAGGCATTTGCAAAGTATAATGTGGTGTGACAGTTATAATCCTGGAATGAAAATATAAAAGATGCTACACTCCAGGTGGGGAAATAGGCTGTTAAGTGATTTCTCCATTCTTTCTTTTTCTGATTTTTTCTCTACAAAGTTCTTCCTTTTGGTCTTAGAATTTCCATAAACCTCACTGATAGCATTTTCAAGTGTTGGCATATTAAGATACTTTTTTTTGATTCTTTACATCAGCTAACTGATCTCTCCAAGTGACTGCTCTAAAAGCAGGGGCTATGTTCATCAGAATTCAACATGTAGTGTAGAATTTAGATTTTGTTTAGTTTGTTAACCGAAGAAATACTACATAACACTAAGAGATCTGACAAAAATCCCTCTATTACTGGCAGCCATAGAACTAGATTGTCAGAACTAGGGAACAGCTTTAGAATGAATAAATGCTTTTCTCAGGTCTTCAGGTGTAAGCTATGAATGATAGCATTCAGTTTATCCCATAGCAACAGTAGTAAGACAAATTAATTTTATTTTATTTTATTTTAAAGATAAGTCCATAGAGAAGACCATGAGGTAAGGGGATATGTTGCTACTTTGCCATCACAATGAAGTAACAGTAAAGGTGCAGCAAATGTTATAAGGAAAAAATATTTCCTAAGTGATTTTTCATTATAGCTTGTCTATTGGGGAAGCTCACCATGAAAATAAGCAATTTCTATGATAAACTAATTTTGGACAGGTCCATTGGCTGATCTGTTTCAAGACAACAATAAGACCCACAGAATCCAAGTCCTTCCTAGCAACAGCCTGTTCTTAAAAACCACACCATTAACAAACTTCTAGGCATAAAGGAGTCACACTGAAATTTTACTCTAGAGAGCCAAAGCAGGAGTGAACCTGCTATGAAAAACACATAGAATTAGTACAGCAAGAACATTCCATATTAAGGTTATTAGCTGTGTTGAGCTAGCACAACAATGCAGCCTATCAAGCACTTTGTCAAAATAGGTTATGCTATTACAGGTCTGCTACACATTTCTGCAGGAGTGGCTTTCAAGAACTGTTTTGTTGGAGCCACAGCAAACTAAGTTTTTCAAACTTATTAAAGATATTACTTCTCAGTGTGGTTAATTACCAAGGTATTGGAGGAATCTTTTTATCTTCAATCATTTTGGTTGCAAAGACATTAATTAAAAAGTCATAGAAATTATATTTAATGATTCCCCCCAAGTCCCAGTGAGAAGTCGTCTTGCTCTGACAAGAATGAAGTTAGGGCCCATTCAGACAGTAGTCCTGGCAAATAGCTTCAGAATTATTATGGAAAGTTTAAATGTCTTAACTATCACTGTTCTGGATCCTTCAGGAGTGGTACCTAATGCCACAACAAAGCTTTCTTTCTTGATTTCAAAAGAATGAAGGATCAAATCTACTGGGACTAATGTTTTCCTGCTAATTATACTACACATTACGTAGCATAAAATGAATTAGAGGGATTGTTAATGCTCTCTACAACACTGGTATCTTTGAATGCGAAATGAACTCAAAATTAAAAACAAAATTTTAAAACCCTAACAGCATTCAAAAATTCTAATGTGTTTGTATATACTGCAAACTATGTAACATTTATTCCTTATGTTTTTAATACGTACTGTATTCTGATACATTCTAAATACAGTGAATACATAATATAGCTGATAATAGGAAGTTTTGCTTACCAGATATGATTCTGTCTTGATAAAAACCCCACACTACTATGCATAAAAATCTCTTGTTAAAATATTGTTGGAATAATAATGTACACACAAAAAAAATAGCCATTAGCATTAGTGCTTTTCTTACTATAGCTAATGGCAAACCCTCATTGATTACAACAGCTCTTTTTCAGAGAGCTTTTCTGCTTACTTTTACTGCAGGCCAAATTATACCTCTGTAATCTCTGGAACCCTTAGTATTTTCCATTGCCACATCAACAGCTGCCAGCCTTTTTCCAAGTGCCTGAGTCTCTGCTGATGTCCCCAGCCAGCTCACTCCATGGGGCCACATCTGAAATATACACATTCTGCTGTTTGAATTGTCATTTCCCTCCCATCTAATGACTAATCTCTGCAGGTATTTATACCAATCAAATGCAAAATGTATAGAACATGGATATTTAGGTGTAATTCTCTGAATACAGACATTTTTGGGATAATACATCCATTTAATAAAGATCAGTGACAAGCCTGTTTTAGCTAAATCAAGATTAATTACTGAAATCCTAGATAATAATAAAGCCACCAGTTGAGACTAGACAACGTTTGTTTTACAACATGCTTTTTCCAATTTGATTCCAATCTGTTTTGATTAGGTACCATGTAAGGGCATGGAAAAACAGCAGATGACTCTTTTCCACACATAAATAAATGATGCATGTTGTTTGCCATTTGTCATATTTTCTAATTAATGATTCTTTCTATGAGTATGAAGAATGGCACTTTTAGTTGTTTCACATGGAGATACTGAATTACAAATCTTCCTACCTGTCAGAACCCGTTGTTTTCCAAAAGTGCAATTTCCCTCCTTTTCATGGTCACTTACTCAGGAAAGATAGCCCCAATATTATAGTTCATGTAACCAAATGCATCTATACACAAAATACCATGTATTTTTAAAATTGTAATAGATCCTGGAGTAAAAAAAAAAGAGAAAATATTTTTTAAGTTACTTCCCTTAGTGTGTTTCTAAATAAAAATATACAACAAAGATTTACACAAGTTTACAGTGAAATTGCCATTTGAGATCTCATCCAAACTTCCATCTGATGGGTATAGATGTAGACACATATCCTGTTTCAGACTGGGGTCTAGGATACCTGCTTTAAAGGAAGATGCAAGGAGCTATCTAAATGCATGGGAAGTTCTGAAAGAGAAAAAAAAAAGCCTATAATGCCAATTACTTTCCAGGTTCTGACAAACTCTTGGCCACAAATTATTTCGCATTTAGTTTGGCCTGTCAGAGAAAGGCATTGATTACGGCAAATTCCTCCTGTCTTGATGCAAGTTATTCTCTCCATTTCTGTGCTAAAGTTTGTGTACTCTTTTCATTTGTTATCCTGAGTGAAATAGCCAACATTTTGGGGTTTTTTTTGGTGTTAGCAATTCAGCTTCTTCCATTTCTCTGAAGATGACAATAAATTTGCTCTTACAATGAAGTGATAAAATGTACAGTCCTTTTTCAGATATGGAACATCATTTATAGTGATGCCAGCTGGAGATGCCAAAGGTACCATTAAACAAAGTAGGGGAAAACTCAACGAAGCTGCAAAACAACCAGGAAGATACATTTTCTGCTATTATTATTTAGTCTCTTTTAATAAGGTATATGTTCAGTGAGCTGAGCCAGAACAAATACTATTGCCAAACTTCAGCTACCTCGAAAAAAATCTATTATCATCGCAGAGATAATAGTCACAGCTTTACCAACGAAGTCTGCAGTAATAATGTACCTTGTACAAAGATTTGGGGTTTTTATTTACCTGCCTTGTTTTTTTCACATTCCACTAGGTGCTTCTGCAGAGCCTCAAAAACGGTGCTCAGTTGCCTGCTGACATTGAAATAAGAACAAGAAGCCTTGGGGATACATGATACAGGAAACCCACTGGTGGAGTTTACTAGCTCTACAGGGATGGCAGTAATGTTCGCACAAACCAACATGTACATGTATCAAACTGGTAGGAGAAAATTTCTGTGACCAGAACAGAAAGTTGATGAAAGTTTATCACAAAAGCAGTTTTCATGTCAAAAATATTGCTTTGAGAAGTGGTTAATTAGATGAACACCCTTCAGTTCCTGTCAAAAAAGCTTAAAGAATAAATTACTCCAGGAAACAATGGTCAATGTCTTGTTTCACAGTGGAATGTGTATTTTAAATTATTTAATTACATTTGTTGCAGAAGTATTAACCTAAGAATGCTTATACTGGATAAAAGCAATAGCCAAACTCACTCATTCTCACCCATAGTGCAATTAGTGTGTTCTTACGAAAGAGCACTGCCCAGGCAGGGCCTTCCTTCCCCATGTATTTCTTCCCTGGAGCCAATACCTTAAAATCTGCTGGATTTGGAGGTGCATGCAGTTCACATTCAACAGTCACTGATGGATTTATGCTCCAAAGATCCATCTGTAAAACCAAGCCTACCCTTCATCCCCATAAATCCTGTAGTAATGAATAGCATAAATGTTACCTTTTTTGCTGTAAAAAAAAATTAGTTCTTTTGTTTGCTTGAAATACAAAAGTATCTTAGGATGGCTCTTATATCTACACACATGCAGAATTAAACTGTTAGCTGTGAATTACATGAGCTACAAACATATTTTTTTCTTTTCTATTTTAATATTGCTTTGCATTTCTCTTCCTACAACTCTCTGTACTTGACTTTTGAGCTGACCTTGAATAACTTTCTCTCTCTTTTATAGATAACAGGAATATGCTACTGCAACCTCCTGATGGAAAATTAAGCATTTACTGCTCCCATTTGTTTTCTGTTATTTGGTTCTTAATTCAGAAGTGGACTATTCCATTCACTCCAGGGTTAATAAACTGCCCTTACAGACCTCACAAAGGATCTTCTTTGCTGCTTTCCTAAAACCCTAGTATGCACTAATAATTTTACACTCTTATCTCATGAGGCCTTTGGCGGAGTTAACAAACACAGAGGTGTGAGGTATTGCCATCCCTTTTGCATAGGTTCTTTCACCTCTTCTCTAGTATATTGCAGCTACCTATGTGTCTACTAATTGCATTCTTTATTAGAGTTTCTAATAATCTGTGTAGCATGCAAATCAGACTTACAGTTAACCTGGAGTCAACCCTAGATGCAAGCTGTAGACATCCCAGCTGTGTCTCTGGTAACATACCACGTTGCTACATAAACAATTTTGATGTAATGTCCTTTTGAACATAAAGGTAAATAATATCAGATCCTCACACCCTTTACTCTTGACACTGGATGATTTTTGTAAATAACATCTCTTTTTTGGTGTCTTAAGTTTAATATTTCTCCAATTAATGCCTGATTTAAAAAAAAAAAGTACTGCTGGAAGAACTTTTTTGATCACCTTCTCCCTGGATACTGATGCAACCAACATATACAGTTTTTCAGCAATGGCTTTTTATCTTCCCTGACTGTACTTTTTATACCCTGGATCAACAGTCTGCTCCAAACAGCTCTCAAAATCTTCCTAAGTTCTGATGTGATAAAACCCAATTTTGTTACAAGTTTTCATATCTCTAACAAAATACCCCAGTTTTAGCTTTAACTAGCAATCTTCATGGTTGCTTGCAAGGAAATAATGTCTGCTTGGAAAGACTGTTTTTTGGTGTTTTTTTTTTAACTTCTTAATTACTTCCTTTACACAGCTGCACAATCATGTTGGCCTTTGAAGGTCATTAAAATAAAATAAAAAATAAAATAAAATTCTGCTGCAGTGGGTTAGTTTCAAAGTTTTTCCTTAAAAGAAATTCTTCTTTATAGAATTTGCTAGATGGCAAGTCACAGCACAGTATGGAATGCCATATCCCACATTATGCTCATCATGCCATTTATGTAAATGTCATAATGTGCCATGAAACAGCACATTGCTTTATTTTTAATAAATAAAACATCTCTTTAACGTGATACACATTGTCATCTCTTATCTGATTTATTGGATATTTGTGATAGAAGTGAACACCAAATACAATGAAACCATTTAATATGAGAAAGAAGAAAAACAGATAAGCATCCAGCATACTAATTAGAGGAGCAGCTATTTTCTGGATATGTCTCTTAGCCTGGAATCATTTTTCTAGGATATTCAAAACAGATGTTCTTTTAATTAGAAGCAGAAAATCTGAGTTTCAGCTAGCAACACCCAAGAGTATGGTTGACTGTATTGGAGATAAAACACAAACTTTACGTAAGTTCTACCACCTTCTGTTATGTAAATGTCTTCTTATGTATACATCTGCTAGATGGCATCAGCTCAGTCAGAATATGTGCCTCTCCCTGTGGCTGTGACAGTCTCCCCTGAACAGAGGAGGGACTGCTAATCAATAAAATAGCATGAGCTGCTGTTCTTGAACAACAACGGTTGAGACCTGCAGCTTTTTAACCAGTGGATCCTGGATTCTAGTGCCTGTGCTGTCTATATGCAATTTAGTTAGCTGCTCCCGCCTATGACTATATATAGAAACAGATTTATTACTATGGGTGTGTTACAAAGAGAGAAGATCCAGCCTGATAAGAGGAAAAATATTAATTCCATTGAGTTCAAAAACATCTCCTGTAGCCTCCTTATCCTTCTCTCTTTTCTATAGTCACAAGAGCAGTGAGAGATGCCTAAGAAACACCTAAGCCAGAATAAACCTCAGTAGAGAACCCAAAATGAAATGTGATCTCTCAAAAATTTTACTTTTATGACAGCAAAAATACAATAGCACCAAATTGCAAATGACAACTTCACAGACATAAAGAAACCAAACCCATATTATCACCACAGGTCATTCCATGTCTAAATGTGGACAACAAGAATGAGAAGGGAAAAGCACAGCCTTGTTTACAATAGCCAGCAAGTCATAACAAAAAGTAAGGGCTGGACCTTAACTCCTTTTGGCCATACATAAGGTAAAAGTTAAGTATAGCAGTTTTATTCCTTCACAGTGCCATGACAACATAGTTACAACAATTATTATCTTCTACATTTTTTGACTGCCTGAAATTGCATTCTGTTCACCACATCTCTAAAGGCAGAAATATCCTAACGTTTCAACCTTCCCCTGGTCCAAGTCTCGGTTGGAATCTGCAAGGTAAGTGTGCAAGAGGTACCCTGTTGGTTTAAAATGACACAATTAATCATGAGACTTACCTAAGCTTAGCCAAGAGCCAGTATCTTAAATACTGAGAGCCCTAGAATCACTGATGTCTATCAAAGACTGGTTAGCTCCGAAAAAAAGGGAAAGACTACTTTTTCTTAAGCTCTTAGTTACTTTACAGAATGAGAAGAGGAAAAAAAGATCTAATGGAATAGGGCTTTAATTGGCTCACCAGTGCTAATGAGACCTGTGGTAACTAGCTTGCTCAATACTTTCTCTCTGGATTTAAATAAAAAAGATTGGGTGTTTAGATTGCCCTGCTGTATTGAACATATGTACTGTATCCAGAGTAGTTTGCAGACTGTGGCCCTAAGCAGACCACAAGACATCTGAACTCAGTCTGTAGCTGCTTGTTACTATAGAGAGGACAGTGTGGGAGGCAAGCTGTAGAGTTTTAAATAGGTCTTTAAGACCTAGAAAAAAAGCCTGAGTCAACTGCAGAGAACAGGGAGAGTGAAGGGAAGGAAAACTGATATAGTGAGATGCATAAGCAGATTGGCAAGACTTGTGACAGTTGGTGCTTTCCTTAGAGCTTCAGCTTTCAGAATTAAGGGTCTAAGGAGAGAGACTGATTTAATTTAATATTAGAATACTTCTAGTTCCTGTCCAGGTCATTTCAACATTCTCTGAAATTACGCATTAGTGAAAAGAGTGAATCCTTTAGAAAGGGGATAAAAGTTCAGGAGATACGTCATTTATACAACTTAGCTACTGAGAAATAAAACTTTCTTTTCATAAATATGGTCATGTTTTGAGTGTCAGTACTACTCTGACAGAATAATATGGAAGTATCAAAGGAACCAGGAATGTTGTGAAGCACAGAAAGGTAAATATTAATAAGATCAGAAAATATGGTGTTTTCTTTCCATTGTAGCTGCCTTGGTATGCAATATTTAAAAGCTAGCTTCAAATTGCGTAATGCCATCCAGAGACAATCTAGAAATTGTGGTAGTTGGGGCTGGAAGTTGGAAGGTGCACTGTAGATGTGTTCTTCCCAAGGCATGATTTGAACTTTTCTAATCATTTAGATTAGAAAAATCTTTTTCTTTTGGAAATTGGAGAAATAAGTATTGAATATATCCACGGTTGCCTACTGATCACTAGGACAGCTCTAAGGATCCTCAAGCACTCTGCAAATCCAAATGCTTTCAGTCACACACAGGAGTTCCAAAAACAGCCTTATAGCTACATTACAAAAGAATAAATGGTGGTCTGGGCACACCATATGACCAGCTCAAGGTCACACAGGAAAGGAGGAACAGATCTTGGAATAAACCAGAACAAGCCTATAATTCCTGGTCCCTCTTGGCTGGCATTCTTTCCTATTCCTATGCTCGAGTCTGATGACTGTACAGCACTGCAAATACCAGCCAGTCCTTCAGTACAGAAGGACAGGGTTTGCTTTAATGCTATTTTTAGTTAAGCAGATCCCACTTTTAAATCTGCAACGCCTTCATTTTCAATATCATGATTATGTTTAATGTTCCATAGGAAGATGAGGGGATTAGTATGAATCAGAAAGCACAATGCAGCGTAGGCAGTACCATGCTGCCTTCTGAAACACCAGCACAGAGAAAGTAGGAGCTTCGGTGGGGGCTTTACACGGGTAAAAGGCATTAGGCAGCTGGACGTGTCAGCTGGGTGCCTCATCAGGCAGCTGGTACGAGTGGAAGGTCAAGAGCACATTTACTGTTTACTGAATTTGTAAATTACTAATTATTCAGCTCACTAAGCAAGGCAGGCTCATTGCCTGCGCGTGATATTCTCCCTCCCATCAAGTCTAAGCGCATATGGAAGAGTAGGAATTCTCAGCTATATTTTGATAGATGGAAGCCATTAAAGTGCCATAATAAAGGGCATAAATGGCTATAATGAGTAGGTCACTAGTAAGCATAAGCACACTTCCATGTTTGTCAGAGAACAGGTGTAGAAGATAATGTCCGGCTGAGCTCTGAAAACAGCAGTTCCCTGTGCCCGCAGAGAGCTTGGGAGTTGACTTGCTAATCAGAAGATGGTAAGAGGTGATGTCTGTGTCCATGGGAAGCAGTGGCCTAGGAGGAGTTAAAGAGGGGTCTTCAGTCACATTCCACTGAGGGAAACAGAGACAGGAGCCAGACAGACACCATCTCGGAACTGGGGAGATTTCAGAGCCACTGGCCAGCAGAAACTGTGGCAACTACACTGCGAGGAAGGAGACTACCAAGAAAGGAAGTAAGGAAATTGTCTGCAACATGAGGGTCAGAAAAAAAAGTTACATGCTGGGCCTTGAACCAAGAAAAGTTCTTCCTGTCCTGACTGTCAGCAAAAGAGATGATTTTGGAAATAAGCTATTCTAGAATTTGTAAGAAAGAGACCTGAGATGGATTGTACCATCATCATGACTTGAAATATGAATGAACTTTTATGTCTTAGTCCACTTAGATTGGGGCAGTCAAAAATGGATGATATAAGGATGCTTGTGGTACCTTCAGCTGAATAAACGCAAAAGCAAGGAAAACTTGGGGAAACTATATGTAGTTCTTAGCTTGAAGTCACTTACATTAGTTAAGTGGCCAAATAGGCATGCCTTCCCCTCCAAAAGTGTATCCTTGTGTATGGAAATATCTGCCACAAGAAGAATCAAAATGTGATACTTCTGGAGTGAATAGGTTAAAGGATACCTCCCCTACCCAGTTTTTGGTTGCTGCAATATCTACCAAGACACTTTATGAAAAGGAAAAAAGATTAACCCCGGCCTGTACTTGACTGCTCAGACAAGACTAGGAGTGAAGATTAACAAGTACCCAGATCTTCCCCGACTAAAGACAAGGAGGGTCATACAGAAAGCTCAAGAATAGAGGAATTATAGCTAAAGTCAGTGGAAATAAGGATCAAGTATAGCATGAATGAGACTGTGTTTTCCAGATTAGAAAAAGAGAAGCAGGTGGTAGGATGGATTTGAAAACGAACAAAATTTAAGAACACTAAAATGCTTAATTCAGTATAAAGAAACAAGGCAGCAATGAAGATCAGTCATTAAATCCAACACAGAGACTATGAATAAACTGTATTGTTTCAGAAGTTCTACACCAAGACAGTTCCAAGCAAGCTACTCAATCTATACGTATCACTAGAAGCCAGGCTTTATAGGCAGTGTTCAGGCACTGGAAACAGTGAAGTAATGAGTTGGTGACAGGAAAGTGAAGAGTATTCTGCTAGATATGGCAAAAAGAGATGCGGTTTGTGATGGCAACTTTTATTTTTTGATTTTGGCTCAGACAGTTCTGCATCAGAAAAGTGATATACACGTGAGATGAGGTGACCTTGAAATGACAACACTAAGTAGCTTTCTCTTTTTTTCTCCTTTCCTTTTTTTTAGAGTTGGACTACTTTAATAGATACTTCCATGGAGACAATTCAAGACTTTTTCGTTCAGTTTGATTTCTAGACCCTGCATTATCCTAAAATACATGAAATTTCATCTGACATTTTGAAAGACCTATTTCAAAAGTAAAAGGCCCTATTGGCTTCTCAAAGCATTTCATGCAGCTTAATTCACACTGGACAGATCCTTTCACCAAGGTGCTGCCAAAGCATATCCTGAGTCTTGCAGCAAACAGAAAATGCATATACATATACATATGCTGCTTTAGAGTGTACGTGAAGCTGTTCCTCTAAGCCTTCTCAATGTAAGTTATGATACTAATGTGGGTCTCAAGGTTTTTTGTAGGTGCTGTTGCAAGTTATCATCCCATCATCCGAATACCTACCTGGTCTCCTACTATGGCACTGTGGTAGGTAACCTTGGTGAGGTTTGAACAGTCCTGTTTTTAGGAACATTTGAAAAACTCCATCAGTCATGATGACATCCTGAGTAGTACATACACAGTACTTGCAAAGTGTTCTTCATAATCAGAGTTAGGATACTCACAGGGTAGCTGCAAACAGGTCAGCAGGGCATTAACTCAGTATGGGAACTGACTCTGAGTGACTTGGAGAAAGAGGAGGGAAGGTAGTGGCTCACATTCTATCTAATTAGAGAAAAGGTTTATTTTAACTACTACTTTAAAAATTGTCAGGTTATAAAACAAATAACATTGCCAAAACATTACTAAAGAGAACTATGGGACAAATTAAACTCGCAGAACTACTGTGGAATATAATGCAAAACAGCATTATAAGAGGCAGAAAGGCAGGCAACTATTTCCTATATGCAAGTAAGGCTAGAAACTGCTTCTCCCCTGCTTTCACCATCTCCCATCCAGAAAAGGGCTAGGGAAAATCTAGACAGGGATGAACACTACAGTTACCAGGCAGTTTCCATATACCCCCTGAGTTTGAGCAGTTACTTGACTCCCTTGTGCATGTCACCCTTTTTCTTTTTGAAATATATTTAATCTCAGTTCATATTTTGAGCTTAATAGAATAACCAAGAAGTGACACTTAAAAGTGAAAAGTAGATTTAGAGATCCTCAAAATCTCTAAACGCAAAATGTAATGTATTAAGTTGCAATGATTTTAGCACATCTTTTCAGCATATTATACATGTGCTACAGTTTTGATCTGCTTCCTACAGAGGAAGATCAGTCACTTCCATCACAGACTGGAAGCTTCTTTTGGAAAAGAATGGGTAATTCTTTTCAGTGAGATTCAGAGTTTCTGTGAACTGCTAGTGACCCCTTTGGCTGTTCTGTCAATGCCTCTGCGGCACTGCCTTTGTGCCTCACCCATCCCCATGCTGAGCTTTCAAAGGTCCCTTAGAAATCAACTGCAAAATAATTACTGCAGTGCTTGGCTCCAGCTCTAACTTGGAAAGTGCTAAGTCATCAGCTCTACAAGACGTAAATTATCAGTTCTGGTCAGTCTCAATGAAAAAATATGAAAGCCACAGGTTCTTGAAAGCACATCTAGACATACCTTAAGTCAAGTCCAAATAAAATAAAAACTCATGACGGAAATGTGTAATGCTTTCTCCAGTGGTTTGTGATGACTTTAGCACAATGCGGCAGATAAGGATGGCTTTGAGACTTGAGCAGTGCTCATGGCATCCTGGGTATGTTGGTTATGGTCTAAACTTGATCTGAAAAGCTGGAAGGACTTTTACAGTGGAACTTTTCCATATTCTTAAAATAAAATAATCTTGAACACTTTCCTTTTCAGAGTTTCATTCTTTGTGCCTGACGGCAAGGTAAAAGTAACATCTAGACAGTGCTACTGGTCCAAGACATAAATGTACTAGAAAAAATATTTTTGTAATGAATTGCTGATGAACACTTTCTGATTCTAACACTAATATTCCCTAAGTAATTTCTTCATTAAGTTTTTGGCTGAAAGACTGAGCAATTTGATTTTTTTTAAACCGTAGCCTTGCAAACTACTTAATAAATAGCTCATGTGAGCCATTTCCATTACTTTGAGTGAAACCAGGCTCCTTTTGCAAATAGTTGTGTCTTAGAGTTCAACATTTGCCTTCTTTAAATACTTCTATTTGTCTAAGATTAGCTGTTTCACAAACATTCTTCAACCTCTTTGCTAAAATACTGTTGAGAATACTGCTCATAGATAAAATTCTCTATTTTCTTAAAACAGACAAAATGTACTTTCAGTTATTTGTTGAACTGTGTTAACAGGATATTAATCAAACAATTAAGAAACATTTATCCAGTTATTGTGCAGAAGTCAGTACTATTGCATTTAAGTACCTCACAGTCTTATCCAGAAAATGATTCCATGCAGAAAGGATGTATCAATACTCCTATTTTACAACCTAAACACAAGGCCTAGAGAGGCTAAACAACCTTCTAGGGATCGCCCAGAACTTTTGACAAAAGGGAAAACATAAACAGAGGCTCCACTGGAATGCCTTTCCTTTCCTGAAGAAAAAGGAAAACTATTTTACTGAGTGATCCTTTCCAACTGGCATCACTCAGTCACAGAGCACTGATGCTTTGTCGGATTCTTTCAGGAATATTCCAGGCACGAGTTTTGTTTTAGTCTCTCTGACACTTTGTCTAGTTTCTGAATCCCAGTGGTACTGAGGTAGGATGTATTTTGGCACATACATAGTGAAAAGTCACAAACTATTGTGAAAGATTTATAGATAACTTTCTGTAAAAAATGCAAGAGACTTTACAAGTATCCCATTTACTTCTAACTTAGAAGTTAAAAAATCACAAATGCTTTAGCTAGCTAAATATTTATAATAGCTTGTCTTTATGCATGCAATGCATAATGCCTTCCAAGTACTTTAACAAGCTAGAAATAGAGAAACATTGAAAGCTGAAAGAGCCATATTTGGGGTGAAAAATGGAAATTGTTTAAAAACACCACATTCAGTTAGAAGAGAAATGACACATTTTAACATATGGGCTATTTTAAGTCAAGCAGGCGGTAAGGATTATAGTTAGAATTTGGCCAGAATATCAGGCCAGGATATCATACTTGCAGAAGAGAGCAGCTGTCAGTAATAAAAGTAAATAAGCAATAGGAGCCCTCCAAACTAAGAGACATCTGCACTCATGGCCAGACTGGAGGCTGAGCTCAGGCATGACCTGTGTACAGCAATTTTGGTGCTTCTTCCTGCAATGCCCTGGGTTTCCTGGTGAAGAAGCAGCCCCTGAAATAAACATCTGCTGTCCAAAACTACCCAGAAGATGCCCATGGCATGTAGTCTAATTGTCCTCATTTGTCTTACGAAGTTCTTGGAACATGGATGCCCTTCCTTTACTATAGGTTTTCCCTCACTAAGGCAGCAATGCTCACTTTTCTACCACTTGGATTTCTTCCCTGAGCATCGCAGCACTTTGGCATCAGCCAGAACAACAGCAATGTCAACAGGTGAGAGCTGTGGGCTCCTTCCAGCACATGCCTACAACTTCTGCAGATATAAAACATCTTTGTGAGAAGTTAATGATGCTGGCAGAAGCAGCCAAAAGATGTGTATTCCAGTGATGCTACAAGCTGTCAATATTGCCACCTGACAGTACTTGGCAGTAAATCTTATTGCTGCAGGCCTGACCTCAGCCCTCACTGCTTTGAGTACTCCAAAAATTAACTCCCATGTCACTAAGTGCTATTTTCTTTACTGGGAAAGACTGAAGGGGGATACTTTTGCTCTGCGATCAATACATTTATCTGTACAGTCAAAACTTGGGGCAGAGACACACAATTAATTGCCTCAAGTGCTTGAAAATTTGCACTAAATACATTTATATTAATTTCATTAGTCAATTTTCTGCAACTTATCTATTTATGTATTATGTGTGTCGGTAAAATGCAAAGTTTTACTCCCGATAAATCAGAAATTGCATTGTGGCACTTGGTTTTTTCTCTGGTTTTGAAGTCTGTTTGACAAAGGCTGTGTATTTGTTTGCTGCAATTTCATAACAAGCAGACTGGCAGTAGGGCATTTTCACAAGCAATGAAAACGCATTTGACCATTCTTTTGGGCTCCCAAAGAACTCAAACCAGAAAGGCAGGGCGGGGGGGAGAGCAAGGAGAACCACTGCTTCTTTTCTGTCACTTCACTGTTGAGACTCAACTGGATGCTTTTCTGTGACTGACATATAACACTCTGTATTTTGTATCTCAATTGCTGTTTCAGCAGCTCCAGACTACCCCCTTTCACCACACAGACATGCTGTCTAAAAGTTGTTACATTAACATTTTCTTCCATGTATAGTAGTTCTGGAAATTTTCCTATTCAGGCTGCACAGGGGCCATAAATGAGATTACCACCTCTTTCCAGAAGGTGTCATACAAACTTATCGATCAAAAGCTACAGCCTGTAGTCAACAAAACTGGCAAGTGGTGTTATTCTTCACCCAACTGCAACAGAGAATGCCACTTCTTTGTGGGTGGGTTTACATGGTCTAGATGGCCCAGGAAGAAAGTGCACTGAAGAAGACTTATATAACCTGAAGCAAAATTTCTCAAGCTGGAGTACATTTATAGCAGTTCAAAGATATTATAGCTGTAATATTTTTTCCTTTCCATTCAACTTTGCTGAGATTTTCATGGGATAGCTAATGCCAAACTGGACTGACTTACCTAGGACAATAGAAGTAAGTCTCCATTTCCCAGAAATGGGAGACAATTTTCTAAGTCCCCACCTAGTATGTTATCATATCTTCCTTCCTTATTTCTGCATCTTCCAACGCCACAGTACATTGAATGCAACCTTGGCTTTGAATAAAAATATATCAGTTACATACAGAGTGAACAGCAGCCTGTAAGCTCCTGTCCTGCCTTTTTCTAGTCATGATACACATCAAGGGCTTTGGAAAGTATGGAAAGCCAGCAACTGAGGTAACTGTTTCAAAACCCCATGGCTGACAGGAGACTATCCTATTATATAAATACAACATATATGTATGTCATATATGTGAGTGAGCATTTCTTTGTATGCACACACCTGACATATCCCTTGTGATCTTCATCCTAAGCTAGTGTAGCTTCAGATGCATTTACTCTTTTAAGTCTCAGTATATTCACTGAATCTCGCTTAGTTAAAATAGAAAGGCAGCTACTATGCCAAAGGGAGATGTTCTGAACTGCTCTCAGCTGGGAGTCACATTTTATGCAGTTTACAGAAAGGCTTCTGAGAAGCTGCACATTAACGCAAAACACAAATGGTAACTGAACAGGGTACAAAGAGGCTGTTCTCACAAATGTTTCATCAATAAACATCATAAAAGACTTGCGTCAAGAAATAGTACTCCATCTACCAGTATACGCAAACCATAGTAAATAATGAAAACATAAATAGGAGAGCAATAAGGAAGGCAGGCAGGGAGTACAAATGATAGCACTGAAACACAAATAAAGCAGGAAGGTTACTGTTGAAAACAGAGGGTATTTTTATATAGGAAATTGTGCATCTCTTCCTGCTACCACAGAGATTAGTAATGGGGTGAAGAGTAAAGTGATTGGATTCATTCTTTTATCAAGATGCTGGAGTTCAGAGAACCGAGTTCTTTGAGTTTGCAAAGGGCCATTTGGGAAAAATAATTTGAATTTATTTTTAATTGAAGCACTTGCCATGTGAATCAGAATTCAAGGAGCTTTTATTTCTGCAGTGTAACTCACTTCAAAGTGCCTCTGTTCCTGAATGAGTGTATCAACACAGTCCATTTTGGTTTGTGCAAATTCACCTGACTAGATTAACTGTCTGAAGCACCTCCACACAGACAGACAGTAAATAAGGAAAAGAGATGCACCACAGAAAAAGAAAAGAATAAGATGGGAGTACAAAACTCATTTTATCTTGTACTGCAGGCAAAGCTTGCCTCTAAAGGTGTCAGGGGAATATAAATGCAGTTCTTAATTCATCCAACAAATGTACAAACCAGATTTGCACAGAAAATGAATAAGCTAGCATTCACACCAAAAGAGTACTAAGAAAGTAACGTAAAGATAAAAAATTGAATCTATTTATTCTTGAGTTCTTAAAGGACATGCATTTTCTTTAATTAGAGGCAAGCATCCACATAACAAATGCAACCTTGTAACTTTTAATAGCTGAAACATAAGCATAATCAGTTGTGATGGAAATTCCAGATTGCATACTCTCATCTCTTGACCTTGGAGTCACCACATTTCTCTCTATCTGTAATTAATACCTTTGTATTAGGGGGGCAATGACTTTGTAAGGAATGTCATAAATACACACAGTCTAACATCCTCCATATTGTCCCAAGTGCCAGAGACCAAGTCTGTGTTTAAGGCTGCTGCACTCCTGCAGCTGTGCAGCCAGAGCTGCTCTTTCTGGACAGAAAGGACTGACCACAGGAGTTAAATGAGCACACACCGTTTGCAGGCACAGTGAGGACAGCACTGGAGAGCTGACCTGCATCATGCAGTTCCTGGCTGCACAACAAAGACCAATCTTCTAATACCAAATGGTGGTATATCTGAACAAATTCCATTAACAAACTAAGTACCCACAGGCCAGACCTTTCTCCTTCAAATTGCTCCCTTTGTTTTATTAAGTTTCCCAAAAAGAAAAAGCAAGCAGTTAAAAAAAAAAAAGAAAAAAAAAAGGTAAAATGTTTACATTTTGTTGGAGAAGGGGATTTATGTCTGTCTCTGCCCTTCATCAGGTTAAGACTGACTGATGACTCCTTCAGCTTTGGCTGGAGGCCATGGCAACACCAATTATGTGTGACTGCCCAGCTTTATACTTGAAGAAACAGCTTTACCTCCAAAAAACTGCACAAACCTAGAACAAAACAAAACCCAACACAAAAAACTCCACAAACCCACCACCAAAAACATAAAGAAAAAAACCCCAACAAACCCACAATCCAAAAAGCACTTATCTTTTATCTGTCTCTCTGCATTTTAAAAATAAAAAGTTTGTGTCCTTACCCCCCCCATCCCTCACGGGTGAAAATTGTTAGGCTGCTGAACATCAACAACAGGCAGTAATAAGATTTGCCTTTGAGCTGTGGAAGAAACTCTGTTGCCTTGAATGGCACTAGGGCAAGAGCTTGAAGTCTATTCTGCAAGTCCAGAAGAAATAGGAGCAGAATGATGTGAGGTGTAAACTCAGAGAAATGCTGATTGTGAGATACTAAAATGTTATTTCCAGGAGCAATTATTTGCCTCAGTGAGTGCACAGAAATCAGCCACACTTAAGGTACTATGACACTTCACATAGCATTGTGTAACACAGCTCTCCAGTTAAGCTACATCCTTCTCCTCTTTATGGCATCATTTAGAGTATTTTATTAGCCATATTTTAACACTCCCTCCTTGATTTCTTAAAAATTGGTCTCTGTTTGCCTCTCAGCTTTCTATCTGTGGAACAGGATACAACTTCCTATTCATAAGGCATCTGTAAAAAAATATTAAGCTGCATGAAAAGGACTCTGTAATCTTCTGGGATAAAACACAGACCCATTCAAGAACTGAAAGCACTCAAAAG
Source organism: Pachyramphus minor (assembly GCA_013397135.1). Taxonomy (NCBI): domain Eukaryota; kingdom Metazoa; phylum Chordata; class Aves; order Passeriformes; family Tyrannidae; genus Pachyramphus; species Pachyramphus minor. The sequence continues at coordinate 914,757 of VYXB01007043.1, forward strand.
AAAAAAACCTGCCCTTGCAATCACATCTGGTGCTCTACCTCTCACAGATCACTTCACTGTTGAAGAGCTTGTTCTAATTATTTTCTTGTTTGAAGTAACAGCTAACCACTCACTGAGCTCCCTGCCCCATTCCCTCTCTGTAATGCTAGATTTTGTACAAACACAAACAGGTAAGCCACCCATAAAATCCAGGTAATTAAAACAGTTTTACAGCACAGCCATGGTATCAAAGCAAATGATGCAGATAGGGGCTCTGGGGCCTCCAAGAGTGTGAAGAGAGAAGCAAGACACAGCCAGTCCCTTCAAAAGCAGCAACACAAAATGCACAGAGCAAGCACACAGCAGGCAGAGCTGGAGTGCAGCCACACTCTACCCGTGCCAGAGCAAGATTGTTGCTTGTGCCCTTTGATGGCAGAGGTTAGCACTGGCAACGGGATACAGATTGCTTCAAAACCTGTCCACAGAGGTGTCTGTAACATGAATAAAGAAATTTAGAAGAGAAAGGTCATGGCCCAATGCATGGATCGCAAAAGGAAAGACATGTAGCAACTTCTCATGAGGCGCTGGGATAATTTGCATATGCTGCCTACAAGACAGCGACACATGGCAGAGAAGCTTGTTGACAACTTAATGATTGTATTACTTACTCTGGTGCCTAAACAAAAGAAGATGCAACTCTGTAGTTTTATCAAGTAAGAGAAGTTCAGTAAGTTTAACTTTGGAGGCTGGTACCTAAAAATGTGCATCTTGTTAGTGGGAAATACGCTATTACCATTGAATTCTGGACCTTTAAAATTTAAAGCTCAAAGTTAACATAACTAGATGCTGGTATTTCATACACTTGTGTCTTAGATGACTTCCTCCACGAATTTGTATAAATATATCTTAAAGGATGGTAGAGAACTCTGAATATGTCATAAAAGGAAAATGCAACTCAAGCTGTATGTATGTTTCCATAATGAGAAAAGTGCTGTATCTGTGAAGGTTTATACAACAGTGACTACTGCTGTGAAAACCCTGTTAAACCAGCATATCAGTTATTAAGGTTAAAATTTTTGGTATTGCTCTGATTACTCAAAATACTGAATATGCTTAAAATAGAACTTAACAATATGCTTCTGAGAGGGCACTTGAAATGTGAGAGGTCTAAGCTCCTGTTCTTGCTCCCATAGCAAGGGGTAAGATGTCTTTTAGCAGGACAGGGATGGAGGCATAAAAGTAGTTCACTAGTCCCAAAAGAAAACCAAAACTTTTTCATTATTATGAAATTGTGGACACAATTTTGAACACAGGTGGATTCACAGGAGTTTTCAGGACTTGCATGTGACATCTTGATCTGATGCTATTGCATCTTACCTGAGTTAAAAACGGAGGCAGTTTTGGTGAACTTCTGTTATGCCTGCATCCTAGGGACACTTAAAGATTTTTCTTCCGAGGAAGAGTGCAACAACACATTTGACAACTTTTGCCTCTAAGAAAAAACAGAATATAATAAACTAAGAAGGCTTTGGAGGTTTGAGAAAGTAATTGTTCTTTTATTTTCTAAAAAATTGAGTGGTTTCAACAAAGAGTTTTACTTAAAATAAAAGAGCCCTTGAATCCTCACAAATTTTAACACAGGGTTATCTTCTGGAAAAACAATTACTAATAAAGAAAAAACATCTGTTCCCCATAAATTTGAACTGGTTAAATGTTCACTGGAAAGTATTTATTTGACTAAACAAAAGAACCCCCTATGTTAAAAGCCAATTTCCTTGCTTCTGTATTCACGAATAGGTGGAAAATAACTCTGTGCACAGGCTATACACATTAAGTTAGTCAGCATAAACTGTCACAAAGGCTTTCCATTTTAAGTCATACCTTTTATAAGTAGGACTTGACACTAAGCCAGTCAGCCTGATGCTCTCTCATGCTTTTTGCATACTTTAGAGACTAGATTATTATTGTCTGGTCTCAACGAAAGGTCTGTAGCCATACAAGGCTTAGTATGCCTTCATCAATTTAGAGTGATTGTTACAAAACAGCCCATAATAGGTGTCTGAATTTAATGCACTAGAAATGTTGGATTACAGATAACAAGTATGCAATACTTTTCAATACTTTTCAGAACCACCATTACTTGAAATCCCTCTGATAGTGCATTATAGACTGCAGCACGTATTATTTTAAGAATCAGTTACTTTGTTTTTTCATACCATGCATGGCAGCTGTTGATTTACAGTCATCACTAGGGCTGCAAGTTCTCACCATTGATTCTGCCCATACTTTCTGTTTATGGAAGAAATTGTCATAGAATATGTATTATTCGATTTTCATAAACCTAAGCATGATTCTATTTTTTTTGTTATTGAAGTGCTTTATGATTTACAAAAAAGCCAAGAGAAGAATTTACTGCCAGGCTTGTGACCTTGAGGAGGACAGTTTGAAACTCTGCTCTTAATCTTGCAAGAAAAACAATCAGTCCTATATACAGCATAAAATGACTGTAAATGAGGTGTTGTAACTATAAAAATAAATAGAGTGTCAGAGATGTTTGATGTGTGAGTTTGCATCAAGGGAGTGTTTCTCAAATTTTAAAAGAATAATCTGATAAATGCAAGTCATCTTCCATGTATTACCGAAGACATAATTTTTAGTGCTTTTTTTCCCTCTGTTGTAGTTTTTGTACTGACTGCATTAGCATACTGGGAAAGGAAAGATTTATTCTCTCTCACATACCAGAAATAATTTTTTTTCCTCTAATCATTACATTCTGTACTACACACAGTAAAAACTCCCAAACACAACTTTTAATGATGAGCAATTATATAGTCTAACTCCTGTTTTCAGCAGCTGGCTTGAGACATCTCTTAAAAGGTCCTTTCTTTTTCAGAAATTACTGAATATTTTCATGAAAATTGTAAATACCAAGATGAAACAGAGTAACAGCTTTCCTTTTGATGAATCTTAATGCCTCATTTCAATGTTTATTAAATGAAGTATGCCCCTCCAATGCTTTTACATTTTCCAAATGCAGCTTTCAGGCTAATAACACCTTTTTAAGGCAGGTATATTAAAAATTAAAAGGCAAGATAAGTCTGGGAGCATGGCAATTTTGGGTTTTTATGTGACCCATCAGATTAATTCTAAGCAATTTTGCCATTTTTCTATTTCATGTTGACTAACAAACCATGTATTGCTCATTTACTTATCTGTAGTACCACTGTTTTTCAGCACATATCCTTTTGTGTGTAGTACCTGCAGAATTAGATTTTTAAAAAATACAATCCAAGAGAACAAAAGGGCACACTCATGAAACACAGAATATATATACACTGAAAGGAGAATCCCACATTGGATAGGGTAGCTGACCTAACTTTTCCCTTTGAGGAACAGGACATTTCAGTTTGGAGTGACTATAGAACCATGACTCTTCACCATCAAGTTGGATGACTCAATGGGTTATGATGGAACAAACCTTTATTTAAATCAAAAACTACATCCCATAAATAGCAGGAGGTAGCAAAAAGTCAAACCCCAAATCATTGAAATAGTTGAGGATTACATCTAATAAAACAAAAGCTGAAAGTCCTCTGAATAATGAAGTACATACATTGCAGCAGAGAAGTTAAAATAGTAGTTTCACAGGAACAAGTATTAAGGTACCAAGTATCAAGGTCTGGACACCACATTTTTAAAAATAAGGGAGTTGGATATTGAAAGTCTCATTATGAGAACACTGAGGACAAGAAAGAAAATTACTTTCAAACTCTGTCTTAATTGTTTCAAGACATGACTTGCAACATTAAACACTGTTTTGTTGCTGTTCCTGTTCTTTCCACCACATTATGTGTTACAGACTCCCTACATCTTCAAATGGCTAATAGTACAGAGGGTGTAAAATAAAAACTAGGGTTTTGGGCAACAGTAGGGTCAAAAAAAAATAAGGGAAATATGGCTACTTCTGTCAAGTTCCAGAATTTCGGGAACTCTTTATAAACTGGCTTCTTGTAACTTCAGTAACGCCCAAGTTACAGGTTAAAATTAGAATAATAACAGTTTATTTCTAGTGAAGGTCAGGCACCATTTGAGAATTTTAGTAATTTGCAGCAAGTCGATTCAACTATACCTCTGCACACCTTACCAGTGCTGTGTTATCACAGAATCACAACAGTGCAAAGGGAATGCAAATTAACTCAAAGCCAGCAGAGGTCATAAAATCTTAAGGCAGGTATGTGAACTTTCTCAAGTCGTCTTCTGTTGCTTACTGAGTAGGTTCTTTTACAAATGTTCTGCTGACACTGCTGGAAACATAAGGCATCACTTTCAGAAACTGCCGACATGGAAACCTTGCTAAAACATTATCTGATATTGCAGGCTGCTGAAAGCTGGAGTTGATCAACCACTGCTGTCACAAGATCATCAACAGTGAGTATAACAAGTGTCTAAAATCAAATCAGTAAGTAATAGACAACTGCATAGCATGAAACAAACAGACTTTACATAATGCCCCCAAATACTTTAGCATTAGATAACACGGCGAGGAAGGGAGAGATTAGGTTGCATCAGCAATGGAAAAAATATCTTTCAGAGTTTAGATGTGCAAGTGAAGCATGAAGCAAGGAAACGGGGCAAAGAGGAAGGCTGCCCTCAATAGGAGACACACCTTGAAAGATTTATCTACTAATGATAGATTATAAAGCAAGGGGAAACCAAAGCTACATATAACAGTAAAAGAAGGGGAAAGTTTGTGATGTAGCCATAATATAGTTCTTACACTAACTAGACCCTCACTTCTATTCTGAGGAAAATTTCATGGAGAGCTTGCCAAAACTCTAGGTCTGTGTATGGTTACATAGCAGGAAATGGACAACTGAAAGGAAACACACAGCAGCAACTGCTGATCAGAAAGCCCATTTCAGCTCTGGAAGGCAGAGAACTGCCCTATGAAGCCAGGATTGTAAGCATCTCACTAGGGTCAACTCATGCAAAGACTGAAGTGTTTACGAAGTATCCCATGGAGAAGCACAGCTGTGGCCTGAAGCCAGGGCAGGTCCAACACTTCCTTATTCCGCAGTCACGAGACAGGTCTGATCACATCCCGTGTAGGATGACAGAGCAGTATCAGCATCAGTTAAGAATTCAAATGTCTCTGGGAGCTCAAATCCTGCAGCTCTGAAGGAAACTCTGTCATGTAAGGCCAGGAGGAGGGGATGGATATCCAATTCATTTTTACAACTTCACTTGAATTATTTTGCAGCTGTAAAATGATCACTCTGGCACAAAGTATGTGGTACCACCCTGAAAAATGAGTTCTAAATAATTAAACTGAAAATCAGTCAGAGCAGGTCCCAACAGATCACACTATAATTGCAGCTATTAACCACACATTTTTTACTACAGCATAAGTCAGGGTATAAAAGTATGATAATTCATCTGAATTCTAGAAATATATTTAGAGCCAGAAGCTCTAAAAGGCCACACAGTTCAGCCAATCCCAGATATAAGTGATACATATTTGCCACCATGGGATCAACCTTACTGTTTGCTGAGGATATGCAACTTTATCACCTTCCTGGAATTCAGCTCCATGTGTTTGGTTCCTTCAGCAATTGCACTTACTCATCTTTGCATCACAAACCTACTTGTTACTATAATGATGTTAGCAATTGCTGGCACTCTCAAATCGTGTCTTCACAGCAGAGAACAATTTTCTATCTCTTACCTTAGGTTCTTTTGACTGACTTCACTGCAATTATCCTCTCAAAATGCTATAACTAACAGTTATTTTCATCACAGAACTATAAGACTTACAATCACATTTAGTCTACTTATGCGTATTTAGATGAAAAAAAAGTGCATTTTCAGCCTTTTATTGCTTACACGAGCCAAACAGACAAGCTTGAAACCTAATACCCTATGTTTAACACAGGTGGACGACAAATACCATCTTAATTTGCTTAAAAAATCCGATAATTTGAGCATCTAAATGCTAAGCTCAAATGCTAAGCATTTGTGGACCAAGCAGATTTGGCAAATGGAGGAATTAAGGTGATTTTAATTGATTGCTGTTATTGCTAACGAGATAAGATGAATCTGCAGTAAAACGAGGTCCAAGATTTGCAAAAAAAGGGTCACTTACTCTAAAGATCAAAGTCACCATCTTCAGAAAGCTGATCATTCCCTGCCTTTGGAGAAAGGGCATAGGGAATATTACATAAGGAATATCATTCACATTTGAACTAAAAAAAAAAAACTTTAAAAGAAAAAAAAGCCATTGCAAATAAAAGTGTGATTTTATCAAGAAACAGATTTTTTTTTCCAAGCTGTTGAAAGAATTTAGCATTTTGACAGATTTGTTTCTAATTTTGGAGAAATAAGCAGTACGTATGTGAACTAAGAGTAAACTACTCTCTGTTTTAAGAAACTTAAATGTATCTTCGGGAAGATAGGAAGGACATGAAATCATAAGAAAGCCAAACTGGACACTGTAAGTGCAATTTTGTGGTAAGGGGGTTGTTTTATGCATTGGGTGTGGAGGGGGGAATGTTGTTCCGGTTTGGGCTGTTTGTTTTTCTTAACTAGCAGTAGTAGTATTCGAGCTCTTGGCCACTCTTTATAGTGTGAACCAGCAAAGGAAAAGGGTCATAAATCAAGATTCCATGTCTTTGGAAGCTTCCACAGCCATTGGTGCTATTTTCTTCAAAGTGACAGACACAGAAAATATCCCAGTGAACACATTTAGCATATAATGTACTGCTACATAGCAGTGACAGATAATTTACCATAATATTAAGTGACTAAGTTATATAGTACAAAAATTTTTGTGATTTGCTTCTTAAAACAATGATTGGATCTCTGTCATTTCCACTTTAACAGGTGCATTCTGTAGAGGAAAAATAATTAAAAATGCTTAATTGAATGAGATCTAATGAAATCAGAAAAAATTTAGTACATCTTTCCTCACTGGTTTTGAAATGAGTTAAGTAAGAAGATGAAATAGATACTAAAAAAAATTTAAAAAAAAAAAAAAAAATTGAAATATTTTCCATACTGGAAGTCTATAAGGTAACTTCCAAAACTGAAAATGTTTTAAATTCCTTTGGTTACAGTATGCTGTCTATGCACAGTTTGCTTCAAAAAAAGGATCCATGCAGACAACTTTTAAATATGAAGTTACAGCATTCATCTAAAATCATAAATAATGTAAACAAACCCCACTCCTAGGAAAGCCTATAAGGCTTTAAGAAACTCTGTTTGTTAAAACAGAGTTGAACAAGCCCAAGCTAAGCTAGTATCTTCACATTTAAGTAATAGAATCCCCTGTTTACCTGGTTTTTGGATTCATGCTTGCATCACTTTTGTTGTACTGGCAAAAGCATCTCTTGGTATTCAAGAAGAGAAAAAAAGTAAATTAAATAGGTAAAAAGTTTACTATCAAATATTATTAAAAATTTACGTTTGCAGTGAAGAACATCAAGACATTTTCTAAACAAAATGACATAGAGGGAATGTTGGAAAAAATATCTTTTAAAACAACCAAATGAATAAGAAACACTCATGGACAAAGCAGCCTAAGAAAACTTACAGGAAGAGGCAAAGCACCTTTTTTATGCTGTTCAGTTTCTACTGCAGTTCTGGAACCTTTATTAGTTGTTGCACAACACCAAAGCCTGCTTTGCTGGGTATCTGTCTTTTTCACTGTAGTCTCCTGAGTTTCCAAGCCAGTGCACATTTTTCCAATGTCAGTCTATTTTAATAGAAACTGTCCATTGTGAAATGAAGGCACAGAATTGTAGAAATTACATGGAGACTTAGACATAAGTCTAGAAAAGATTACAAGATTTTACTTTAACCATGAACACAACCACCTGAGATTGACATGGGAAGTTCAAGACTGCTTAAAGCTATGCTTGCATTTGCTAAAAAGGATAATGATGTGGCCTCCAAATTTATCAGGCACTGTAAAAGAACCCTTGTCTGAGGTGGAGAGGTTGGCAGCTGCCAGAGTGTAATTCTGGATCTGGCAAATGCTTGCCCTGCAATTCAGATCAATGTGAACAGAATGCAGAAGTTTGTAAGAAAGTAGATGTTTGTCAACATATGAACAACACATCATCCATACAGGCTGAAGTACCTTCACTCATTTTATGTCAGTTTAGCTATGGAGAAATAAATTTAAAAGATACTGATTTCTAGTTAACTGTTTACTTGCAGTCATACATTCTAAGTGGTGACTTACAAGCATAAGGGTGAAATTCTCCGAGTTTTTGTTTCTAGCCTTATTATTTGGAACTATTTAAAAAATACCCACATAACTACATTCTTTATTTAAAACACCTGAACAAAGCTACTCGTTCCAGAACAAGGGCCAAATCTAGCTCCAGCATGTGGCATTGTAAAACAAAATGGTGTATCAGGAATTTCCTGATGTGAGCTAAAGGAATCTTTCTAGGGTTCAGTCATGACTTCAGTTCTACTTCCTCGTGATCAGAAGATATGCAAGGTATGGCTGTTACTGACCTGCCAAAATGTACCTATTCTCATTTTCTTCATCCTCTCTTAGATGATGTTACCATGGTGTGTTTTTTTTTAAAAAAAAAACAAAAAAAACAACAACAAAAAAAAACCAGATAAGGTGCAAGTCCTGTCTTATGACTGAAGGCTATTACTAGGTTTGTAGATTACAGGAAGACTGATAGTCCACCAATTAAGTCCATTCTGAAGCTGACTATTTGGCATCTGGGAATCAAGCAACTGATGAAGCAGAAAACTTAGTGCACAATAATTACCTTCCCCCTAAGCTTTCAGGTGAACTCAATGAACAGAAGAGGCTGGTCTATCTGAAGTGTAAAGACTGAGTCAGAGCATTCTGCAATGTGCCTCTAAGCTAATATTCACATTTTTGCCTGTTTTCCCCAGTTTCCAGTAACACTCTCTTGAAAATAACAGTGATAGACTCATTCTTCAGATACAGCCTTCATTGAATCAATTGCATTTCCATTTGAAATCCTTAACACCTGGGCCAGAATACTAAATTTTTACACAAACATCTATCTTCTTGCGTCCTGCAGTTTGTGAAAGTCTCTGGTATTTTTGTATGCAAGGCTGGGCAAAAGCACAAAACCAAAGCCTGTTCCTCTCAAGGTTCGTACTTGAAAGTACGTACACCAATTTTAGTCAGAAATTTAAACATTATGTGAGGACTCAACTAAATAGAGTCAGGAAGAGCAAAAGATATATGCACCCATTATACACAAGTGAAGTTATAGAAATTGACCTTTATTTAGTAATCAGTTTCTTTAACTTTTTTTTGATACAAAGTGACATTTTCATTTAGTACAGAAAAATCCATGTCAGAACAGTACCTGTCTGTTTCAGTTGTACCACTGGAGTCTACTCTGATCTCAAACTTTAAAAAACAAACCAACAAAAAAATGAGATAAACAAAAACTTCTGTCCCTCACCATGAGAAGCAGTTGGACTAGTAATTCATTAATACCATTTCATATTTATTAATTTTTATATATATAGTATTATAATAGTATGGCACAACACTATATAAAATACTATATATATATTAGATGTTTTTATAGTTCAAAATACTCTATATAGTTATAGCTATATAAATACTATAAGAAGTATTTTGAACTATAAAATAGAAACTGTAAAACAGAATTTAAATTTAGGACCAGATCTTTCTCTGAAGAACTGTGCAATAAGAATCCCTTTTTTAATTATAAAAGCTGCAAACAGAAGCAAAATTACAGCCTGTAGTGTAAAACCAGAATCCCTACATTATGAAATGTTAGAAACAGTGACTGAGAAGCAGTTCTACTCCAATAATATTTTAAAAACAATTAAAATACAGTACCCAGGAAACATGGCACAAGAGACAGAAGAGACAGATACAAAACCTGTGTTAGGAACACAGAGTCAGAAGTGCAAAAACCAAAAAGGGAACCAATATAATAGAGTTTGGTACAACAGGTAAATAAGTATTGCAACCAAAACTAAACGATCACTTTTTTTCTGACAGTGAAAACACTAACAATTTAGTACCTTTCTAAAGGCTTTTAATCAAAGCCCTAAAACTGTGTCCGCTCTTAAATAAAAACAATCTATGTGAATGCTACACAGCATACACAGAAGCACAGAAGTACAAAGAAAAGAAATCAACCTGCAAAATTGCACCAACATTAGCTTTCCATATTTACAGTATCTAAAAGTGACAGAACACAGCATGCTAGGCCTAGTTTATGACTCTTCCCCACCAGTACTTAATCCAGGCCCAACAACCAAAACCTATTATTTCTCAACACAAGTTAATCTTGGATTGTTCAGATACATTATGACATTTAAATATTAGATTCATGCATAAAACAAGAAACAGTATCTTTGACAGACAAGCATCGACAGGATACAAACAGTGGTCTGCCCTGTGTAGGAGTGTATTTACTTTTGAGCTTACTCCCAAGACGTACCGATTCAATCCCACCTTATTACCCAGTTGTCAAGTCAACAATGTGCTTAGAAATGGTCAAAATCGTAACTAAGAGTCACACTGCGCATAAACTGACTGCTCATATTCAGAAATGTCACTCCATTTTGGAGAGCTACCTCATTAAGTGAAAGGACATAGAGTTAAAAAAACCAAACCAAAACAAAAAGACATTCAAGTAAACAGCAAGAACCAAATACTTTGAAAAGGTTTTTGTAAACTTGTCATTCTACAGGGTTTTGCAGCATTGTTAAATTCGTTACTCATGGACAAGTACACACAGGTCACAACCCCTCATGACAATCTGTCATGTGTACACGTACAACGTAAGAGACAAGCTCGGTGAAGTGATCTACCCCTTTCCCACATGCCTCCTCAGGTCCTTGTGTGTTCAGTGTTATCATTCCCCTTCATGAAACAGAAATCACTTACGGATAACTTTATAAAGACAAAAATTAACAGAGTTCATTGGATAGAAAGTAAGTTGGTTATTTACATCTGCAAAGTAGTTTCACAGCGAAATAATCTACAGCGGGCCAGCTGGAATCCACAGGACTTTGTTTTGTTCTTGGTCGACAGTTGTCATAATCTGAGTGCAAATGCTTGAAAGGGCTCCTCCCTGGACAATGCCTGGAGAACAAGAAACACCACACACAAATGAGACTGGAAAAAACAGTCATGACTAATTACAAAGAGCAGTCTTCTGCATTTATCTGCAAAGTCTTTATTAACAGATCAGAATTAAGCAACTCAATTCAGTATTTGACAGATGTATGACTATTAAAAAAAATAAAAATAAAATAACCAGAGCAAAGAGGTCAAGAATTAAATACACCGTTTCTTCTGCTAGCTCTTAAAACAGTCCAGGAAAGTCACAGAAATAATGGCTGTAATCAACTAAGACAACTGTTTTGTAAGAGGCCTCCAAGTACTATTTTCAGAAGCATCAGGTGGCAAAGTTTAAGTCTAAAGATGGTCAGAACCTGCTATAATAAACTTTCTCTGTTCAACATGTGGTGTTAAGAGTTTTATATTTACAGGGTAATATACACAGAGACTACAGCTGTAGCAACTAGACACTATTTACAAATATTAGAAGTAAATTATGAGGCAGCTCACAGATCGTTGAGCTAAATAAAACAGCGGTTGTTGCTACTCCGATTCCTATTGTCAACTACATTTAAGGAACAAAAGGTCAACAGCAAGCAACTCCCTGAAAATCAATTCAGAAGATAAATGAACACCTTTTATTCTACCCTTGCTGAACATAACAGTCATAAAAAGTAAAATGCCAACACTAACACAGGAGAGGAGAATGTATTTGCTTTAAGACTTAGAAAGTGAGGAACTTCATGACTTGAGAAATATGTCAGCAAAGCCTCTGGCCACAGCTACCACTAATGGAAAGCCAGAGCTTAAGAAACCATTTTCTTTAAAGAGGAATTTGATGTTACATACTAATACTTGACTCTGTGATATATACTACAGTTAACGATGTCAGGTGAATTTGGATGCAGAACACAGTAACTGAAAAGGTCTATGGAAGGTGAAAGAGCAAGGAGGAAGTGATTCAGACTAGACACTGTGCTCACAATACAGGAAACAAAGCCAACTTGAAAGAGTCATTAGTCAAAAAGTGTGCTTCATGAAGTAGCCACGGAACTCAGGTCAGAGTGTGTCCTATAGCACCACGAGTAAGCTACCAGGTACAACGTGCCTATCTACAAGCTTATTTTATGCTCAACATTATAACTTCAACAAGCTTAAATGTCAATGCGGTTTGAACACCAATCCTCTCTGACTACCAGCATCTGGAAATGTTGATGACAGCTGGAGTCCACTGTACTTGGAACTAACGGTGGGAGGACCTTCCCACAGGGCATATGAGAAGATACACATAAGACTCTCTTTCACTAACTGCCCCTTCCACTATCAGGGCAAACTTAAAATGCCAGAAATGACTAAACAAGAAGCAGAAGATAACATATGGGGATGCAATCAGGCCACTTGCATATCAAATTCTGTGAAGGTTTAGTACATACCATGTAAAAAATATTCATATGGCTACTACAGACAGGTAACTGATTTTGTTGAGAACGCACACAGGATGCACTGAGAGAGCTCTACACTAAACACATGCCCTTTCCCTCTCCTGCCCTGGGCAGTTACGTCTCAAAATATTTCTGCAAGAAACCCATTCTTAAGGGGATGAAAAGTTGGATTTTGGCTTAATTTAGTGGTTTTTGGTTTTCTTTTTAAGTTTTGTTGCCATACACATCAAGGTGCCTAGAATTTTATCCCCACTCTTTTGAATGTACATGGAATCAAATGAAAATATACTCTGAAATGAGCAGAGACAGTCTTCAAACACTGTTTTCTTTTTCCGGTAAAAATACAGTATTAACTACCAACCAACATTGATTTCATACATTTTATGATGTTAAAAAGGCTTCCAAAGTTGAACTTAATTATTCCAAATCACAATGCATGCTCAAGAAACCTTGGACAATGTTTTTGCTTACTTGAAACATTTAAAGTATGTCTCACAAATCACGAAATCACACAATCACAGAATGACTGGGATTGAAAGGGACCATTGGAAATCATTTGTTAATTTCAACTACAGTGTTTTTCTGTTGTTTTGTTTGATTTTTAAAATTACCAAAAAAACCTTTGCATTCTTTACATGATATAAATCTGGAATTACTTTGTCCAATTATCTTGACCATACTTCCAATGCTACTGGGTAATAATAAAACATTTTCAGAATCTCTTCAGGTCACAAGATTCATAGCATTCAAAACAAAACCATGTAGAAGCAAGGAATAATACTTCTAACTTGACATTTCATCTCACAGTAAAACAACAGAACAGGAACTTGCCAAAAGGGAAGGTAGAATGAAAAAAAATCAAGTGCTCATTGAAAGAATGTAGGATCTTTTGAATTACAGCGTAAATGGGTTAAATTGCCACTGTGTTCCTAGTGAAAGTTTGATTAAATACTAACCTGTAAAATACTTGCTATACTCTTGTTCTATTTTTTGAGCTGTCTCAAATTGTTCTTTGGAATGTTTTTGTGTAACTTTGTCCCTCAGGAAGATTGGGTCTTTCTGCTCTCTGGATTAAAAAAAAAAACAAAAAAAAGGAGAAAAAAAGAGAAACACCTTGTATAAGAGTACTTTTTTTTTTAAATGGACTTGAAAAGATTCCCTCCAGTTGGGTGAATTCAAAGGCTAATTCATGTGCAAGCAGACTCCTAGGCCCAGAGTGCCACCTAGTGTGTTTCAGCAGTATCAGCAGTCATCGGGGTCATTTCAGTGCTAACGAATTTGTTTGCTGTCAGACCAAGACAGTAATTCTTTAAAGTTTCGGAGATTGAGAGGTGGTTGCAGAACAAAGAATAAAATTTTTTCCAGTTCATGTGAATCATCATCTCATATACACGCCAGTACTCTCTACACAAAACTGGGCACAAGTACCACTGTTTAAAAGGCTTGTGAAATATCAAACATCAAGCAAATAGAATATTTCTGTTATCGTATATAAGACACATTTTTGAGATGCCTCTTTTTCTATTTCAGAAGCTCTTGAAAAACAAAAAACTAGAGAAATTTACAAATAGTAAAAAAAAAAAAAAATATTTTAATTCTGATCAAGGCTTGTAACACTCTCCTCCAAATCTGACTTGGGGTACCCAGTAGGGAATTCTGTTTAAAAGGAAGCAGAATTTATATTCAACTAGTAAGGTCATATAGATACATACCAAAACAATATAAATATAAGTTTCTTATAGCAGTGAGAAAATCAGCACAATTTTCTTGTATAAATAATTTTCAAAAAATTACTAAACTGACCTATCATTGCTGTTGAGCATTTCAGAGAATGGCAATAGAAGATTGTGCTATTTGAAAAAGGCTGTTTGGAAAAACAAGTGCTCACAACAGGTAGAGAATGTACCACTGCAACTTATATTGATGACTGCTAGAAATCCTTGCTTGTCTAGTTCGATCACTCTCTGTCACCTTCCAAAAAAAAAAAGGAAACAGCTGTAATGGTCACCATTCCATTTCCAATGGGGGTCAAGACATGACAGTTCCATTTATCATTCAAGTGAACAATCCTACAGGGGTAACAAAATACATCTCATGCTCTATGTCTTTCTTTTACTTTAAAGTGGTGGTACTTTTCTTTACTAAATAGATAGTAATCAAATTTACCTACGGATCAAGAATATAAGAAGTCTTCAATTTTAAAAATGAAGACAGCCCAAGTATAAGTCCTCTTAGCAAAAGTGTGTCTTAATATTCATGTGGGGAGATTATGTCACTTCTTGCCAAATTAATCTATCAAAATATGTGAAGGCTTCCTCAGACACGAGGGGAGGCACTGGGGTTTGCAATTCCCATGTTCTGCTCCTGGCTACATTCAAGAAGGAAATTCACAATTATTGAAAGAATAGAGCCTGAGAAGACTATAGTATATATACTATGTGCAAAAGGGGACTTCCCTTGCTTTTTTCACTGGAGAATGAAGGTGGGAAAGCTGAAGTTATGAATCAATTGACACTACATCCATACTCTTAGCCCTGCTGAGAAGATGAAGAACAGCTTTGTCACAGTCATCACTAAACCCTCAATGATCTCACCATATCTGCCTTACAGTTTACTACAAAAGGGAGCAGGAAAGATCTAAGTCCCTCCAGGAGTACATTCAGTTTAGTCTACACAAATTTCTTGAGTAGATTCACTTCTCAATGTCATGCAGCCCAAATGGAGTTATGACCATATACCTCACAGTGGTTTTTATGAGGATTAATTTTCTCCATTTAAAAGAGGTTCAAGATGACTAGGATGAAATAAACAATAAAGGTAAAACAAGCTTATTTTAAGCTAGAATAAACATCCCTGAACTAAACCCCTCACAGACTTACTTGATTTGTTTAGCATTTTTGTAGCGAATAAAAATTACAATAGGGTAGATATGAACACTGTGGAGCCGTTCGATGGCATGAGGAGCGATGTCAAGCAGACAATGACAATCCTAAGATTAAATGTAAATGCAAAACACTCATTCAGTTAAAGAGCACAAGCACACATGCAAATCCCCCATTTCTTCCCCTACTAAATCATAGCAACCCAACAGAATTTGGATATACATTTAGCATTTTGGCACTACCAAGCAATTTGAACCCAAAGGATTTATAACAAAAGACAGAAGACGAAAAACTGCAAGAAATTCCATTCATAATATCAAAAGCATGCATTGATAGAAAACAAATTACTGGAAAAACTAATGAAATGAAAACTAAAATTGAAATATATGCAATAGACATTTTGTCAAGTTTAAATATTGCTATTAATTTTCTCTTTCAAAAATCATAAGCAAACACAAGTGTTAATAGGACTTTCTGTGTGGTTTGACTGAAAACTGCAAGGAATGTGCAGACTTTTAGTATTATCTGTCTCCAGGATTATTAGGATGTTTATTTCTATATGACTTCATTAAATGGAATAGTTAAAAAAAAATTAAATCCTTGTTTGGTGGGGGTAGAGGGTGGAATTTAAGACAATGATTTCTAACTTGATTTAATAATACTGTAGAAAACATTTAGAACTTCTATAAAGGTGAGTTTGCATAAAATAATCTTTATACAGTTACATGCCAAAGTGAGGTAAGTTTTATTTTATTCAGCAACCTGGGGAACCATTCCCTGAATGTCTTAACAGATGGCAATACTAACTTAATTTCCACCCCCCAAAATAGTATGACTTCATATTGTAAACTGTACAAAGAACTACAGCATTAAAACTGACTCACCTTTTCTGTTATCTCTTTTATTGAAGCTACAGTTGTCACATCAAAATGTCCACTCCTCCGTTTATAATCGATAAACAGACAATCCTTCACACCTCGTTCAATGGCTTGCTGGGAAGCTTTCATAACCTCTGTTTCACAGAACCAAAAGAGGTCACTTTCATTACTATTCCTTAGGCACAGAACAAAGCTAAGAAAAACAATGTCTGCAAATTCAGATTCTTGGGGTTTTATCCATTTTTGTTTTATCATTTAGTTAAGAGGTTACTATGATGTATTCTAAGCATGTATAAACTGGTTATACTTGCATACTTACCAAGAGGACATCTGCAGAACTTTCCTGGGGATTCTTTGACCAACATGTCTTTTACAGCATCAAGTAAAGGTCCTAGTATAAGGACAGGCCTAGGAGAAGTACAGTCCACTTTCTGAACACGCTGATATGCCAAACTTGCAGAATCTAAACACAAAGAAGAGATTTAGTTGTAAAAGTATAAATTATTTTCCTAGCATTCCTCAAATAAGCAGAAGCACCCTAAAAGTAATTATGAGAACATCTCCCTTGCAACGGCTAAAGACCTTGACAAGAACAAAAAATGTTCAGTCATTATTGCAATTTTTTCCACTTAACAGCTTAAAATAGACATTTTTCTAATTGAACCTGGTATTCCATTAGAAAAATTGAACTCCCCACCTTCATACAGATTAAAGCCAATCATCCTGGAGAGTGTAAACAATACACAATATTTGGTATCTCTGGCTTGATTTGTCGAGCTCTTACAGAGACGTAAGCATTGTAATCAACATGATTTTTGTAAAGGATTGAAGAAATAGAAGTGAAGATTTTTTGAGAGGTGTGCAGGATTTTTCTCTAGACTAAGCAACCTGGACAGAAATAAAACAATTGAAAGGAAGATCAAAAAGAATCTCCCTCTCCAAATGAAATAGTAATGCCAATAGGTCTAGGAATAAATTACCGAAAAATTAATTTGAAACACTCTGGCTAGTAATTTAATAGAAAAAAAAAATGTTGTTAAAAGTAATGATCACCATTTGTATTCAGAGCAACCAGAAAGTAACATCATTTGTTGTGTTGTGCCATAGTTGATTAAAAATGAAAGAGAAGGAAAGGAACTGCCTCCCAAGTGTAACAAAGGTACTTGCCATCCAAGAAGGGAATTGAGTCTGTACTGATTGTATCAAGAGCCAGTAAATCTTTTCCATCTTTGGAACCACTTCGCTTGTGTTTATGCTTTCTTCTGAAGAATGACCTCCGTGCTGCTGCTGACAATGTCTTAGATGAACTGTTTTCATCTTTAGTCTCAGACATGCTGTGTCTCCTGTAGAATTCCTGATCCATCCTATAATGAGACAGACCAAATGGTTGGTATTTAAACTTATCTTTTAAAATTTTTTTTGACAGTACCACCACGGCTTTTGGGACATGCTCTTCTCAAGCCTTGGCCTGAGTACCATCACAGAAAATTAATCCAAAACAAACAGTAACATAAATCAAATAAAAAGCATCTGAAAACTTCACACTGCCATAATTTCCCTAGAATTCTTGTAAATAGCAGAATGGCAAAGAGGGTGATCACTTTGAGAGGCAGTGCAAAATTCTCAAGGGCAGAAGTGGCAGTATGCACCTACTTGCCAACAAAGGCAGCCTTGCACAAAGGTGAAGATCCCATTCTTTCTATGAAGCTGCATGTTATGCTCATCCTTACAAATAACTCATTAGCAATACAAAATAAGCTTCATGCAGTTTGATTTTATATCATCACAAATATTTTGGCCACATAACATGTATAGTACAGTTGGTTTTACCTCCCATGTTCTAGGAACAAGCCAATCAATGACGTGTTTGTGTCTGTATGTATATATTGTACTTCCACACATTCCACATATGTGGAATATCCCGAAGCCAAGATGAATTTTGCATTATGACATGGAGAGAAGGCTACTAGAAGAAAAGGGAACCAGAAAACCAGCACTCTTAAAAATAAAAAATAAAAAAATCACTAGGTGATAACAACTGATTTCAGTAACCATGTAAAAATTTTAGTTACACATCCTCCTCTTAACTGCTATATCAACACTACTGCAGCAGATACATAGTCTTAGAACAACACTGCTGTCCACATATAACTGAAACCACTTACATTTCCCAAGAATGACACTGATAACCAACCTTGGATTCAAGGATATTTTTGCTTTACTCTTGTGTTTGTTATTGGTATTATCTATCACCATACTGAGTCATAGAATCATAGTATCAAAGAATACACTGAGTTGGAAGGGACCCATCAGGATCATTGGGTCCAACTCCTGGCCCAGCACAAGACACCCCAAGAGTCACACCATGTACCTAAGAGCATTGTCCAAATGCTTAATCAACTCTGTCAGGTTTGGTACTTGTGACTTCTCTGGGGAGACTGTTCCAGTGCCCAACTACTCTCTGGCGAAAAATCTCCTAACATCAAACCTAAACCTCCTCTAACTCAGCTTCATGCCACTTCCTCAAGTCCTGTCACTGCTCACGAGAATGAAGAGATCAGTGCCTGCCCCTCCTCTTCCCCTCACGAGGAAGTTGTAACTGCAATGAGATGTCCCCTCAGTCTCTCCCTCTCCAAGCTGAACAGACCAAGTGCCCTCAGCCGCTCCTCACACAGCTTCCTCTCAAGGCCCTTCACAATCTTCGCTGTCCTCCTTTGGACGCTCTTTAAGAGCTTAATGTCTTTCTTATAATGTGGTGCCCAAAACTGCCACAATTTTCAAGGTGAGGCTGCCCCAGTGCAGAGCAGAGCAGGACAATTACCTCCCTTGACCGGTTGGCAATGCTTTGCCTGATGCCCCCCAGGACATTGTCATTACTAGTTTACTATTTAATAGCATTTAAAACAACTTGATAGAGCAATATATTTAATTCAACGTTATTAAAATATGCATACCTAAAATGATGTCTAATAATTACTATCTCCTAGAAAGAACAGAAGCAAACAAGTATTTTATATCCCATCTCACTAGTCAGACTTTTAAAGGCAAATACTTTTTAAAGATAAATACTGTAACCAAGGTCACTCACATATATTTACTTGGAATCTGTCCTCTTTCCAGTTTCTGAGCGTTCTCATCTAGCTGCCAAGCCATCCAGCAACCAAAATTTCCCTGTGGCAGAGTGTCATCCACATACAAAATGTCATCCTTTTTAAAGCTTAAATCCTGTTCCACCTCTGCCGTACGATCATAAAGTGCTCTGGAAAGGAAGACATAAATAGGCTCTACAGCCAGCCTCCATCAACTCAAGGGAAGAATACACATACCATTTTTGAAAAGTTAAGACATTAGTGGCAGGCTCTACATTTCAAGAGCAAACAAGTTTACAGCAAAACATGCAGACTTAGTATACTACAGACTGTGTCCTTGCCATCAAAGACTAGCTAGGACAAATTAGTAAACTTCAAAAAAACATGGCAGAACTGATGTATTACCTATCTCATGGTGGTCAGCACACTATCCTAACAGCCATATCCTGTCATTACCAGTCATGCTCAAATACCTGATGTAGAATCCATCTCCAGGAAGCTCTTTTATTTTATTAAACTCTTCTATTCTGTATTGAGTCTTTATTTTGATGTTTTCTCCAGGTTTCAACATTTCAAGGTAAGCTTCTTCTGCTGTTTTATTTCTCATATCAATGGACCCATACTGCAAAACATAAACCAGAACCCCCTGGGTGTGAAATTGTATCTTAACAGGCAATAGCACTAAGTGAGCTTGAAAAACATGCAAAATTACTTTGTTTTTCTCACTGGTAGGTTTTATATACAAGTATATCTTGTCACTTAACTCTAGTACAGCTTGCACCTTAAGATGTCTAGGAGGAGACTGAGACATTACATTGGAAAACAAAAAACCCAAGTGCACACAGCTGTGCACAGCGTGCAACAAAGCCCGCACTTCTTGAAAAAGTTTTCCAAATGTAAGCTGAGAATCATAAAACTCACACTGAAAACATTTTATTATTTTTAGGAAAAGCAAGTGGTCTGAAGGAAGTCACAAACATGGTTACAAAGCAAAATCTCCATCTGGGTAGTAGAGGTACAATGGGAGAGTCTCAGTACTCAGCTGCATCTGAAAGGCTCATAAATACATATATGTTTATCATCTTAGCAGTCCTGACAAGTAAATAAATATTCAGATATAGAAAGCAGAGTCAGAGACATTATATAGGTTTTTTATATACATAGGTTTTCCCTAAACTCATTAGAATTTCGCAGTAATAAGATAAATATTATTCTCTGTTTTGCAATATGTTTCATAACCTTGCCTTTCCCCTACATACAGCAATTGGATTCAAAGCTTATTTAGATGAAGGGCGGAGATGTTTATAATTCCAAGTGGTCATACGTGAGCCCTTCAAACTTCCAGGCATCTTGTGCTATCAACAGTGATAATTTTCCAGGTCCACATCATCTGTTCCTCATGCATTGCAGCCAAAATGTGGGTTATGCATCCTCATAATTCTTACCCAGGTTTGGTGGCAAGAACTAAAGATTCACACAACAGTTTCCACTGTGGGACAGCACAGCACTTGGTACCTCTCTCTTTAGACCATCCCAGCCACTTTGTCAGTACACTGCATACTTTTCTTAAGAGCTTACCTCAAGTATCATGTCACCCAAGACTAGTCCATCAGGTCCCTTTGCTGGGCTATCATCATCTACATCTGAGACAAATATTCCATACAGGTTTCCACCACATATCTGGATCCCAAGATCGACTTGCGATTTTTTAACAACAACAGTTCTAGGTTCAGGGGTCCTTTTGTTTGTGTCCACAGGGCCCCTTTTGATAGAAAGAAATAACATGTATACTAGAATGTAAAAACCTGCATTACATACAACCAACTAGTCATCTGAAGACTAGATATTTACACAAATATTATTCAGGTCACCCACAGACACAGTCTTGTCTTATATGACATCCATCACCTTTTCAACTAAACCACTCTTGTAGTAAACTTTCTTCACTCCTTATAGATCCCATCTTTCAGAAACTGTCCGAAAACTTGTAATTTTACCCTAGGGTAAAATTAACTGGTCTGCTGTCTTATTTCAACCAGACACAGCATTCACAGAAGTAAACTTGGTTTTTTAATACCCTCCACATCCACCCTGATCACTTATTTTCCTTTAAGACAAGAGTCTTACTCTCTACCTTAAGGAATTTCGGGGACTTGTAGTTGGAGTGGTTTGTTTGGATGGCGGTGTCATTGTTCCTTCATCCTGTTCACTCACAGTATCGATTACGGAATGATTGTCAGGTGTTGCAGCTCCACTGCCTTGAGGGGTGGAATGATTACTCACAGGTTCTAGGCGAGAACTGTGAGGGCAAAAAAGACAGGATGAATAGACAGAATTTGGCTAATGCCAAATATTTTCCATTCTATTTTTAATTTGGTTGTAAATCAATTTTAAATTAAGGGTGAAAAAACCTAAACCAGCATGCCACTCTAAGGCTAAGAGAAAGATAAAGCTCTGTTTCGAAGTGTAATCATGCATCAAAATAGGATGGGTAATTTCACTAGGTCATACGCCTTCTCTAATTAGCTTTCAGAAATTCCAGATATGAAAAAAAGAGTAAAAAAGATTTCAAGTACTACAATGTCACAATTCAAGGAAGAAGTCATCTTGGGTTTTAGTTTAGTATATTTAAGGATTATGCCCAAATAAAAAATATAGTTTGATGCATCGAGCATTTTGCTTTTGTTTTTGACAGGCACATATTCACACATTACTTTTCTAAGCGATTACACTTCTCATCAGCACAAATGTGCTCATGTTTGCAAACATGTTACATGCAGAGAAGTTGGCTCCTAACTAAATAATTGCATGGACAGCAGAGTTGTCTTAATTCCAACTCTAGGCAGCCTTACCTCGATCGTGAGTGATTGCCAAGCTGATACATATGTGGGTTGTACTGAGCCAGAATAGTGATGGTGTCACACTGCTGTCCAATAATTAGTCGAGCCTGTTGCTCTGTAGCATTCCTCAAATTTATTCCATTAAACTACAGAAAAATTGCACAAGCCAAGATGTCAGCTTTCTAATGGAAACTAACAAAATCATTCTTTCAATGTCCTAATTAGTTTAATGTCTAAATGCCAATTTACTTCCACTGGAGTAAACGGGACAATGAAAATGTAGCTATACAATGATTCCTAAAGTTAACTCCTGGGTAGGAATCACCATAATTTTAAAATGTTTGGTAACCCGACCATGAGTTCAGCTATCTTTTCATTGTTAAAAGACATATATTCTGAGCTGTGCTATAATTTGATATCACTGATTACACAGAAGTTGATTCAGATCACGACTGAGTAAATTCAGAATTTAAAGATAAATTCAGATCTATTCAGGTCTATTTTAGCATCAGAAACACACTGTGCAATACAAGAAGCTTTAACATGATCTAACATTTACAAAGCAGCTCTGTACTTTACAAAGTGCTTCTCCATGTGTTTATCTAATACCCTAGGCAACAACATGACTGAGCCTACCTGAGTAACTTTTTAACCGGGTATCTCAGTTAAGGATATGGCACAGCAACAGCAGCATGAAACAGTACAAGCCAGTTGCCGGAATATTTACTCACCTTACCAGGCAGAGTATGATGTTGAGACTATATTGTTTTAAGTACTGAAACTAGCTTGCTTAAAAATTAATTATATCTATATAAGATGGAATGTAATCTTCCATCAAAAGACATTATTTTTATGATAAAGCCTGAAAAAAGTCACAACAATCACAATTATGGAATATTACAATACAGAATACTGTTTTCTACATC
The DNA here is from genome assembly GCA_013397135.1 of Pachyramphus minor. Classification (NCBI taxonomy): domain Eukaryota; kingdom Metazoa; phylum Chordata; class Aves; order Passeriformes; family Tyrannidae; genus Pachyramphus; species Pachyramphus minor. The sequence goes on from VYXB01007043.1 coordinate 937,903, forward strand.
TCACAGCACACAAGCTTTCACAACATAGTGTTTTGGGGAAAACAGTTACAGCTGCAGTCATACAAACTGATTCATTAAGCCGCAGGAATAGTAAGCAAACAATTACCTCTAGTAACTGATCACCATACTCAAGGCCAGCTTGATGGGCAATACTCCCACCTGTTACTTTAGAGACAAATATTCCACCATTTTCTCCACTCACAATGGAAATCCCTAGTGGCTCAGAACCCTTCTGCACTTTAACATGACGTGGCTCTTCCATGTAGGGCCTTTTAGAGGAGATAGTTGAAAGTGATTTGAAAAAGTTGCATTTGAACCATCACAAATGTCAAAATTACATGCAATACTTTATGTCTGTTTGAACTGTGGTAATACAATAGGTTTAAACAGCTACTTAAAGAAACCATTACTGTCAAATGTCTTAAATGCATTCCTTTAACACCATGCAATGTACAGTGGCAGAAATAAATGTATATCAGGTACATGACTGCTCTAAAAATTATGGTAAATACGAATTATAAATCGTATGGTCATGAAGTTGGTAGGAAAAAAGCTTCCAAATGCATATTATATGAAAGTAATGTAACCACTGTATATAATATGTCATTTACAAACCATATTCCAGAAAGGTATGGTACAAATAAAAATGCTGGGAGTCTTCATTGCCAATGAAAATAAACATAATGAATAATAAGGTGGTAAACCAAAGGACAACAATGCACAAATATCATATTTCGTATTTGTAAGCTGGGAAACATAAATTAGTAATGAAAAGTAAGCAGTTTCAAACTCAAGCCATTAAGACAGCAGTTTGCATGGTAGCATTACAATTACCATGCAAATTCTCCTCAGGGCAATTATCCAAACATGTAAAAAAAGCACAAAGTGCGCAATACTGCTCGAGAAGGACAACCTTAGATCAGGCCAACCTCAAACTCCTTAGTGATGAGAACCTAGGCCTAGGAGCCACAGGGATTCTCAGAAAAGACCTATTACGGAACAGATATCTGAAAGATGTAGAAGATTTGAGAAGACAAGAACACTTAGAACAAGACAAACAGCAGTAAGACACTTAGTAAGTATAACAAGAAAATGGCTTATACGAAAGAAAACTCTGATACAGTCCTCCTTCCTCCCCCCATATTTGGGATGTATCCACCTGTACAAACAGGACTGGTCAATTCATGCTGCGTATGAAGAAACAGCAGCCTTCTAAAAAGGCCTGGTTTATATTACTATAAACTTAATAATGTCTACACAGCAAGAGGCATCACCAGATATTAACTGTTGAGTTCACTGTGAATGAAACAGCTTGTGTAGCTGAATGTAGTAGAATGAAGCACCATGTGTAGTGTATTTTTTATTTTTGTACCACTATAATGCATTTGACATGCATTAATTTGAATATTTTCTTTCCTAAGATTTCATTATATCATAGACATTCTCTAAATTGTGCCAACAGCTTAAACTATTTTATTGTGCTGTTCAGAGACCAGAAGAGTTAAGTAGACTTCACTCACTTCCACTAATGTGAGCCAGGCTAAAGAAATGTATTTTTGGGAAGAACAGGATGTGGGGTGGGGGGCAGAGTGAAGGGGATATTGTGTCATAATTATACATGTTGCCACAGTCCTTGAAGGTACCCATCTGGTAGATTTAATAATAGTTTCCCAGCTTATTAACGCATATAAGATGAAGACTGGCTGCTGACATGAATGTAACTCTGGAACATGGGCATCGTACATCACTGTTACAGGTACTGTCCTCAGCACTTCTCTATCAAGGTAGTGAAGATAAGGTTTACTTACTGCTGGAGCTCACATTTTTTACATGTACCCTAAATTACCTAAACTCCAATAACTCACAGAAAATGAGAATTTATGAACTTTATTTTATTTTCACTCATTATGAGCATATAAGCCATGATGTTATATGAAGATTCTTAATGTCACAAAATTTATCAATTTATCTCATTAAAAGCTAAAATTACATCTTTCTGAATTTTGTTTATTTTACCTTTCTGCTCTTCCCTATACCCCACCCATTTTCAATTTGTTTGCTTTGGATTGGTATAAGAAGGAATCAAAACTATACAAATTACACAGGATCCTATCTTAGAATTCTAGTAAATACAAAATGAAAGGTAACTATGCATGTCGTAGAGAATCAATAACAAAGTAAAAAAGAATTATAACATTAAAAAGGTGTCTTACTTGATAAGCAGTCTTATTAAAATCAAGTGAAGCACACTTTTCTATAATATTCAGACTTCCTGCCAGAATCACTAAACACTGATTAAAGCAAAAGTCTTAATTGATCAGATCTTTTAATTTTCATTTAAAATCAACAGAGCAAACAGAAATACTGATTTATTTTTTTAATCTGTATTAATATTAATTTTATCTGGGGAAAGGCCAAGTGAGTTATTTGTATTTTATGGGGAGCAGAAACATTATAAGACAAAAAAACATTTAAAATGCTATGTAGGCACCTTCAAACATTTTCTTAGGATAGATTTAAGTATCTACTTTCCTAAATTAAGAACGCTTTGTGTTTGTTAGTTTTTTTGGTTTGGTTTTGTTTTTTTTTTTTTTAACCCACAACTAAACCTTAGAATTATACTCTTCAGAAAGTCAATCCACACTAAGGTTGTAGATAAGCACAGCAAGAGCAATGGGACTGGAACCTGGAACTTGAATCATCTGATCAACATTAACAGAAATGGTTATTTCCCAGAGATCAGAAGATCTTGTGCTCAAAGACACAAAGATATAGGGGTGTCAAAACTCCAGCTTGTTCAGCTGAACACTAATCATTAGTCAGGTGAAAGAGAAAAGACATCTGACTTTGAATTTGCAAGTGACAACTGGAGGAACATTTATACAAGAACACACTGAGTACATGTAGTAAAAAAGTCACACTGAAGTAAGAAAGACTGAAAATTCACAAAAACTTCTTTACATTCCCTTTCAAAGAAACACTTTCCTTTTTTACAGAAGACATTCTAGAATTACTACAATTACTACAATAACAACAAATTCTTTAAACAATACAGAAGTTTCATATAACATTTTATGGATAACTTTTTATTACTACCAGAAAAGTTAGAATACAGAATATCCTTATTACTTTATCATTCACATTTTTTATGGTCAGTGATTTAACATAAATTAAGTATACAGTGGGGTCCTGAAGTCCACATAAATGTAATCTATTCCAACACATCGTAGCTCCTTTACACTGCCAGAATGGCATTCAGCTGCCTTATTGTAAATAAAAATCTGATACAAATTTGTGTCTTACTGTTCTATGCTTTGAATTTGTACAAACACTCATATATTCAGTTTAGCCAGACCATGATAAAATGAACACAGATGTCCAAGACTGATACCATAAACAATGTATCTTGAAAAATTCACCATGAGATATTGGCAGCCATTAAAACACAAAGCACATGTTTATAAGAAAGCTATCCTATCAGATTCAAATTCTGCAAGCAGCTACACATACACTTAATGCTACTACTAGCAGTGGGCCACGTACAGACAAAGGGATCAGTTAAGGTAGTAAAACTGCATCTGTACATGTGGGTATGTTCTCCCAGAGTTACACCCTCAATTTTTCATGTTATCTGGCTATATTGTATCAAGGCACAGTGGTTAGAGCACATATTCTGCAATTCTAAGGCACCTGATATTTAGCTATCAGATATTACTAAGTATTAATTTTGTTTAGCTTTCTGGAGTACAGAACAAGGCTATCATAAGCATCTGAGGTAGTTCAGCTGAAGGACTGTATTCCAATTTAGACACAGAAGAAACAAAAACTTTATGAAATCACTTATTTTTAAAATCCATAAAAAGTTCTCTTACCTACTTTGTAAAGAAAATAAAAACATTGACAAACCAGACCTGAGACATACCTCTGCATCTACATATTTGTAATTTAAATTAAATTTTCACATTCCTTCAGCTTAGTAACACACAAAATTTCCTCAGATACATTTGTATTCAAAACAAAAAAAGGTGGGGACCTTACCTATCTTTTCTACGTTCTCCAATAGATACTGGGCTAATGGAAATCCTAGGTAGTGTAGAAAGAGAGTTCTGAGACTGGCTGCTGGCGAAGGAAGACGTTTCCAAATTAAGAGGTGACTGGGGAGGAGTTATCAAGCTGGGACTGCTACATTCAGAGTGTGACAAGGAGCCTAAGAAAAGTCAACAGTTGAGCTTTAGTATCCTGCATCTGTCATAGTTTGCAGATCTACACAGACATAGTGAAAGACACCACACCCATGTGAGACAAGAAAGAGGACTGATTCTTCACCAGTTCTATTACTCATGTAAGGAGCTTAGGGAGACCAGGTAACTAACTTCAGACAGTGCAAACTTACTCAACGACTATATGTTAAATCTGTCCTCTCTAAGTGTGCATACAACTACTGCCATTCTGAACAGGAGACAAGGTTACAGACAAGCTACACCATGAGCATGTGTGAAAAGACTTAGCAATGCAAAGTTAAAGAAAAATAATAAAAAAACAGGAAAGGAGAAGTAAAATAAAAATTTAATATGTAGGTTTATTTTCAAATAAAATATTCATGTGCAGCTCTTCCCTTTTCATAAGAGATATATTATTAAAAACAAAAAAAAACCACAACAGAACCCCAGCATGAATCATACACAGACAGGAAAGCCCTGAAATTTCAAGCCAGCTTGACATGACTTTGTTTGCATCTTTACCCTGGTTGTACCCTCCCTGAATAACCTACTGAACAAATGCTGTGACACAGTAAGTTTGCTTCCTCTGAAAAGCGAGAGAAGATAAACCTCAAATAAAAGCCATTTTTAAGAATTGTACTTGCCCAGTTAGGAAAAGCAGTGCATACAATACATAAAGGCTACAGAACATTTGAGCAACGACGGCAGTGAAGAGTTGCCAATGGCTTGTCAGCAAACTCTTAATTCCACAGCACTCCAACCACTATTTGTATCATGTCTTTAAATAGCCTCCACCAAGCGGTTTTGAGAGAAGTACCGAAATATTTTCACTGCATTTCAAAATATAATTTACAATCAGTGATGAGAGTAAGAAAACAATATACTTAAAGAATGAAAAAATGCAGGTCATTTCACTCTTAAAACATTCAAGGCATCATTCTAGAAGAAACTACAACTATGAAACATACTCATACATAAGAGTAAGCAATGCTTACTCTTAACTTTTTGTCCGCACTTGGTGTGCCATGTACTCTAGTCAACTAACAGAAAAATGAACTTTCATTAGAAAGTTTTTTTTTGTTTTTTTCAACATTTCTGTGGCAAAACTCAGATTCTGAAACCCTAATAAAACTGTCATTTTAGATTTCAGTGCAACGTGATTTAACAACTGCAAAGGCTTTGTACTGGTAATACTGAAAACAGTGTGACTAAAATTATTTATGAAACAATTCACCTCTGTCAGAGCCCATCATGGACCTTGGATATCTTGGTGTTAAAGGGATCTTAATTCTTTCTGTTCTGTATTGCAAGTTACTTGAAGAACCTATTTTTAGAACAAGGAAACATTACAATGAGAGAAGTAAAAGCAACTAAACAAAAAAGTACATTTATATTCTATTTCTCCAATGAGCATTAAAATGGCCCTTGAATGATCAAGTCATTATTGTGAATATCATATTTCTAGTGAATTATCTTGATTACACAGTTAGTATAAACACAGCACAATGCAGTTACACAGTATATATGCACTGTTCATTCTTGTATGAAAAAAATATTTTGAGCATTTTCCTATCAAATGAAACTTAACTTGAAGTCCAAACAAGAATCTAATATCTCTGTTTACTAAGAATCCATGGGACTTTGCAAAAGGCATTTAATTATTCTGATTACATTCTGCTTGAATGAATACATAATCACTCATATTGGTTGCAAACCATTATGCCCCTTTTTGCTGTGGTTACAAAGCTACCATGCTCTATTCAGATGCAACTGCCAGTCACTGATGGAATACAGGAACACAGACATGCACAAAAGGAACAGTTATTACATAATTTAAAATTTAAATAAATCGAAAGTGTTAAAATATCATTGCCACAAAGCATGCATTTGCTTTGGTATCATTGGGCTAGGCATAAACAGTTTTACATGTCAATCAACTAAACATAAGCATAACTTATCTTCACACAACACAATTTACATTAGATCATTAGTCATTCTTGAGTTTTTGGTCAGGGGACTCTCTCCTTTTCTTTTCTTCTCTCCACCTCACTGAGCCTCAACCTTTCGCTGTGCCTCTCATCTCTCTAAGGGTACTTTCAAAGAGTAACAGGCACAGAAAGGAGAATCACTCATACACACAGAGCATTTCAAAGACACTGTAAAGAACTAATTAAACACAGCTACTTCCAGGGAACATTTTTGGTCATAAACCCACAAAAATTGAAGAAAAGGAACACAGGAAGTCTTTAGGCTTTGCTAGCTATGACAATCCCACAACATGGGTACTTAATCAATTTTCCATTTATTATTTGTCTGCAATATGTAGGAGTCCCACAGGAAATTAAACAGAAAAGCTAGTTACCAAGTCTGGCACTAGATGGTAACGAATTTGAGCCATGAGATGCTCTTGTACGTGAATTTTCAGAGTAGTCATTGGAGTGTTTATGACTTAGGTCCAAACTCAGGCGACCTTGATGCTGGGAACTACATCAAAAGAAAAGGACAATAGGGCAACAGTTAGAACTGGGCAAAGAAATGCAGCAAACAGCAACTGGCCAATAAGAAATTTTGGTTAGCCCCATGCTACTGAATAAAATGAATGCTTCTCTCCTTCCCACTTCCCCATTGTCCCATCATTCTATGAATTTAGAGAAGTCAGAGGAAAAATAGTGTAAAGTACTATAAAAAGCGGGAAAGGTTTATTTGTTTTGGCAAACACAAGAAAAAATATTAGAAATTAGTCCATTAAAAAGATTAATTTCTTCAGTTAATGAAAAGCTATGTCAGTATCAGTCAGTGGGAGACAGTGAAACCTAATCCAGCAGTTCTGAAAAACATGAAAGCAACTGACACACTACTTATATGCAATAATGGTTTTGAGAACCCTGGATCAAAATAACACACAGCAGCAGCGTGTTTCAATCTTCACTGTATCAAACTACCAGAAGCAATTTCATCCTAATGAAAACAAAAATCTTAAAGAGATATAAATTTAAAAAAACCTGGGATGCAGATGCTGATGACATATTTGGCTGGCAACTGATGGGCAGTTGCTGGTGTGAACTCTATGGCTCCAGGCAGTATAAATTGGATTTCTCATGACAGCAGTCACTGCAGGGCACGGTGCTAAGCTTCTTGGTACCGTCCCTGCTTAAGATGACAAAAGCACATTCTTACTAACATTATTAGCATATAATCTACAGATTTAAAATACACATAGAAGTTTTTATAATTATGTATTCTAACATTTACGTTATGCTAAATAAAAATATTAGCATACAAATACATTATTAAGCACCATAGGACATCTTTTAGATAACTTATGCATGTTTAAAATATGGTTTATAATTTTGTAATGAGGTAGGAATAAAGTGGATTATATTACCAAAAATGAAGCCAATCACTGCATATCATTTTAATATGCACTAGCAAATAAAAGATTCTCTGTTTTTATACAGCAACAAAAATTCTGCCTTTCTCTTCGAATAGTCATCTGACTGGCACACAAGTTTTTATTTGGTACTTGAACTGACTGCAGCTAAAATTATTCTGCTTCCTCTCTTCTGTTGCCCCAGCGACTCCTACTTCCAGTGTGACTTGAAATTCTAGTATTTCAATATTTATTAATGAAACTTATTACTCAAACGGTTCACTTAAGTACACTCATCCTTCAGTACTCAACCAAAGTCTATCTTAAAATTTCCACTTAAATTATTTGGTAGCATAGAATACAATAGCAAAAACTTGTTCTCATTTCAAGACAGACTCATATCGTATAATGTAGATTTGACTTTACTCAGTTATTGTGCAAAGGTATCATGCTAAGATAGAGGTCAACTAAAAGATTAGAAATAACACCTTTTAATACTTTTCGTACTATTGTTAAGAGAGAGAGAAAATGAGAGAAAAGAGAAAAAAATATCAAAGTAGAGCATACGCTTCTTGATCTGAGCTACTCTTGAGCATGTGTTTACATTCTGAACTGATTGGTACACCATGGTTTGAAGCTATCCATCGTTCCAGATATACCAATTACCTTCATGGTCTCCAGGAAGAATAAAATCTTCCATAATTTCTAGAACTTGCAGGAGTTTAGGGTTTTACAAGAATGGAGGGTACACTCATAAAAATGAATATTGTCTTCATTTGAAATTCAAAATTAATATACAACTGCTGAAAACTGGAATCTAAAACTAGACACTAAAGACTGAGAAATTTACCAAACACTTCTTGACTAGTTCAAAGTAACTAGCATACAATAACCTAATTACCTCAAGTAATCAGTTTAGTCTGTGCCAATTCTAAACCTCCAACGTGAACTTCAATACCAACAACTGTTTGATCAACTGAAAAAACATGCTCTTTTCTGTTCCACCTGATTATATTGAGAAATATATATATGTATTGAACTGCTTGTGAGTCCCTCTTCAGCATCTCAAGCACACTTGCATTTAACCTTTAATTTAGATTTAGATCACAACCAGTTTGAGCACTCAACTTCAGATACCCCAAGTATTTGATTTCCAATAGGCAGAACTTGATATGTTGCACTTCCTGAACATCAGATCTTTTTCTCCTTGGAAGTATTTCAGAAATTAAGCAGCTAAAGCCTAGGACACCTCCATTTACTGTTCACTTCCAAAAATACTGGATATCTTACTTGTCTCCCTAATGGATAGGCTACACCTTTTTCTCCACTAATGTATTGAAAACTTCTCTGCACAGAAACTGATGAAACACAGCTTCCTTAGTGGTTCTTGAACACGTTTCACTTTTCTACAGTCCAAAAGCTGAGCAGGCCATGTTCAGACTACAACAGACCATGGAAATGTTTTGTGAGTCATGTTTCTTTACTTATAACAAAAAATCCCCAATAGGGACAAGTCCCCTGGGGCATTCCTAGAAACTAGTCAGGAGTTGTGCCACTCACCTGCTGACATGCTGCCAGTGTATAAGGCAGCAGGCACAAAACCATCACTGTGCCTTGCAGACCTTTTTGGTGAATATGGTGCCCACTCCTGTAGCTCTGGAGACAGATGTTCCTCACTAGCTGGAGCATATTTCTGCACCTACAAGATCAGAGGAATTTGATTACAGGAAGTTGGAGATTCAGAAGAATAAAATGGTCAAACTGTGAAGGCAGCAAACAACACCAAACTTTCTAGCATCTGTTCCAGAACATGCCACCACAGTGCTTCTTACACCTCTGTCTTTCAGTGATGCTACTCGCTTTACCCATTTTTCTTCCATCCTGCTTTGTTATTCTTTTTTATTATTTTGTAATCATTTTAGGCCAATATTTGCAACTTAACTGATATACTTTTCTTCAGTAGAACACCCAGCATTTAGTTTCATTTCTCCTTTAAAATAATGCTTTCACAGGACATTTCCACTGTTATTTCAGCCACTACTACTGCAAGTGTTTACTAAAGAAGATCTGCCTAACAAGCCAGAAAGTGTTTTCCTCTAAGCCTGTAGATCCAGATACATGTGGAGCACCCTCTCTTCAACAAGCAATTCAGGTTTTGGAACCATCACAACTTCTGCATATGCCAAGGAGACACTGGTGAATTAAGAAACATGAAAATATTCAGATATTGACAGTGATGCTAGAAAGCTGCAAGTGCAGGGCTCAGCACATGGAGGTTACACATTTTAAATGAACAACATAAAATATTAGATTGGAGTATGTAATAGGTGAAAAATAATTAGTGAAAAGATACTTACAGTTTTTATGATTGTAATATTTTAATCAAATGAAGAGTTAGTGAGAGCACAAAGACTCTAAAAAGCAGAGGTGCCTTCTTAGAACACCAGTACTTGCTAATTTCCACACTAATTGTACCACCTACGATTCAGGGATTAAAGTTCTCTTACATTTATCAGCTTATCAAAGTACACAAAATGAACTGCATACATACACAACTAAGGAAACTGACAACATCCAGTATGGCTATAAATTCAACTACACTGTATTTTGTTACTATAGATACTACTTCAGGAGTGAGTACATGCTGACTGGACCCTACTGTCACAACAGCCCAATGCAGTTGCAATGCACAAGGACAATTCCACCAGAAAGAAATTTTCAGAGTGAGTTATGTCCACATTTTGAGGCACAATATCACTTGTGCTCTTCAGTCAACAATTTAATAGTTACATAGCTCTGCCTATTTTCTGGACAGACGTGAGAAATTAAGGGAAGAAGAATAAAAAGGTTTCATAGAACTTACTCCTAAGTTAACTCTAGGGAAAAAAATTACCTAATACAGTAAGCAACCTTAGAGGAAAAAAAATCATCATTTGTAATTCTATTATACAATTTTCTTCTCTAGCTCAAATCAACACCTACTTGACATCTGTAACATCGCTTGGGCACCACGTGGGAGCAACCACAATATGTCTACATCCTTTCTTGTCTCCTCAACAGCGGGTGCCAAAACCTACCCTCTGTTCCAGCTAACAAATCTCTTAGGCAGAAGTCCCCACCTACATGTCACCCTTGTCACAGTTGGAAACTTGTGATGTTTTGGCCCAAACCATCACAAAACTCTTTATTCACTACAGAAATACTACTACAATTATAACCAGGCAAGTGCCTATGTTCATGACAATGAAGCATGGGACTATCAGTGTTAATGGATCAACCTGATATTCTACATAAAGCAAACACCCAATCTTCAAATGTGCTCAATACCTTGATCTTGTTTTGTTGTTATAAATGTGCTAAAATATGACATTAGAATATGCCCTCTTTCACTTTTTCCAATGCATTTCTTGATGAAAACTTGTGACCTTTCTCTTAGCCATACTGCATATCAGACCTATTAAAAATAGATCTGTTGATTTCAGTTACAACATTAAACACTTACGCTTTTCTGTCATTTGCTGTGCTGGTGTTGCCTGGGAAAAAGTTCATTCTGCATACTGGCTAGTATGGACTGTTTTGGATTGTGCTGGTAACAGTGTTGGTAATACAACTATGTTTCCATTTTTGCTGAGCAGTACTTACACAGAGTCTTAAAGTCCTCTTTTTTTCCTTAAAAATGAGCAGAACATGGCTCCAAACCCTGTACTACTTCTAATTCAGCTCTGCTGTCTGTATTGCTTCTCAAGCTCCATGAACAGGTGGGATTATCCAAGTATAAACAAATATAGGCAATGAATATGAAATTCTAAATAATTATGATGTTATTACACAGAAACAAAAAATAACACTTTTATAAATGTCAGTTTTGAGTTGCCACCTGAGCATATCTGAGGCAGTAGAGCTGAAACAGTGTTGTTAAGTCACTTTATACAATGCAGTCATCCAAATAGGTTCTTCTTCCCAGAATCAAAAAATTTTGTATGCATCTAATCTGTCAAGACATGACCCACCATCTCCTCAGCATAGCTGTTTATTCTAACAAATTATATGCTGATTTTGAACTGTATTATTATTTCATATCCTCATAAACAGTTCATCTTTTTAGTGTAATGTGCCTAACACCCTACTGATTTCAGGTAAGACATACAAAATTATTTACACACACAGAAAGACTTACAAAAAACCAAAACTCTGAATGGTACACCTTCTTCCATTAAACTGCACAGTGAGCTGTGCAACCAATCGGACTTTTGTTAAACTTGAGGTCCTATTTCCAGTTTTTCTAAGGCTGATGCTTTGTATTTTTATTTACATTTTTTCAGATTGTGAAAAACATACAAGAGAGCCCAGACCTTCCAACAAGTGGGATTAAAACCCAAGATGTGGCTGCTAAGCAGAACCCTATAATTTTGTTTGGTGGTCACCACTGCCTTTTAAATGCTGCAACCGTAAACTGGTTTTGTATTTTGCGATACTGCCAAGTGCCAACTGAGCCTGAGTTCAGGGGACCTGGATTCTGAGGGCAGGCTATGCTTCTCCAGCTCTGGCATGTAACTGGGCTCCCAAAACCACAATGAAAATACACTTCAAGGTTTCTAGTTTTGTGCTTCAATACACCAAGCTTCTACCTGAAGGGCAGGATTAGGAATGGGCACAGGGGTCATTTTATGCCTAAGAGCAGGAGCTGATTTTGGCCTTGGTCTTTTAATCTCTGGCTCTTCGACTCTTTGAAAGCCAATGTCATCTTCACAGGATTTCCTTGAAGACAAATGAGTGCAGTCAATTCCCTCCTCCCGATAGTAATGCCCAGCATTCCTGCTGTGCCCCTTGAGAGTAGCAGAGTCCTGTTTAAGTGCCAAGGAAACTGGAGCCTGGGCAGTGGCTGGGCTGGTGGGTGGTGATCCAGTTGTAACTGTAGACTCTGAAGCAGAGCTTGCTTGCTGTTTATGTTTAAATTTGATAGAGTCACTTCTCTTAGGAGGAGTTGGAGGAGTCGAAGCCACTTCAGCTTTTGATGGCTGAGGTGAATGGCCTGTCACCTGATTAGGGGAAAGGTACTCCAGTTTGGGAGGAGTTGGTGGCCTTTTGAAAGTATCAGGGTCAAAGATAGATTTTCTTTGTTTTGGCTTTTTGTACACAGAGAACTTTTCTGTTTCTGTTGCTGAGATATTAACCATGACTTTTGGCCAGGTACCACCACTATGCTTAGTTCCATGTCCTTTGTCAAATGCTGTCTCAACCATCATACAGTCAGCTCCTGTGGGTTCATAAGGCAGTCTCCTGTTGTCCAAGTCAACAGCTCCATAGCCTTGGTCCCCATATGTCTCTGGGCTGAAGGAGCTGAGACTGTGTTCTGAATTACTATGGCAACTGTGCACTGTGTTCCTACGAGAGTCTACTCGTAATGTGTTATTAGGGAAAGGTTTGTGATCGCAAAATGAAGTGCTGCCCTGATCACTCTGGTCCTTCTTTCCATCCATGATGTCTGGATTGAAAATGTCAGTCTGGGTTGAGCTGTTGAGCTTCAGATTTCTTTTGTTTTGGGCTTGTATCTCTGATGCATGAACCCTACAGTTTGATATCTTTTCTGAATCCTTCAAATTTTCAAATATATTTTGACCACTCCAAGAGGAACTCTGAGGAAAAACCTAAAACAAAAAACATGTGTGGTCACTTTATTATCGTGGCTTATTTCTGTTTAGTATGAGTCATATCCTAAACTCCTTGATTTACCTATATCTGAATATACACTAAGACATGTATAGACACAGTTGGGAAAGGTTTAATAGCATCTTATAATGCAAAGCACAGAACATCAGATAAAATGAAGCTAGAAAATTTTTGTAACTTTTTCAGTACAATTCCAAAAGGACAACTCCACATGGTAGCAGAAGTACTGACTGAAAGTGAAGGGACCCGCTTTCTACTTCTACCTCTGGTAAGTGATGCTAATAAGACATCTTTTATTATCCATTTCCTTTCAAACATTCCATCTTTTTATTTTCTTAAAACCTCAAGCTCTCTAGATCTGAAATTATCACTTTCAAAGGCCATGTGACAGGCCCAGCATAACAGGATTCTAAATGCAATAAGCAAAACAAAAAAAAAATAATAGGTTTAAGGAAATAAGCCTGAAAAAGAAAGCCTTGTACTTAATCTTCATGATAGCTTAAGTTCAGTTTTCTCCAAAACTCTCTCCTAAGTAAAAGTTAACATTCTTTAGTCAGGAGTCAGTTTATCTTTCATGTATAAAAACACTGCAGCTCTGAAGCAAAAACCAAGCAGCAGCAAGCAATTAGGGTAGCAGTCATTTCATGTGACCAGAAAACAAATGGGAAAGAAGATTAAGTTAGTCTCATTTCCTACTAGACGCCACAAGAGCCTTACTTTGGAAATAACATTTGAGTGACTGTACCACCAGTGAAATGCATCCAGGTGGTCTTATTTTCAGCAGAGACTTTCCCATGTTGATGTATTCTTTTTTTTCAAATACTCTTCCCTGAACAACTAAAATAATTCTGTATAAGTTCAAGAAAATTCTGCAAATTTAGCTTCTCCTACTCACCTTCATCAGTGACAGAGTAAGGGAATCCCTACAGTTCCGTAGCAAAGTTTCACATTCAGTAAGTGACTTATTATCTAGTGCAATGCCATTGATCTAAACACAAAGAAAGCCACAACAGACATCTGTAAATCATAGGTAACAGGTGGGCAGGATCTTAAGGTAGAATATCTCTGAGACAGGGAAAACATTAGTTTTACAAGTTTACATGACTTACATCTGATTGACCTTTTTTCCCACTTCTTAAGTGAGTGGAGAATGGTCACCTTGTAACTACAACTTGCTGTTCCTCCCAGGGACATGGTGTAACAACACTTGTTCACAGTACCAGCCTCTGTGCAGTTGCACAGGGACCGTAACCACCTCACCTTTCACCAGGAATAAATCACACCTGTCAGTAAAGGCTGCAAATGCACAAAGGGACAGGCTTCCTCCCCAGAATAGATGACATCTGTGATACCAAAATTTAGAAGACAAGAAACCTTTCACACAATTAAGAGATGCCTTTTTTGGAACTGACTTCTCCTAGACAATATAAGAACCACAAATATCATTATACAGCCAGTTGTGCAAAGTTAGTGCTTCTGTCAAAAACTGTCATATGAACTAAGCACAACAGGTAACCTGCACATTATGTTAATAATTCAGCATACAAAAACATTATAATAGCCCTTTTTGTAAATTCAGCAAATTTTTATTCTAAATTAATATTGCAAAAGTAAAAAATGGATTGGAACATTTAGCATTTTAAAGAGTAGCATCAATGATAACACTTCAAAATAAATAAAAATAAGAAAAGGCAAATGCATTCTTAAGACTTACAGCAATTATTCTATCTCCCACAGTAAGGGAACCCTCTTTGGCAGCTGGGCTTCCAGGCACAACAGCAGCAACAAATACTCCATTTTCTAGACTGACCCCACTATCTGAAACACACAAAGAAGAATTTACTCCTGCAATTCAAACGTCTTGCCCAAATGGCACATCTAACACAAGGGGAAAGAAATAGGACTAACAAATCACCTGAACTGCAATTTCTGAAAACCCTTTAAAGAAATAATAACACACAAGGGGAAAGCAGGGATTTTCAATATCCCAAAATTTAATATAATCATACAAAGCTGGGGTGATTGGGTTTAACAGTCTTGTTTACACTCCCGGCAACACTCAAAACAGCCAGCTAACTAGAATAAAGTATTAAAAACCTAAACCCACCCAAGAACAAAAAGATAAGCTATACTTACAGAATAAAGCTATCATCAATAATAGCATTCTTAGTTTGCTAAAAAAAAATAGAATAATGAAATCCCTATCTAGGAGGTCATAACAGTTTAAGTGGGGTTTAAGCAACAGCTTTATATCAAGCCATTTCTCATTCAACTAACATGTTTGTTGAACAATCATTGACAGCCATTACCTTTATGTCCGGAAACATTGATGTGAAGAGGTGTTATCACTCGCCCACCTAATGACTTCCTTCTTCGAACCACCATATTAATAACACCTCCTCCATTTAGAACAGCTTTTATAACTTGCTTTTTATCCTTATTAGTAAGATCCACATCATTTATCTTCAGCAACCAATCATTCACTCTGGTAGATAAAAATAAGCAGGTTGGTGTTGTAAGCACACTTTGCTGGACACAGTACACTAAAAATATTCCATGAAAATAGAGCTGATCTCAATAAACTAATCCTTCATTATCTGGAATTCTCCATTCCTGTAAAAGCATTAGGTAGCAGCCAAATGAAAACCAGGACTTCTAGTCTGCACTTCACTTGGAAAAGTATATCCTCAAATCACTAATGTCTACTTCTTATTTAAAAGCAACTCTCCGGACTGAGGACAGTTACTAAAAACCTATCAATATTAAGAGCAGGAGATGGTTTCAAATGAGCCCTTGCTCTACTGACCTTTCCTCTTGCGCTTCCTTAATAATTTACCCTCATGTCTTTCCCAGAATTTAAATAAAAGGATCTACCTTGAGGACATAATAAGGGAGTAGGTGGGCCACAGTGAAACAAAAGAACATTTCAAATTCTGTTGAGTTTTAAGTGCTGAGTCAAACAGTGTTTGATTTCTGTAATGCTTTTAGGCATTAGTCTTCTCAGTGTGATCTTCCAACCAACAATAACAATATACATGTGATCAGTGATAAAAAAAGAACTTTAAAAAAAATGGGAAATACTGAAGACAATTTACAATATGCTCATATTTAGTTTATTATGACCAACAAAAGACAGGTATTTTCCAAAGTCAAATCCTACCTTAGCCGACCATCAGCAATGCTTCCTTTGTCTACTTTGGTAACAAAGATCCCACAGTCTCCAGGGAGGTATGGCTCATTCACACCTTCTGCCACATCAAAACCAAGTGCTTTCAAGTCCATATCATCCTAATAAATATTAACAAGTGATTCAACTGCACTGGCAAATATTGTCTGTTAGCAAGAGGCATTACTACATGTTTGCACTATGCACTTATATTTACAGGGTTCCTGTACTAGGCAAGTTTTTATTTTTCGCACATAAATATATAAGCTCCCAATTCCACTAGTTATTAGGCATTCTTTGGCATTAGAATGATCCTTCTCTCTCAGATTAAGGCTGAAATAATACAGAAGGGGAACTTCATCATGTTCAGACTCATATAACCTGCTTTAAGGTTATAGTTGTGTAATGAGAGAATAAGGACATGTTCCCCAAGAATGCGTGTTACTTGGGGAAAAAAAAAAAAAATAGCAAAAGTAAGGAAACAGCATTGAGTCTTAGTGATGAACTCAGACAGACCTCTGCTTTGACATAGCTAGAGACCAGAAGCAAACTGAAAAGAAAGCTCTAACATTAAGGGAGATCATTTCTAAATGCAGATTTAGAGGTGATATTCTACCAAGCCTGACCCAAAACAGATCATCCTTGGTATGAAAGGCAATAAACATCACTAACAGATCAGCCATTGAACCAAACAGGGAAATTTTAATATAGTGTTTGCTTTAGTAAATGGTAAAGTCACTGTAAAAAGAAAACGGGGTCAAAATAAATCGGGACCAACTGATCACAAACTGATTTATTATTGCTGTTATCAATGTTAAATAAAACAGTTCTAAATATTACAGAACTCTGCTTGAAATCTAATGGACTAACCATCTCAGCATTCTGAAGGGTGACAATACTTGAAATTTAAAATCTAAAATGGAAAAAACTAAGTAGAGTTTAACTCAGATGTGTAAGCATGGTTCAACTTATCATCTCAAAATCAGAAGAACCTAAAGTCTTCAGGGAGTGCAAAAGATGCCTGATAAAAGCTGAAGATAAAGCATGTGAAAATACGAATATTTCCAAAAAAATAAAATGAGATAAACTTAACAAAAATATACTAAAATCCTAATGATTCTTCCAAACGTTGTATATCAGAAAAAAATTTATAGGGAAGAACATGAGGCTGCCATAAAATAAAGATCAAGTAGAGATTACAATATCACTGCACAGCATCAGAGCTGAAAAGTGAACATTATTTCTCTCAGTTTTGAGCTGAGTGATTATGTAGAACATGAGTTTAAGCAGACAAGTGAAGTTTAGGCAAAAATATAATATATATATAATGGCCAGACTTCGCGAACGAAGATCTGAGGAAGGTGTTTGTACGCCTTCCAGCCTGCGCATTGGATTTATTTTAGGTGGGACACAGTGCGCGCAGAACTGAGCCCACCCTTTAATCCTAAGGTTCATCTGCCGGGGCCAAGCGAGCTTGGACAGTGGCAGCGAGGTCCTCAGGACGTAGGTGGATTGCCTTACAGGGCTAACGGGCTCCACCTGCCCGGGGAGTTTCCCCGACCGGGAATCGAACCCGGGCCTCAGCAGTTACAGCAAAAATAAAAAGAATGAAACGTATCCAGCACTATAATCTCGATCCTGGAATTCAAATGCTGGTAGGTCAGCAAGGATTTTTTCCATATATCTAATCAAGGTTGGCATGATATTATTACTATAACTTGATAGCAATAAGTGTTTAGAAAAGGGAAACACATTCTAAACAACTAAATGGAATGGAACGCACATGAATGGAAAATTCATCAGACTGCAATGTTGTTTACCACTAGTACACCACATGCTGGACTTCCTAACTAATTTTATAGACAATGGAAAAGAAAAATTATTAGTTATCAGTTAAAATAGAGAAGAAGGTAAGGCACAAAACTTGATGATGGAGCTGGGAAGAGATGAAAAAGTGTGGTGAAAAGGGAATTATTTTCAGACAGTGGTTCTGATAGATCAGCACTGGCAGCCAGTTCATACTGACTTTTCAATATATATTTTAAAATAATACTAAATATTATTTTTTGTGTCAAAAAAAGGAATGTATTAGTGATTTTATGGGGATGCACTGTCAGAATACAGACAGATTAGAAGAGCATAAAAAAGGATGACCTCAAATATTGCAGTAAAATAAAAGGGATTTAATTTTACAGCATTTAACCACAAACTTCACCATTCAGGAATGACAAAGAAATTGTGGTATATACAGAACATGTTATAAATTAATCACAATCTGGAAGAGTACCTCTGTGTTCTTATGTTCAAAAAAGTTACTATTAACAATGTGATGTGCCAGCCAAAAATTTCATATAGAGTATCATACAAGACTTGCATACAAAGCAGAAAATAAAACTTACAGATTAAAATAAAAAAGTGAAATTACATGGAGAAAAATGTAACTGGGATAATTAAAGGAATTAGAGGTTATCTGGAAAGGTAAACATAAGAAGTTTGTTTAATATGCCAAAATGGAAAAGGGATATAACTTCCTTTACAGACAAGCAAGAGATTGGCACCTCCTTCCATCCCAGATTTTCCAGCTGAAGGGTAATGCTGCCATAAAATATATGTTAACCTTGAATAAATACTTTTAATACTTGAAAACTTCTAACCAGTGTACCTGAGCCAAAGTAGGAGAAACAACTTAATGTAAAAGCTTAACTATTTTATGCACAGTTTTTAAGTGATGTTGCCAGTAAGGGAAGAAGACTGGCCTCTCTAATGTCACAGTTTCCATGACAAGTTTTGTCTGCCTTAGCACTGCCATGTCTGCAACGAATCACAAACTTAAAAACCAACAGACTACATGGACCTGAGTACCCTGCAAGATTAGTTATAGGAACTATTTTTATTTATAATGCATATGAGGAAAAATATAGAGCTTGTATGTAACAGCTTGGTTTTGCCAACTACTTTCATTTAGCTGTTACCACACTTGTTGCCTACATGTGCACCTACCTGTGTACCTACGTAGTTCCTTGCACAGCAACAAAGAACTTAAAAGACAAATCATATTTTTAATCATACCTAGTATACAAAGACTATAATTGGCTTCAGAGCTATCCAATACACAAGATAGTGCAGTTTATGATTTTTACTTACTCTGTCTTTTTCAAATTCTACCACTTCTGTTTCCCATTCCAGTGAATCTGTGTCTATGGCTGAGTCATGGGAACTATGGGCCATCAACTGACGAAATCTGGCCTCCTTTTCCAACTGATTCTCCATTTTCTCCCTAGGCAAAGAAAATAATTACTTATAGACACCAACCACCCCCTTTTAAATTGAAAAATCATGTTATCAATATCGTACACCTTATATTTGGGATCCTAAATCAAAAATCCAAGCTGTGTCAAAAATTTCCCCCATGCTTTCCATCTTTCTTGGTCTGCTATCAAATTGTCTTTCCATTTCTATATATTGTCCTAATATAGCCTTGCATTTTTTGCAATATTTTTACATGACTCCAGTGCAAATCTGAGTTTCTAATATCTCCCCAAATGCATTTAATTTACCCTTAGATGAGCTGCATCCCTATGCTCTGGACAAGTGGGTCATGACAAATATCAATGGCAAAACTTCTTCCACAACCTAATGAGATGACATATCATGCTCATCTTGCATTCATAAACCAGTGATAATACAGTTGGGAGGAACTAATTGGAAGTTAATCTCACTTCAGTGAAAGAATCCCATGTTGCTTAAGTGTATCTCCACAGTACAAAGCTTAGACTATGCATCTCATTAATAGGATAAAAAGGTTAAGATAGTGAAACTCAGGGTCCTACCCATCATAATAATTTCCATGATAACTAAAAATACAGGAAATTCTTCCACATACACATGACCTGCTCCCTACAGCTGTAACAACCTATAGTTTCACTTACAAACACAGCTACAAAACCAAAGATTGTACCACAAACTTTCATGCAGTTTGATCATTTCTCTAACATACTTCAGTTCCTTCAGTTCACGAACAGCATCATTTTTCTGCTTTCTCATGTCATCTAGATTGCGAAGAGCTTCAGCCAAGTCGCTCACAGCTCGGTCTCTCTCCCTCCTTAAATTGTCACACAAAGTTCTTCAAAAGAAAAGAAGTTTCAATTTAGTTACTTTAAACCCTATCAAAGTAACAAACTGGTTTTGCCACATTGTATAGTTATTGCAAAATTTAAAAGAGCAATTTCAAACGATATCTCTGTGCAAAATAAAACAGGATAAGGAAGAAAAAAATTACATATGCTAGGTCTTAAAAAAATGCTTGCAAGATAACACAAACTTCCTTTGTCCCTCTCAGAACTTTATTTCTACTTATCTTCTTTAAACAAGCAGAAAAACAAGTCTTATTTAAGTATTATCCCTTAGTTCCTTACATATATTTAGTAGCAAATGTGTTGAGTATTTTTTGTGAATGTCCCCACAGGTGAAGAATTATTTGCAGGACTATAGCTATAGCAGGATTAGGCATAGCACACCTAAAAGAACACACAATTTGTTGTTCCTACATAGCAGCGCTGGTCTTTTCTAGAGACATATCATGGTTATGAAAGCACAGAAAGAGACAAGGCTCTTGTAACATGCCCTCAACTTTTAAAAAAATCACCCTGTGACAGCTAATGCAGAGAAAGTGCTAGAAAAATCCAGCAAGTCCTCGAATTGCATCAACTGCACACATGTCACAAAGATCACTCATGTATCATCTAGCATTTGTTTACCGTATACTTTCCCTTTCTGCAACAATCTTATCCCGCTCTTGAAAGGCCCAATCTCTCCTACATTTGGCTACTTCTGCTTCCTGGACAGCTTCCTTTAATTCTTGTGACATTGCCTCATACTGTTTCCGAAGCATTTCAATTTCTTTGTTTGCTCTTTCTATGTCTAGGGTAGCAGAATCTTGTATCTAGGAATTAAGAAACACATGTAAGTATTTTAGGCACAATTTTTAGGTACATATGCATGAACAGCTTTTACTATGTGTATGTTGCCTGATGTATTCAATTCTCATGTTTTCATGACAAATGTTAGCAGCAACTTTTGTGAGGATAGGAAGATAAAACCTGCTGTAATACATTTCATTCAGTGGTATACAAATTTGTGCAACTACATGAATAAGAATCCTCATGTCAAAATAGCATCAGTGAATATTTCAGGTTTCAGAGATGACATTATATGCTGCTGTCTTGTTCTGTTTAGCAGACAGAAAAAACCTTCGAGTATACTTGGGAATCAGGTAAACTGCTATAAGCAGTTACAACATAGATTTCCTGCATTTTTACAGGTTATTTACCCTGGCACAACTAGATATATATATTCATGCAAAGATGTGGGATTCACACAGGTCCCTTAGTTCCAAAACAGAGCAATAGAATTCAAAGAAAACTTTGATTTAATATTTCTTGGTTTGGATAAGAATTACTTTATTTTTAAATTAACTTGTGCCTCTAAAATTTTGTATTTTGAACAACAGAGATGGTGACAACAGTAAGACAAATACATAGAGAAAACTCTAAGCTTGCAGCACAATAATACAAGCCAACTACAACAGTACAGCCCACCACAAGCACTGGAGGCTATGGGCTTGCAAACAACTGTGTGTGGTTAATTTCAAGAATTATAAGTAAAACTAATGAATCTGACTAGATTTATAATTTGGTAAAAAAATAAACTTTTGTTATTCATATTTACAAACAGAAACTTAGTATTTACAAACAGAAACTCAATATGAAGTACAAATGTACTTCTTTCAAACAAAAAGTGCTATCGCAATGTCTTGAAGACCATAAACACATTGACAGGTATTTTAGAGTGACTTGAGAAGACATGGGAAGACTCCCAATGTGTCCAGACCTTTAGCTAATCTCTCAAATTACTAACCCCTTGAAACTAAGAAAGAAAAAGGTGTCAGTGAAGATTTGCAATACCTGACGGGCTTGATAATATTCCCTTAGTAGATGGTCTCTCTGGATGATAGCTTCTGTTCTCTCTTTTCTGGCAACATCTCTTTCTTCCTTCACTGTCTCTATATCCTTGCAAGCCTGGTCAAGTTCCTTCTGGGCCTCAGCTTTGTCCTTCACTTCATGACAGTATTTTTCCAGTAACTCATTCCTCTCACAAATCGCTCGATCTCTTTCCACAAGAGCTGAGTTTAGTTCCTAAAACAAGATTCATTATTTGCAGTAGGTTAAGTTCAGAAGGAAACAGTTCATCTTTCCAACTGGATACACATGTCATGGCACCTTAAAAGCAAAGAGAGTTTACCACTCATGTTCTGAAAAATGGGAGCAGATCACATTACATACAAGTAAGTGCTAGCAAAGAATATTAAATGTGGTATTAAAGATATCACACCATCACATTAGCACAGTGCTATGTCAAAGGTAAGCAAGACTCTGGGAGCACTCATAGTTTTAAAGAACCTAAATGATGGAAGGAATTAACCGGACAGACTTAGTGTTTTAAAAACAGGCTTTAACTATGGCAAAGGGTAAGAACACATGGCAAATATTTTTAAGCAACTGCCTCAATGTTACAAGACTGAAATAATTTAGACAACCCAGCTACATAGGCATCTTATAGCTTCCTCATAACTTTTAAAGGCACATTAAGTTAATTTAAAGGCCATTAAGATACTAATGTGCTACAGAATATTCAAAGATAAAAATACAATATTTCATCAAGCAGAATAACAGTACATCTTATTAAACGTGGAATTCAACTGCATTATCATAAAAAAAGATAAGACAAATGTAGAAGTATTCTAAAATAGAATCAGTCCTTTCAAATTGTTTAAACAAGACCTCCTATTGGAAGAATGGGTCACTGAAACAATTTCATGCCACTAAATTTTCAGATGGTCCAGCCCTCTAGAAGCATTAAGTCAATGGCTGCAAAGAAGTCCTCCGACATGTAGGCACTCCTACTTGGAAACTGCTGATGTTTTGATCGCAAAAAGATCACCAGACAGGGGACTTCCCAAAAGTAAAAGAATGAAAGGGTCCGATTCTTGAGTAGAAGACCCCATGTCATCAACTGACTTGCATTGTATTTATCTCTACAGTTTACAAGGAATAAAATTGAGTATTTAAAGCACAGATGACAATTGCATTTTGCTGTACTAACACAACTGTTTTTGAGATATGCATCTAAAGAAGGCTAGTCACACTATTTCAATAGTTCTGCAATGACATTAAGAGTTATTTTTGCTGCAGAGTAACAGACAAGCCCTAGAATTACTCACTCTGTGAACTTTAAACATATAAGTGAATGTCAATTACCAGAGCACCCAAGTGTTTTCAACATCAGTAAGACCTTTCCTTGATCAGGACCTCTGAAGAGAGAAATCTCTGAACCATCTGTTGGTGCAGACAAATTTTAGTACTGGAAATAGCATTTTGCACAGTTTAATCATATTTTGTATAAATTGTGCATTCAAATGCGTATGTAAAATTTACACAAAAACATTAAGTCTTTTCCCACAAGCAGCTGAGATGAAAGTCATCAAGGCAGAGGGAAAGTTCTCAGCAAGCACTTCATTAAACAAGAATTCACAGTTCTTTACAGTGATTGGAAAAAATACATATTACCACAGTTTCTCCTAGCAGGCTCCATACAAAATATCTGAATAAGAGCAGCCATTGCCTCCAGTGGTCAGTGGTAAAATTTCACCTCTGTCTTTTTCCTATGATATTTACACAAAGTTGCATGTCAGCACAGGGGAAATGTGCCATTTGGCTTTGAATAGAACAGCTACTGTTTGAAAACAGTAGGGCAGTATGGTCTGAAGAATAGTTCTGAATTTGTGAAGAATTTTTGTTTTAAGGAAGTTCTTGCATATGAATGTAACATAATGACAAAATACAACAGGTCTATTAAACAGAGGAGAAAGCTGACTACCACTGAGATGAAACATGACATTTTGAGTACTTGCCAGAGCAAAAGATTATGCCAAACAAAAAACACCACTGGAGAAAGTAGAGGGAGAAATCTATAACACCTAATCCCTAGCTTTGAATGGAGAATTTGTAAGAACTTAACACAAAACTGTCCAATAGTGCAAAAATCATGAGATTTCTTCTGTCATTTATAAGTGCCAGAATATTAGTTCATTTTAGAGGTCTATTAACCCATTAAGTTTGGGCATGTGTAATAAAAGCTTAAATGTCTAACTAGGAAATGGACTGACTGACTGACCTCATCAGTAGCTGCTCAGACACAATGCTTAAAAATCAACCTCTTCCAAATTTCAGTTGCTTTACAATTTCTCAGGGACAAAAAAGGTGGCAAACACACCAGCAAACACAAGCTTCAGGGAAGAAACTACATTTAAAATTACCTAAATGGATTCAGTGCTGTTTCAACCAATCTATGAGCACTGTAATAAGGCACTTAAAGGTGCTGTACATCACAAGGAACGTTAAGACCATTAAGTGGCCTTTTTGGAGAGCGCCAGGCCAAGTATTCACTGACTGGATAATCCTACTTACATGAGTACATGTTTCAGGATACTATTTCAAGTGAAACAATACACTGCTCGATACATTTTTTTCAATCTTTCAAACATTTTCCTTGACAGAATTAGAAAATCCCTTATGAACACAGCTGGAGTGAGCTATATGTCTATATGACACAAGAACATACCTCCTCACAAGCAGAAGAGTCATAGCTACAGGAAAAGAATGTGTGAACAAAAAGACAACTCACAGTACTGCTATTTTACACCTTTTAAAACATTATAGAAGCAGTTATTTCTGCCTTCTGATGGGCTACGTCTGAGGGTGAAGAAAAATGCATGTCTCTGCCCTGCCAGCACCATACTCACCAGTCCCGGGCTCTTTCTGTTTGTCACATTCCAACACCCCTTCAAGTCATCTAGGCAGGAATACCCATGTATTTAAAATTTTAATTCTCTGCACTTTAGCAAAGTACTCACAGTGCCACAATGACAGATAGAACAAACTGGAGCAGAATAACTAACTGTGTCTATTTCCGTGAGTATTGGTTATTACCTACCCTGATCCCACTGAAATCAACAGACTGCTTAAAGGCTTCGATGAAAGCAGAAGAGGTATGAAACATGTACTAAAACCTTACTCACTGTAGAAGCTAAATTACTGAGCTGATGAATACACTGGGCTGAAAAATACGAATTCTTAAAACCAGAATTTAGTTATATTTAAAAGCTCTGATGCCACATGTCACAATCCACATGATGTCCCTCAAAAATAGTATTATATATCTTAAAAAAAGCTCTGCAACCTCATTATTTGTAAAGGGTATTTTGTTCAGATATAATGCTGTGAAAAGACTAAAATGAGATTTATAGCCAATGGAATACATTTGCTTGTATCTGTTTCATGCTAAATTAAGTATTTGTAAACCAGAGTCAAGTGAATGCATGTCAGCTGAAATGAAACCAAGCAGGAAATTGTGTTCTGGAAATTGCAACAGCATCATTCTAATATGGTTGTGATATAAGCATTTCAAGAACATATTGCTGAAAAATACAAAGTTCTGGTTTCACACATTTTAAGGCATGCCTGAATCCTAGAGAAAAATATTCAAAATATCTTCTAACTTAAAGGCAGAAAGAGGGCAAATGAGTAAGAACATGCATGTAAGCACAGGCTTTGCATAAGTATTTGAGATTACTTGATCATGTACCGTCTTAAGCCACAGTAGACAGTATCCAGTGCTTCCTGCAGAGGTTAGAAGTTAAAAATAATGAATATTTAGAGGTATATTTTTACAGAGAGCTTTACTTGAGAAGGCATAAAAGACTAACACAACAGAGAAAATTATTTATAGTAAACAGAATAGAATTAAGTCAAGTGAGTACCAAATTTAAACTGGCAGATATTCAAACATGGACACTTGATAAATTGATAGTAAAAAGGACTGCTTTAGGAAATATCAGAACTTCCCCTTTGCAGTGCATTCCTATTTTCCATTAAGCACTTCCAATTCTAGCATCAACAACGCACACTCATTTCCTTTCCCAATAGGGAAGAAACAATAGGTTAGTACCTGTCTTAAAGCCTCCATCTCTTCACTGGCGACTCGCTTCTCAGAAGAAGTGTTCTTCAGTTTCGACTCTGCAAGCTCCAGTTCTGTTTGAAGCTTATCTACCTCTTTGATTACTTGATCTCTCTCACTCATTATGAGGCGGTATTCATTGAAAACTGAATCCCTTTCTTCCTTGTATTTTTCTGCATCCTTTGTAGCTTTCAGTTGCATTGTTTTGAACCTTGTCACCTCTGACTGTAATCGTTCCATCTCTCTCTGTAACTCTTTGTTTTGTGCTGTGGCGCTGCTTAGTTCTTGCTGTACCGATTCAAACCTAAAAACAAGTGGAAACACCAGTAAAACACAACCACAGAGGACTTAGAAAATGTATTCTCAGTGATGATAATCATTCAGGAAGAGAACCTCTTTAGCAAACTGAAACATAAAAATTATTAGAAACAATTATTAAAAGTAAATTTATAAAAAAAGTATTCTAAAAGGAATGAAAAACACTGACATTATTTAATAGCACAAGTTTAACTTCATTTACTATTGAGGTCTGCTCATCTTAGAAGTTAATTGTTTCTCCCAACACACACTCTCCGGCATGTGAGAGGAAGGGAAACAAAGTGGGTTTATCATAAAAATGCACACAATGGAGCTAAAACCAGGTAATTGAAAAATTCAAACATTTCTGTTTGTTTTCATCCATAGGTAAAATTAATGCAATAAAATTAAAATGCATAGTATCTTACGGCTTTATAAAATTGCTTTCGACAGTTAAAATAGACAGAAACGTATGTATTTTATCACCAGAAAGTACTGCAGTATGGCACGATCAAAGTATATAAGAAGTTTAATTACATTTACAAGCTTTTGTTTTTATATGGACTAAGCATTCTTAAAAGTGGTAAGAATGTAATTCCATACACAAATTTGTAATTTGGTTTCACAAGAGCTTCTCCTGAGAACAGTGTTTTACCACAACGGGGCACTAAGATTGCCTTGCTTTTTTCCCCCAGAACTCACATGTAAATGTCGTTAATGAAAACACTGTAGCAAACTTGATGGACTTTTAGGGTTATCCAAATTTCAGATGCCCACGAACCTCTAGCAGACTTTATTATCTCTCTCTTACACACACGCACCTCCTTCCCCCCATACTGTATGTTGCCTGACCTTTCCTGAGAGAGAGCTGTAAACCAAATTTCAAATATTCCCTTGAAAACCTCAGTGTATTCAAAGCATTGCCACAGCTTTACCGAGGCATCTGCCAGTATTTTCAAAACCATCACCCTGTTCTTTTCACAAAAGTCTTGAGTTTAAGATGTCATCAGGCTGGCAGATGACCTATCATATTACAAATCTTGATTTAGTTTTTCTTTTCAGTACTGTAAGGAAGAAGGTCAGAAGAATACACTAGGAGAGAAGAACAAGTACGTATCAGGAAATCTAAGAGACTATTACAAACCACCTCAATGCTATGTGAGAACCCACAGTACTGTTGCCAAGTATTTGGAGGTCAAATCAAGGACAACAACAGGAAGATTCAATTAAGCAGGGAGGAGAACAGATTTAAGGCAATGTTTGCCAAGCAGAAATATATCACCAGTAAGAAACAAGAAAAAAAAAAAGATGGCAGGGTAGTGGTGGGGGGAAGGGGGCTGGAAACCAACAAAACAACCAAACTAGCAAGGGGAAGTGATCAGAGAGAGAAAGCAAAATCCCTGCCATAGAAGGACATTCATATTAAATAGCGATAATTGAAGAAACCTGAAAGGATATTTCCATCTGAAACACCCTGGTCCAGCCTGACCTTGCATTGCCTCCTAGTGAGGAAATGCAGATCCCACTTGCACAGATGCCTACGTGTTGCGAATGGGTTGCAAATAGCAGGGTGGGATTGGTCAGCAGCAGTAAGCATAGGACTGTTGTGTTTAATCCAAGCACCTTGGAGCCACTTGCTCACTCCTCGGCCACTGGGATCGCAAACAGAATCGGAAAGGTAAGAGCCAGAAAACTCATGGGTTGAAACAAAAACAATTTACCAGAAAAAGCAAAAGCCATATATGCAAGCAAAGCAAAACACAGAATTAATTCTCTACTTCCCATGGGCAGGCAGGTGTTCAGCCATCGCCAGGACTGCAACTGTTAACTCTGGAGGACAGAACCATCATTCCAAACATTCCCCCTCCTTCTTTCTTCCCTCCACTTTATATGCTGAGCATGATGTTATATGGTATGAAATATACCTTTGGTCAATTGGGATCTGGCTGTGTCACCTCTCAACCTCCCAAGCACCCCCAGTCTCCTCACCAGCACATCAGAGTGAAAAGCAGAAAAGCCTTGGCTCTGTGTCATTACTGCTCAGCAATAACAAAAATTGCAAAATGCAGATCTGAGTACCACAGCCCACATTCAAAATGCAGTAGCACACATGTAGGTTAAGATGTAGCACACAGGAATTAGCTATACCAGACACCTGGAAAAACGTGGAAGACTTCTCTGATATTTTTTAATATCAAAGATTAATTCAAAAGGAGACATCAGCTACCATGGGAGTTCCTGCTCTCTTTAAAACCCACTTTGATAGTGTTTACAAAGAGCGTTAATTAACAAAACTCATGCTACAATTTATGACCCATTCATACTCAAATACAAGTTTTTATATTCTGAAAAAAATACACGTGATATACATTTTAATTTTTTTTCCCCAAAGAAATATGGTTTAGGTTATGAAGAAAGGGTGTAAAAACAAGACAAATAAAGGTTTATATCAATACAAACAAACAAAAAGGAAGCTCAGACCCAAAGCCTGCTGAATAAAAGACAAACATTTCTGAAGCTTGGTTATATTAATTTAGCTGGATCACTAGTTGGTTCACAGGAACATGCATAGCTTTCATGGAATTCTTAAAACCAATCTCTGATCAGTATCAAGCAACAACTTCCTCTCAAGAAGGAGACCTAAATCACAAGGACATAACAGAAGCATGTTGAGCTTGTGCATGTAACAGCATGTTTGCAGTTTTTTGTGTAGAGTCTGTTCGTCTTTTCATCACGTTCAGGAATCCATGGCAGTTTCAATTACATAACTTCCTGTGTACACTTACCTATGCTCAATCTCACCTTTTTGAAACACTGAAAGTCTATGAATGTGGAAAAAACATGTTTTGGCTTTGGTCTGTGGGAGTTGCGTATCACCCCTAACAGTCAATGAAAACATTCTTAACACATCCATGGATGCTCTTTGGTGTCCTTGTGTACACTGATGGTCTTCCTACCCCATATGGTTAACTGTGTAGGCTTGGTATCAAGAAGGAGGAGAGAGAAAGGGTAAGGGTGGTATGACAGTGTCTGTGCCCTTTTTTGGCACTTGCACTGCTCATAGCAGCACCTTCTCAGCGAAGCAAGACTCCCAAATACCTGTATCCAGTGAACTCTGCTCCCAACCCGAAACTCTGTCTCACAGTCCCTCACAGTCAGCAATCCTAATATTATGAAAAGTTAACTTATGCTTGAGATCTTCATTTGCCAAACACCTTCTAGAAATTATATTCTCTTATTCACTCACTTTTAGCATTTAAATAAGGATATATATAAACAGGCATACCATGCATTAAGGAGTTTGTTTGGCACATTAAATCTGAGGTTTAAAAAAACTCTGGTTATATTGTACTCCTGTCTCTACAACTAAGAATAGATATAGCTTGAAAAGCAGAATACCCCTTTCTCACATGAGCTAAACAATGGTTAAAAATTCCTCATACAATTCCAAAAACTGGAAAATTCTTTTCTCAAGAAAATGCATCATTTCCCCAATAAACACCCCCATCATACCGTCTAGGACCTCCCAGAAAATTTTATATAGAAACACATGCTTACTCATTGCACCAAGACAATACACACTACAGGAAAAAATTTAGAAAAGAGATTAGAAACATATTTGTGATTCTACAGCTATGAAAATAAGATATGACATTAGAATTGCTAATGACACCACAGAATACCTCAAAGGTATCAAAACTTCATTATACCTCCTGAGAGAGGATGAGTATTGCTGCTGAAAATGAATGGCTGTGTCCCTTTGCTTCATTAACATGTCAATCTGTTTCTGCAGACGCCTGTTGTCCTCCTCAGCCTGTTCCAGGCGGCTCAGATCCGTATTGTGGCTTGCAATCTTCTCATTGTACCGTTTCCTGAGGGCATCATAATCCTTCTTCACACCCTCCAGCTTGTCCATCGCTGTATCGTAAAGTTTATTTAGTATCTCTGATGAGCCGTTTTGCTTCATAACCTTAAAAAAGTGCCAGAAACTCTATCAATAACCTTTGCGTTTAATGAGTTCAATAAATGGGATTTAAAATATATATACAGGAAACAACATTAGAACAAAAATACATTAACCAATTTTAGTAATCGTTCTTAATGACTAAGGAAAGACTGAACTGCTCTAAGTGCTACTGTTACTCTAAGCATTATACATTCGCTTTCTGTTAATTGGGTTAAAAACCGGCTTTATCACAACTTAGAGTGTACAAGTTTATGCAAATCTCTCTCTAATGGAAATTGCCATGGACACCTATTAAACCCACATTGTTGTCTAAGTACTTGTAGTTTTAACAAAAGGTAATCACTACTTGATGAACAAGATGATAATGGTAATTTAGGAAATGCCCACGAGGTGGCATTCATGACTACCATGGTTGCCTGTATCCTCTATGAACAAATTAAATAATTAAAACCTTTAAGAGAATCAAGTCTACCCAAAATGTGTAATACATGCAGGCATACTATTTTAATATTCATACAATATTTCATCTGACAACTACCCATAGATGTTTGTGTTTCATAAGCTATACAAAAAATATGAACAGGAAGAGGAAAAATCCATTTAAATGTGAATAAACCCTGACCTGAATCTTAGTTTCAAATTAATTTCCATCAACGTAAGAATCCTGTTGCAAATAGCAACACTGATGACAAATGACCAGCAACAACAAAAGAAAGCTCAAATGAGCTTCAGCAAATCTAGTCCTTGTTCATTCTCAAAAGGCAAAAATAGCAAAAAAGCCTGAAATGAAGAAACAGGAATGCTCTATATAGAGAGGTGCCAGTAATTATATAATGCTAACATTAACGTACAAAGGTATGTCCCTAACTATCTGAAAATAAAAAGTATTAAAAAACTAGAAGGAAAAGGAGACAGAAAAAAGTTGAAACCAAATACAGAGCATCTATCCTGCACAAATACGCACAAATTGGCTCCTCATCTTCTTTTGTGTCTTACATTCAGAGTAAGGACCACTTCCTGAATATGGAAGAACCTGGATACTTGCAGACTAAAATTAAAGGAGATCACAAGAGATCGCCCGGTCTTCATTACCCACAAGTAGCAGATAACACCCATCATTGTTAATAAACCCCTGTGCTACACAGGCAAGAAAAGAGAGACAAAGTTCTTCATCCTGACACTGGTCTCCAGTGTCTCCAGGACACAAATAAGCAGCGAGTTACTGTTCATAAAGTGGCCCTGGAACAAGACTACACTTTGGCTATTTCCACATACATCCCAAGCCTCAGTGGATTCAGTAGCATTACCTGCACAGAGCTGGACCCATGATTAGCCAGTGTGTTTCAGTGAACCATTTCAGATAAGCTAAACACATGGTAAATTGTAGGCATATGTAACATATTGATTTAAGCTCACTCAAGAAAGCCATTTTCCTGAACATCACCTCCCAGAGCAGTTTGAGAACAGGTTTGAGAACTAATTATTTGAGAATCCAAACAGAAACAAACCACTTCTTGCTGTCTAAAGCAGATATGTAATGTATTTATGTTGCAAACACACTTAGTAATTAAGAAAAGAAGGACTAATATACAAGAAACTGGATGGAATTGAACATAAACTTGCTAACAGAGATTTGACAGAGGAAGACAGAAACACCAGTACAATAAAGAAGGTCCCCCATTCAAAATCCCAGTTAGCAAAAAAGTAAATAGTCCCAGCTGGCTCAAGGGAGGCAGCCACGGCACCATGAGACTTCATATGTGAGCAGCAGAAACTTAAGCTGGTCAGCTGCTACACAGCAAATCCATGACAATCCTACACAAAGTGTAATTTGATCAAAAGTTTTTGCTCTCTGAGGCCACCAAGATGTATTTTGTTATGGCCTGACAACGAAACAACACATCAGAGGGATCAACACAGAGTTAGACTCATTCATAAGAGAAGTGACATGGACAAGGTAAGACTTTTGGCACCCCTTCAAGACACCATGATTCACTCTGACAAGCTGAGAAATGGAGTTACACAACGTTCTCACTGAGAATCACCTACATAGTTTTCTTTAAGGGTTTAATCATGATGTTCATGAGACTGAATTTCTTTAAATCAATACTGACAACGATACTTCAGCCTCCTGTCCTTCCAGAGAATTTCAAACCTCAGGACAGATCCACAAAATGCAATAGCCTTCCCTTGGAGGTTGTGCATCCCTTCTTTACAGACTGGGAAACTGAGGCACAGAACAATTAAGTTATTTGCCCATGTTTACACAGCAAACCATTTCTGCTGTCTTCTGAGTCAAGCCACTAAATCATTTCACAGCAGAGCTTGCACGATAGTGTTAGAGGAATGGATAAAAAAGAAGAACAAATCTTCACTCCCCTTTTCACTAGACCTCAAGCACATCCTTAAGTGCCATTCAGCACATCCAGCTTGCTTTGACCTTTGCCCCTCCTACCCTAGCAAATAATTATTTTGGTTTACATAGATTTTGCTTCTGAAGCCTAATGTTTGACTTGCAAGTCTGCTCTGTGAATTAGCCTACACACAGTCAACCAAGATACTCTGTTTAACCATTCCACATGTTACTGTAACAATTCTAACTAAATGATAAAATTTTCCGTAGGTGAACAGTGAACCTGATAGGACCAGTTACTCCTTAGTATTACTACTGTTTTTTTATTTTCAGAATATGTGAAAAACACTGACCTGAAGACAGCCTGTGATATAAAGTTCTAAAATATTTAATTCTCCCAGTCCCGGAAATTTTGTCTTTTTGTTTCAAATTCAAAAACATTAATCGGCCTGTAGCTTTTTTCTAACTGAATAGCTCAGTCATTCCACTAACCTCTTCAGTGTCGTTAGAATAAAAAAAATCCCCAAACCAAAATCAGACAAAAAAATCCATCAAAACCAACAAATAATTCAAACCTCCAAAGGTTCTCAAAGTGACTGTCACTTTTTTTTTTTATTTAATTGTGATTCTTTCCAAAAAACAAACACGGCATTCAAGTTTAAAGCTATCCCTGTCCCATAAAATACCCCAGGAAAATAGTCATCTTTTTAGTGACTTTCCAGATTCAAGTAAGATTTTTGATGATTCTCCACCCAGTTTAAAAAAAATATCATGCATATACAATGCTCATGTACATTTTTTTATCTCTGTATCAAAATTCCTTAGTGCCACCTCATATCCTATTGCAGCTAGACACAGAAAATCAATTAGTATCCAAGATGTCGTTTTCTCCCCTAGTACTGTAAAATGTAAAGATGATGTTTCCGAATTAGTAAGATATCAAAGACAGCAACGCTGCACGTTCAGATTTGTTTATCAAAGGAACCATCCACGATCCCTTCTAGCACATACCCCACAGCAGAGCTCACCTGCTGCTGCTGGCTGCGCAGGTCCGTTATCTCCTTCTGATCCTCGTCATGAAGTCTCTTCATTTCCTCACACGACTGCTGGAGGTGATTATGTTCTCGCACCAACTGTGTGTTTTTCCTCTTCAAGGTATCCATGTCCTCCTTCAGCTGTGACTGGTCACTCAGCAGCCGACTGTGCAATGTGCTGTCACGGTACACAAAAAGTGCTCTTAGAGGCCAACTTGCAAGGACAAAGTCCTGGACTAATTCATCTCAAGCATGAGTTTCCTACCATGAAAAGAGGTCAAACTAACTCAGTTCTGCACATTTGTGTATTTCAAGCAGCAGGGGGGGGGAAAAAAAAAATCAGAAATAAACAAGAAAGTAAGTATGAAAGTATGCAAAAATACACAGTACTCCTAAACTGCATCAGAAGAGATGATGGATTTATGCCAGCCATCAATGCAATTTCATAGTCATTAAGAGTAGGCAGGCCAACAGAAATGGCATAATATGAACGTAAGATGATCCTTGAGATAATCGGAATTATCCCACTAATCATCTCCACTTTCTCTCAGGCCCCTCAGCGGAGCAGGAGCTAACCAAAAAACAAATGAAAAGTATAAAAATCTCCTTGTATGCTACTGTTTTAAAAAGAAACAAAATCCCCCAAGCTGTCCAGAAAAACACCACAAGCAAAAAAACCACACTATGTACATTTCAACGACATTAAAGCAGGTATAAAACTGTGAAAGTTCTTCCAAACTTCATAATGCAAGTCAGAATTATTAGAAGAAACACACTCTCACTTAAACAACTCAGAGCCACACAAGGTTATCATTCAGATTAAAATTCCAGGTAGCAGTCCAAAATTAGACCAAATCATTTCTGGAAAGAAGCAGATCAGTCAATGTGTTTTATTAATGCAGATTAAAAAGAGTGACTTTTGAATACTGACAAGTATTTTTATTGTTGAAACAGAAAAATTCTAACTGAACTCTCATATTTGTTGATAAAATGTTAAAAATCTGTATTTATATACATTAAAATTTTATTTTTATATATTTTTATTTATTTTATTTATGTATATTTTAAAAAACCAACAAACAGAGCAATGAATAGACCTAATTTGCATTCTAAGTTTTGTATTCCTTCCTTATGAGTCAAATACCAACATGTCTGTACAGAATGACCCAGAGCATTAAAAAAAGTTTCCTTAAAATTAGAACAACCTATTTAAAAAAAGTGCCTTTTGACAAATTATATTCACAGAATTAAGCACACAATCTTTACATGTAGGTTATTAATCTGCTATCTGTTATTCAGATTTCATTGGAAATCAGAAATTCTTTGGAATGATAACTCATTTTGTTTTTTAAAAAACGCACAGGGTTTTAAAAATTACTAGAAAAGAAAATAACATGTGAATTTAACTTGTGTTAAAACTTACAAAAATTATCATGAGAGCTTTCACAACCTATTAAAAGAGAAATTACAGTCTCTCAGATTATATTCTGCTCTCTATCCTGACAGTAAAATTACGAGACCTTTTAATCCCATCAGGACATTGGGATCTCAAATTCCTAAAAGTAAAACCAGCAGTCCATACTTTATCATTTCAAATAGGCCAAAAATGTTTTATCTGAAGCAGGCAAGCACTGATCTTGCAATTAAAGTGAGAAAACAGCATTAAAAAAATTACTTGATTATCGTCTTTTAACACTTTTTCATCTAGCACAGACTGGTAAACTCTTACCTTGTACAGCTTTACTAATACTTACTGATAAAAATCTGCTTCTTTTGCTGCTTCTTCACATCTCTTTAGTGTCTTGGTGTGCTGATTCTGCAGAGACTGTAGGTCTGACATGGCCTTCATGCACTGAATCTTCAGCCTTTCATAATCATGATTTGGTTTTGGACTAGGCCTAGCATGGAAAAAGAATATGAGGTCAAACATCAGCTACTGAAGAGAATGAAAAATTACTATCCAATAAAAAACTACTATCACACAATTGCTGATACTTAGGTTATATTATGTTTTAATTTAAATTCTGACCGGCTCCCATGAAGATGCAACCACAAACAAAATGTCACTGACTTCAACCTCCATTAGTTTTAAACCGAGATGTAACATCTAATAATGGGATCAGTTTGCCTCACTATCACTAACACAGCCAAAAATAGTACAGAGCGTGCACGTACCCCTCTCCTGAGCAGCAGTATTACCACAGAACAGAACAGTCACTCGATATAAGAACAAGTCCATCTCTGCACATTCAGCTTTCCCGTGCCACCATGTCAAACTCTTGGCAGCAAAGCACAAAGCTGCAGCGAGAGTGGGGCAGAAAAGACACTGCCAAAGTCAACTGGGGGTGTATGGAAGCCTGGGCTAGCAAAGGCTTCTCATATAAGCAGCAGCTGGAGGACCTTGCCTATAGCTCCCTAGGAAAATCAGTGAGGGCTGGGAGAGAGACTTCCAATGGGACACCAAACTCGCACATCTGTGCTGGCAGAATTTGATCTGTTTGACTAATTGAGCAATGAGTTTAAATAATTTGACCAAGCCATTCTGTTGAATTACATACCTGATTGTGTGTTACCATGTTCTTTTAAACTATTATAAAGGATTAGGAAAACATGTCAGAATCTGCCTCACATTTCCATAAGATAACCCAAATTTTGTCAAAATAATTATTAGGAATCTCCAATACAACATAATCTCCAACAAGCAATTTTCAGTAAACAAAAAATCAAAGCCAAAGTCAGTCAAAAGAAAAATTTTGACTCAAATTTCTTTTAGTATA
This sequence comes from Pachyramphus minor, assembly GCA_013397135.1. Taxonomy (NCBI): domain Eukaryota; kingdom Metazoa; phylum Chordata; class Aves; order Passeriformes; family Tyrannidae; genus Pachyramphus; species Pachyramphus minor. Next base: position 974,831 of record VYXB01007043.1, read on the forward strand.
TCAGGATGACTGGGAGAGGAGAAATTTTCTGAAATAATCTCCCTTGTTGAGCAATTGATCAACATAGATTACATCTAGAATGTGTCGTACTTGTACAAGATACCTTTATTTGTAGACTAGAATTGATTAGATTTGCCCTCTTGTTTTGAGGCACTAAGCTTCTAAGAGGCTCTAAATTAAACTGTTCCTCCTCTATACAGTCACAAAATTTTTGCACCATTGAATTATCTGGTTTCAAAATGGAGCTTCTGACAGTTGTCCCTGTATTATCTCCTGGGTCTCTTGTAACACCACAGGCAATGAAAAAAAACCAACAAACCACCAAAAAAGAAGACCAAAGCCTCTGTAAGGAAACAATTGCTTTCCAATTTAACTCCGCTTATTCTCATAGAATATTTGCTCCACTGATGCACAGATCATTCTTCCTCCCTCCCACCTCACACTCTCCCAAATGGCTTCTTTGTAAGTGCAGCCTGAAAAGCCATCAGAATTGTCTTTGCTTCATACAAAAAACCAGCAGCATGGATTCTGGAACTGAAATGCAGCCAGCGATTGAATCAAAATGAAAACGGTTTTGCACTGTTTCAGTGGTGAGAATTGTTGAAAAAAGAACGAAAAATGCCAACCACATCTGGTTCACAGACTTTGAGGGGGAGTGTGTTTGATATGAGGTACTTTTTGGCAACTCAGTTGCATCTGGGTTGCTGAGTAGTGAGGCCTTCAATTGCAATTCCTCTTTTTTCCTTTCTCCAGAGAAATGCTTTTGGGGAAAATAAAACAAAAACCCCTTCCTTGGCTGATAAACAATTAAAAGCCAAAATTATATGAAGTAACCAAATGTTCAAGTCATATCCACAGGGATTTTTTTAGGGTATTTTTAAATTCATTGGTTAGAGGTGCCAACAGAAATAGTATGTTACTCATACAGCATTACAGACATTAGTGCAACTACTGCAAGTGTTATTCTTTTAAAATACAAACCTAGTTAGAATAAGTTAAACTCAATTTGAAATGTTCACACCCTTGACAGAATCACTAAAACCCCAAGTAATGATTTAAATTAGACCTTAGGGTGAAGTTACTGAAAGTAGACACCATCTGTCCACCACAGTCCTCAAATGACAACATCAATTGCAGCACAGTTTAACTCTCAGTCGTAGTATTAAGCTTACTGAGACCCATTAACACATGTTCATATTAAACTGTTAGGTCAGCCTGAAAGCTATGGTGAAACTTGTTCTACAAGTGCAATATCCATCAGGTGTATTTCATATATTGCTGAAGTAACACCAGCATTATTAAAAAAAAAACACAACAAGACCACCACAGAAGAAAACCAAACCAAACCAAAATAAACCCCCCAAACAAAAACAAAAAAAAACCAAAAAATTCCCACATTAAAAAAAAAAAACAACAACATATCACCTATAAACACAGAGACTACATAAGTAACTACACAAGTTAGCCAAACTACACAACGAGGAAGGACCAACAATGCCACCAATAACATCCTCCATGCTACCTCATCTACATGAAATAAAAACCACAGGGACATTCAAGGCTTATCTTCCACAGTGCTGTTCCAAGGCTTTATGTCTCAGCAAGAAAAACAGGAATATGAAAATGAGGAATATCAGTCAGAAGTAAAAAATCAAAACTGTTGCAACAAAACAGAAACAGTCCATTCAAGCACACGTAGTCTTGTTTAGGCAAGACCACCACAGTTTTACACTAAAATGACCCACAAAATACAAAAAATTATTATTTCAATAAATGAGAGGTATCAGTTACTATTTTGGAAGCACTTGTTAAAATATTAACAAAATTTAAAATGTTAGTGTCAAAGGTCCAACTGTTTTTCTGATATTCACAGAATCATAGAATCTGCCAGGCTGGAAAGGACCCCTGAGATAATCGAGTCCAACTCTTGATCCACTACCACCACAGTTACTAGACTATTGCACTAAGTGCCACACCCAATCTCTTCTTAAATACCTCCAGGGACGGAGAATCCATGACCTCCGTGGGCAGCTCATTCCAATGCCCGATATTCATGTGTGAAGTGGAAAAACCCTTTGTACTACAGTGGAATTACCCTGACCATAAATTAAGGCCACAGTGAGACTGACATTGACATGTATCTGATGCTGGCATAAAAGCTAATGCCAACCACAGGTCCAATTCTGTGGGCAATGCCTACTTAACTACTTGCAAGTGTTATCATTTACTATTGCAATTCCAACAACACAGATTACACATAAAACAGTCTCTTCTCAAAGACAGTTTTCAGGGGTTTTATTTGCGTTGCAGCTCTCTTCTATTACTACTACATAAGTAATAATAGCAAGATTAAATCTCCAAAGTGCAGCTTGAGCATACTAAATTATTTGGTCAGATCTCTGTTTAATCACCACCACACATGCTCACAAACACGTCAATCCAAAAGCACAGCATGAGCAACTCTACTCCTGTCCAGCAGGATGGCACATGATCTGATTCAGTGCTTCTCAATCCACTGCTGTGTCTCCTCTTCCACTGCTCTAGACTTAGTCAAGATGTGCTTTGGAAAACAGCGCTTGGTTTTGCAATGCCAACCGTCACAGCCAGCACAGCCCAGACTACCAATGTGTTGGGAGCTGCAACTGTTCTGAAGCACGCCAACATGAGGTGTCAAGATTTGCCTCTGCACCACCTGTGTTTGGTACAGCCATAGTTAAAGCAGCACACACAGCCAGGAAAATAAAGCCTGGGTAGTAAAAGTCACCACCTACATAATGACCTCTCAGCTTTCACACTTCAGCATTAACAGTTTGCCATGTCTGGGCTTTGACTCCTGGAGGCTGAAGATTAGTTTTATACAAGGAAAGAATGTGACACAAAGTAAAACAAATAGCAGCAAGTTTTAAAAACCATAGATGTGTATGGGAGGAATAGTTGCTTTTATACTGAAGGAAAAAATGTCAACTCATAATCTTCATTCATTTCCCACTTTTCAAATATCTGATTGTTTGGAAGCCAGCATTCTCAATCTAACTACTGTCCAAGGACTACAAATACAATGTTCATTTTGATAAGTTGTTCTTGAAGCTGTAAACACAAATCCTACACTGAAAGCAAAAGATTGAAAAGAAAGAGAAAACTAGGGCAGTCTAGAGGACAGCTCATCAGAACTTTATAATAGCATCCTGGATTATGCAGAAGATTATTGTGAGCTATAAAATCCTCAATGCCTAAGCTCTAGTAACTTCAAAGAAGAAATCTCTCTATGTAAGTAAGTAACTGGAAGCTATGCAAAAGATCTTGACATTTGACAATCTTTTCCTCTCCTATCCCCACAACGCTTTGAGATGGTTAGACAGAACACGATGCTCAAAGTAGTCCTCAGAACTCATGGGGGAAGTAAGGGGGCATTAAGATGAGTAGCTATGGAGTTAATAAAATGTCCAGATTCTTCCAATTCCAGTTCACTGAGTCAAATCTTGACCTCATCTCATATGGACAAAAAGTTTAATTAACCACCTGGCAACATACAGATAGAGCTGATTAAGTAACAAACAACAACAGCAATAAAATATTCAAGTTCAGAGAAGCTATGCATCATGACACCACCTCCCAGAAAATCTGTTCTTTGCTCTTATTTCAGATTCAGTGACAGACAATTTTTTTTCTAAGGTTTAAATATAATCATACATGTGCTTACTGCTGGCAAAAAGTACCTGCTCAGTGTATCCAGTCATATATAAGCATCAGCAGATCTTTAACCCTCTAAAATAAACTAATTCTACTTTCTACCCAATAAAACCCTTATTTACAATTAACTCATACTCTGAGTACTGTCTTCCCCATAACATGTCAACTCTCAAATTAGAATTAGCTATGCAAGACTTTGGTCTACTCTGGCCTCCAATCAGGAGGCCTGGAGACAAACTCTCTATAACGCTGCTGCCTCCTTTGAGATCACACGCAGGATCACTCTCGAGGAGAAAAGACAACGCAGAAAGAATCGCGTCTTGTCAGTACCACCTGGGGAGTCTTTCTGCTGTGCCTTTTGCAACTGGACTTGTCTGCCACGTATTGGCCTTTTCAGCCATCGGTGTGCCTGTAGCAAGCGTGGGTAGAGCCCTTCAAAATCGTTCGCAAAGCCAAGCCATGACAGCGAAAGAAGACTGCTGGTCATTAATTGACTTTGAAGACATGTTATTTTAATTTGGCAGCACCCATAACTTCTCAGTGAAGGAGAGCTCCTTACTCTCAACATTTCTGCTACACAGTTCCCCAATATACATATACCAGAAAGCTTATCTTCTAAAAAACACTTAGTCCACTCAACAGAAAGCCAAACCTCTCTTGCCTTGCAAAGGCACAGGAATAGCTGAGATTTTTCTCCTCTCCTCATTTCTGTTCTCCAGCCAAGTATTCAGAGCTATTTCCCTTTCTTCTCTCTTGCTTTCAAAACACCAAATGCTTCAGCCACTGTCTTCTTTCTCTTCCCACAACAAAACACAGGAAGCCTAAACAACTTGTTTGCTTTCTTCTCTCAATATAGAGATGAAACCTACTCCCCTCACTCTCACAGAAAAATTGCTGGACAAATTGCAAATAGGCATTTAACAGGTAGCTCTGAAACGTGAATGTCTGAAACACCCATCACCAGGACGCAAGTAGGTTACAAGCAACATAATGCAAGCTCCTTAACACTTTACAGGCAAGTACAAGTCAAGACACTTGAAAACACTACTGAGAGCTTAATTAAAATGTCACATTTCCTTATCTTTACCTGCAGTCATCGAAGGTTGACCCAGGAGATGAAAGGGCAAGTTGCTTGCGCAGCTCATCCCTCTCTCGAGTAACCTGACGGAGCTGATACAATATAGTCTCCAGCTTCTCACTCATCTGTCTCGTGTCTATTACAGGTGGCGGAGACGATGCTTTACCAGTCGTACCTGACAAAGAGAAGTAAATGGCAATTGAAAGAACTCCTCAGAAGAACAATAAAACTTCACTGCAGTACTAACACTAATTTAAAAAATCCTGTATTTTTGGCTGCAGAATCCTGTTCAAAAATGAAACAAGTAATGGAAGTTTTCATTAATGAGTTGACAGAAGAATAATTCCAGTCAGATCCCATGCTAACAGAAAAGCCCTGTGTTGCAAGTTAAGTTTGCATGAGTAGATTCCTTGCTCACTCATGAACTTACAAATTGCCTAAAAGGCAAAGCAAGTTTGCAGTAACAATTGCTAAGACCTCAGAACTACCATAGTGACACAAGTCATAGCTAAAAACATTATTTCCAATAAAGAAGCATGTCCATGCTTCTAAAAATAAAAAAAAAAGAACAATAACAAAAAAACAGCAACAGCAGAGAAACTGCTACAGCACAGGGGTTCTTTTGCTCTTCTTATATCTAGCAACATAGACATACTACAATGCTATGTGCTACAGCCAACATTTATTTTTTAATGCAATTCTGTGCTTTCACATGTCACAATTTTTCAGTCTGGTACAAAAGTTAAAGATTTGACTTACCAACAAGTCATGAAAAATGGGCTTAATTTTTAACAACATTGTCTAACACAAGCACATTGTAATCACTGCAAATGGACTACACATCAAATTTCCTCTAAGGGGCAGTCATACATTTAAAGCATTTTGTGAAGCTTTTTAATTCTCAGCTTTCCTAATATCAGAGCTGATGATGATGCCTACTGTCTCCTCAGAGAACAATACCAACAAAAAGATGTCTTCTTCCACCTAAGAGATGAGAGTCTGATACATTGCTTCATAACACGCTGACAATTAATTCAACTTTAATTTTAGTTCTGCTCATTTAAAATTTAGTTGTAAACATAGTTTTGTTCATGTGCCTCTCAAACACATGAGAGCAAACTCAAAGATACAAGTCACAGATGTGAAAGCTAAAGGTCTAAATGTATACAGGAGATGATTTTCCACCCAAAAGAGAAATTCTAGAAGTAGTTTACATAATACAAGTAACAAGTAGCTGATATATGCATTAACTTGTTAGAATGCACCTTTATTATGTTTTTTGTTTAATTAATGAAAAAAACAAAAGATAGAATAATAAAATAATGCTCTCTGATCACTGTCTTAGGAAAGAATTTCAAACAAAATTATTTCACTGTTTTAAATGCTAATGAGTTGCAAGGATTGGCTTTTTTTCTCTAAATCCAGTTCACGAAGGTATTGCAGAATGTAAAAACCCCCTCCAACTTTTCAGTAGAACTACCTGTGCTTTAAAATTCCCATACCAAAATAATTGCAGTGTCAGGGCTATCATACATACAGCATCTAGGATAATAGGATGCCTGTTTTTATTCCTTTTAGCTGTTACTATAATTATGTAACAAGAATTTATGAACACAGACTGTTCTTTTAACCTAACTATTGCATAATAAGGTATGCAAATGATCTAATAGTAAACTGAAGAAATAAAGAATTGCATGAATGACCTGCACTCTGTAGAAAGACTAACTCACATCACTCCAAAGAATTCTCAATGGAGGCTGCATTTGGGCTTTTCCTACTATTTTTTTTCACTCCTCCATCCAGATGGAGCCCCTTCATGCATAAGGACTAAGGATTTCACACTTAAAATGCAGTTATCATTTCTTTTAAATGAGAAATACATAATTTCTATTACAAGGTTTTACAGAAACCAGTAACAATACAAAGGCACTATCCTGGGCTCATGATATAGGGAATAAATAAGGAGAGAAACAAATAGATTAAAAAAGTCAGAATACGTATTCACTTGGAATAGTTTGGACGCATCAATGAGCAAGGAATTTCACAAACAAGCTGAAAGGTAAAGGCAGACAACCAAATTCAGGTACTGACAGGCTGCATGGTCTTCAGCAAATTCAATGGCAACATGCACATCAACTCACTTGAGCTGACATATCAGGGAATGTGTAACATGGAAAAAGCCCTTTTCATCCTTACAGAGAAGTTCAAAAGCATAAGTCATCCTGGGGCTGCTTGCAAGCAAAACAGATGAACCGGATGCAAGAGGTCAAGAGGAAAGAGGAGATGGATCAGGAAGGCTGGTGTGCTTTACATAGAGAAAAGGGCATTGGATTAAAAATTGGTCCATCACTAATATCAGTGTTAACTGCAGCAGTAGTCCTGTGGACAATGCCTGCTACTCAAACCTACAGCAGCATTCAATGACTGTCTCAGGAATCTTTAAACACAGTAAAAGCAGTCCAGAGTTACACCTGTGTTCCTCCACCTCTTTCCTCCCCCCTCAGCTTGGACAGCATCTGAGTTACAGTCTTCTTCAGGCAAGAATATTTGTGCACACAGTCCCAAAACTGCACCAAGCAACAAAAGTCTGCCTTAAATAAAGACAGGCTAATTAGCCTTAGGAAAGAAGCTTTCTTCACTAATGTGAAGCCATTTGCCTTCGTAACAGAAAGAGTTATTTTTCATTAACTTGTCAATTTTTACAAGCATATCAACAGATACATTAATCTCAGCAATGGTGTTGTCGACGCACAGTATCAGCCAGAAGATGTATGGCTGTTAAGTGCTGTAAAAACACAGATATCCACTCTCATCCTTAAAAGAGTACCCAAAAGTTTATCTTTTTTTCATTTGTTAACAACCTTACATTTTCAATAGTTGTACAGAAGTTCTTATACAGTTTAAATTAGATTTCTGAATGCTTAAAAAACAAACAGCTTCAGTAAACACATTTTTCATCAGAAAAATTGCATAGTATTTGTTGCCTTTAGCGGAGCTTTTATAGATGACTGCTAAAATCCCTTTGCTACATCAGACATCTCAATGCACCAGAAGAAAAGTGACCTGTGCTTCCAGCTTTGTATTTTTTTTCATCTGTCTATTTTTTAGAAAAGTACTTCCCTTTCTGCACTTCAACCACTCAAACTGATCTTAAAACATGTAAGTCTAAACACTAAATCTCCATTATCCAAACTATGGCACCCTTCAGTAACTCACCTGCTTTCTCAGACAACCTGGATTTCTGAAAAGGCATTTACTACATATCCTGCCAAGTGCAACTCATTCATCTGCTTTGATAAGCCTCACAATTCATTTTTGACAAGGCTGCACTTGGATTCTGAGAACTTGATTGCACAGGAGTCACTCCCTGGCCAGCCTCGAGGTAAGTAGCACTCCACCAACTCCTGAAACGGCCGAGAGCAGGGACGTGTCGCATGGTGAGAACGCACTCTGCCCATAATGCAGTACATTCATTGAGTACATTCACTGACTTAATCTAAAGCAAGATTTTGCAGAAATTCCATCATGAGTTCTCTAAAAGAAAAGCCTTAAAAACAGAAGATGGAGTGATCATATCCTCCATATTATAGTCCAAATGCTGGACTTGACAGAAACCACAAAGATCCATTATGTAGCACATACCAAATATAATTCTTGATGATTACTCTAATTGACAATGACTGAAGAGATAATATGTCCACACAGAAATCACTGCTTAGTTAGTTTCATATTTGGAGATGGGGTAGCATATTTTTTGAAGAATAACAGAATATTTTAAGACAAACAGATCTGGAAAACAGCTCGCGGAAACTGGACCAAAATGTACCATAATGCCAAATAATAATATAATGTTGAGGCGGGAGAATGTGTGTCAATGCATAAATACCTAATTTTAAGAAATACCATTAAAATACTTTGAGTTATAATAAACTCAGTAGTCTTTGAGAAATACACTTGTATCATGGATTCAATGAATTCAAAAGGCAATCTGTCACCGGCTAACAGAATGCCTGAATTTTACAACGATTTTTCTTAAACTCATAAATTTGTGCTCCTTCTTGCTTGAAAACGAACAGGAGACTAATTATACAGTCAAGCCTTTTTCACTGTTTTCTTTCATAAAAAATAAAATCAACAGGGATGTTCAGAATATTATTTCTTTATGGCTCTGTAAATTATGACAGAAAATGTTAAAAAACACTTCTAAGATGTATTGCAAAGCATGATCAACAGGGTTTCTCCCCAAGCTAGAGAAGTGGTGAAGAGGAAAGACTTATGCCTGCTGTAGGAAGATGCATCTAAAATATTTACTTTCTTTCAATAATTTATGAGGATAGAACAGGATTACAGATGAGAAATTATCATATAGATACATTTCTTCAGATATATCTTTTGAAGTGGTCTTGAAACAGCAGAGAGCACAGAATAGAATTGCAAGCAGGTGAAATAAAACATTAGTAAAAACAAGCAGTGGTACACTGAAGAAAGAAAATTGAAAGGTAAAATATTGAACTATGGAAATAGTTTCATCTGACAGCCAGAAAACCTAATAGATTATGAAAGCAGTGAGGATCATGTAACATGCAAGGACAAAAGAATGTGTAGCACTTCAGTATATTGTTTTAATGCAGAATGTAACAAGCTAAACAAAGCCAGCAGCACCTAGAACAAACTTTCAACTTCAGTAAGTTTAAGACTACAGAAAGAATTGAACAGTGATTCTAGAAAGGTCAACATGAAAGAAAATCACCAACCTAATACTCAAAAATAGCGGGAGGGATGGGGGAGGAAGGGTAGATACACCAATTCCAAACGTCCTTGCAGAACTTTGCTGAGCTAAAATACAACTGAGAGTAAAATCTATTACTGTAACCAAGGAAAATACAGCTGAAGCTTCTGGGTTTGAATACATGGTAGCTCCCTGGTTCAAACCCTACCTTTGTCAGACTTACAACTGCTTACTGAAAGCACAGCCTACACAAAAGTGTCCAATCTGAACCCCAGTGACTATGATCAACCACTGCACGCAGACCAAGGGGATGAGACTCCTCCAGTGCTCAGTCCTTCACACCTTCTCCTGCAGGAGTTGTGAGCACTGCCTCACCATACCACTTTACAGCCCCAAAAGAAAACCATTGACACCAAAAGGATTTCCTAAATGCATAGACTGATAAAGGGCATCAGGGAGCAGTGAAAGACACCATGTTCCAGAGGTGCTTTCTGGAGTGCAGGAGATGGGTATTCTCACACTCTATTATCATTCTAATCAGAATGGAACAAAATCAGACCAAACAAATCTTCAGAAATTCCTTCAGGGAACTGACAAATGTTAAGAAGATACTATAGCAAGTGGTCAGTTATTCATTAGTAGTTCTCACCACAAAAACCCTATTGTCCCTTCTCCAAGACTGCATCAGTATATATGATTCAAAAGTTAACTTGATAATTGCTACCATTCCTTTTTTCGAAACAGGGCATGATGTCCACTGAGTAATCTTGAGTACTTCTGAAGTGACTCAAGTTGAGAGAACCCCTTGCATGACTCATTTCAACCCATAGCTGCCTGAAAATGGACACCAAAGAAGACAATGATAATACAGTAAAGCTATTCAGAATGCTTATTACCTAAGAGGAGATGGTTACTAGCAAACACACTGAAAATTAGTTAGGGAGATCAGGGATCAATCCTAGCAAGAGCTACATGGTTCAAGAACAGAGTAAAATAAGAGAGTGAAGTTACTTTAGGTGTGTGAAAGAGACTGCTCATTTCCCAAGTTAAAAGTCTTGTTTCCAGTAAGCTAAATGGGTAGTTTACTACATAAAAAAATAAATCTATACATAGAATTTAATTCCATCATTGAGACCAAATTTTACAGGAAAATGACTTCTGATTAGAGAAACTGATGGGCAAGGAGGTGGACAGTCAAAGGTAATTACTGCAGAACAGAAAAGGGTTCTGTGGTATACTAGTAGTGTTCCTAGCACCTTTTCTTATTCATTCATGGCCTTCCAGCAAGTGTAATGTTGTCATTTGTCCCTTTGTCAGTATGTGTTAACTGTTGAGGTGTCTTTAGCAAACAAACTTTGTGTTAGTAAAAAAAAAGTAAGAAATAAAATGGAGATTCCTATA
>VYXB01007043.1:985992-1029702 GCA_013397135.1 Pachyramphus minor
AATAACTCTTTCAGACAAGGCCAGTGTTTGTGTTTGTCTTTGACTGAGCACCATAAGCCACACCTGCAACTGAACAATTCCTATGAATAGTGAAAACAATTACTTTGTTATATACAGCTGTAGAAAGTATGAAGCAATAAACTGAAATCACAACAACATGAAAGGACACTTGTCAAAATGGCCAACATGAAAATGGGGAATGAAAGACTAGATATTGTTGGGAAGGAACCTGATGGGAGGGTGGTAGTGTTTGCTTTGGAGTAAGAATTAAGGCTCTCAGATTAAGCAACCAGAACTGCAATTAGTGAAAAACTATCTGTCAGTAGCCTGTTAGGCTGATAAGTTAATAAAGTGTTAAGCAAGGAATACTCTCAGCTGAAGTCAAAGTTGGACAAACCTGGTGGAGATAGATATATGACCACCTGATGGCTGCAAGAAAAAGGCATAAAATTGTACAGCCAATGGTGGTTTTTGTTACAGACTGGTATGTCCATGGCAGGGGGGTTAAAACTAGATGATCTTCAATGTCCCTTCCAACACAAACCATTCTATGATTCCTTTTAAGTTCCCACAGGAAAATGTAGCACAGTGATATGAACAGAGAAGAGTAAGAAAAAATACTTATAATGAAAAAGTGATACCGTTTGCAAAGAACTGAACAGGTGGAAAGGTAATAGTCTGTTAAAAGTTATAAGATAAAGGTCATCATATGCAATGTGGAACAAGAAGGACACAAGATTAGCTGTAATCAAAACAATGCAAAGAGATCTGGCTGTGGAAAGAAGAAATTTATGCATGTGAAAAGATGGAAGGTCTTTTCCATTCCAAAAATCCTCTGATTAGGAACTCAGTATATTTTCAAATAATGAAAGAGTATGCAATGCCTTTCTATTAAAAAATCATAATAAAAACTACTGCAAAGAAATCTTCTCAGAGCCCTGCCTGCCTCCTGCACGCAAATTCCTGGGTTCCATTAAATAACATTTTTTAAAAACAAACAAACAAACAAAACAAAACTCAAACATCTGTGCATTGAGGAGGGGAGGAAAACCCACATTTTTGAAGGGAAACTTTGAAGCATCATTATGGTACGAGGAGAGGTAAAAACCAGCTCAATTCTAGAAACCATAATCCTATTGTGGCATCAAATGTCAAATAACTGAGTGCATTATACAAACTGGCTCTCTTTTTTTTATTTTTTAGAAAGAGGGTCTTGATTCTGTCTTCTATGCCTCTCCATTATCATGACTGGTCAAGTGGGAGACTAGCCAGCACCTGTCACATATAGCTCTGTTACTGGTTTCAATCCAATTCCTAAGTGACACTGTTGTTCCGTGCTTGGCACGACAGGCACTGAATCTCCATAAATAATTATTCTGATGTCAGAGACACAGGATTGTAGCTCCATTCACAGAGTCTGCTGGGCACAGGGAGTGGGCAGAAGAAGGAAGCCTCTATTTACACACAAAAATCTTTGTCATTAGCCAAGAGCAAAGAGAAAGGAAATACAGAGAGACCATGACAATTTAATAAGGATTTGTTCCTTTGGGGGGACAAAGGTGGGGCTGAAGGACAATGGTGGCATTACGCTATTACAGCAGTTTATATTGGACCTCTTTCAGAAATAAACCATGAATATTTACTCTCTATACCATCTACCTACTTTACATGCACAACCAGAACTTTATTAATACATGGGAAACAAAAGGAACTAAGCAAAGAAAAAAAATAAAATATTGTCAACTAAACTAATTTTGAATAGAGAGCAAAATATGCAGGAAAAACCTGCTGTCACTCTGCGTTTTTATTTAAATACAAATGAAAAAGGCAAATACAACTACAAAGGCTGCTAACCTGCTGTTAGCACAGGTGGGAAAATTGGCTTTCACTCAACTGCTTATGCTATCCTATGCATACGAGGATGGAAGTTCATTCTTCTTGCATCCCTCATGCCCTACAAGCCCATATAGGCAGGAAAAGAGTAAAAAAGCTCGGAAGACAACCCAGTATTCGGAATAGACTAGCCCTAAGCTCATCTCTGAGTCACATTATGCAAATTATATCACTCCCTGCTCTCCTCTTGTACTGACTATGAGGTTACTGCAGACTGAGAGAACCCCAGGAGACCCATTTGTTGCCCATACAAAAGCTGTTCAATAAGTGTTCATCTATGCTGCTGCTATGCTTGTTGCACTCTGCTTTCAATATGAGAATCAGAACTGCAAATACACCAAAGACTTGGGCACACCATGGGATTATACAGTAATTAAATAATGTTGTCTCATCTTTCCCTTTCCAAATCCTAACACCATGCTTTATGTACTTGACTGAGATTCAGCCCATGTTTTTTCAGAACCATCTTTTAAGAACAATCACTTTATTTAGATCCAAGAATAGATATTTAGATCTAAGGCTAGTTCTTAGATCAGGGTCTTTTTCTGAAAAATAAGGCCATTGTTATATATATCAACTTCATAAATTAACTCAGAAACCCAGGATAACCGCAAAACAGCATCACCTCCATTTCACAACTTCCTGGCTTACTTGGAAGGATTTCAGAAAAAGATCATTTAACTAAGAATGCTGGCAGCAGAAACCACCTCCAACAATACCTAGGGTAAGTAAGGCTAGGAAGAGAAGATGAGGCACATGGACATACCCTTCTCTAGTTACATTTACAAATTATCGAGTCCAAACACCACAAATGAAAGATTGTACTCATAATTAGATGACGCTAAGACTAATTCTCTGATGATTTATCTGGGCATAATCAGTGGCCCCAACACCTTTCATTTCTCCTGAAAAGTCATATATGTCAATCTGTTTCTGAGCTGCTTGACAAACAGAAGCAAGGTATTACTGAAACCAGTGTTCTGAGCTCAGATATAAGATGACAGATCCCCTACCTGTCCTGTGAGGAAGGTCTGCATGATTGGGGAACTCATTCATTTATATACATGTGTGTGTACATACAACTATCAATATCAAACTGAACATATTCTAAAGCTTACAATGTCTGCAAACCATGAGCTGTTTATCTTCTTTCACTGATGCATTCATTTCACAGGCCAGACTTACCACTTCCATTGCACAGAACTACCCTTGTGAAAATTATCTCAGTGAGTGGGGGACAGAGCAGGGGGAAGATGTATATGAAATTCCTGAAATGCTACAGCACCTCAGTATTTGTTGCGATTCCATTCAAAGAAGTCATATGAAGCCTTAGGGGAGCTGGCATGCAAGTGCTTTTGGTTATGATGGTTTGTCATTCAATAAATTACTCAGTATTAAAATAATCTGACTGCACCTTTGAAATGACTTGCAAACACATCTATTAGGATATGTTAGTTATTAAGCAGTTTTTATAGTGATATTACAGCACATAAAAAATAGTGTCTCTTGCAGTACAAGATGTGAGGGTGAGAAAACAGTTGGGGGAAAAAAAAAAATCACTCATTAATAACAAGTCTATAACCATACCATAAAAAAAACATGCCAGCTTCAAACAAAGAATTCTCCTGGTTGTTAATTAATTAAATATTCAATTCCTAACAGACATAAATCATTTGAATAAGACAAAATTATGGAGATAGTAGACCAAAAGTTTTGTTTAATAGCAGGGCACTTAATTTTCAGGTTAAAAATAATTTTGATTACTGCACACTCCAAAGGCTTATATCAATTCTCAGGACAGCTCTTTATGTCAAGTACAGAGATCCAAATTCAATATGAACTTCAATATCTTAAAATACGAACAAAAGCTTTTGGTAAGGAACATTAAAAAAAATATTTAAGTGTAGCATTCCTTTTTAAGATCAGGAACACAGAGCTAGAAAGGACCACCTGCATTTCTCCTATCTCAGCCATCACTTCATCCCATTATCCCACAAACTTACTGGATTTCACCTTAGAAGAACTTCCTTCTTTGGAAGGCTCCTTTTTGAGTCTGCTTGTCTTCAAAATTTAGGAACTTCTTTCTTCCAATTTCCAGCCCCAATTTACTCATAGTAAATTACACCTACCCTTCCTTCAGGTAATAGCATACAAGTGTGATCTTGATTAAAATCAAACTAACATGTCACAGCTTCCCGTGTTTTCAGCAAATAGTTCAGTTACACTAAAATCTTGTTCCTGCATGCTGGAGTTAAAAGTTCAACTCAGTGACTGCAACAGATGTCTACCCACATCCCTAAACAGTCAACTGACTTGCCTGGTGCTGTCAGGGAAGCCTACAGATGCCTACATATTGGAACTTTAAAAATGCAAGAGCCTGCATTCCCTATCCAGGGCAAATGACTTTTACATGGATTTCACAATAGAATGTATTTATGTAAGTAAAGAAAGATAAGGAAAACTGACAGCTAGAAGAGCTTTTCCAAGATCATCTTGTGGACAAAACACCTCTAATAACATTTCTTTTACCTCTAATTTTTTTCTGAGTATTTTGTCTTTCCCAATGATTTTAAAGGCAGGGAAAATGAAGCAATTAATTGCATGCAGGAAAACAAAAATGTTAAACATTGTAGCCACTTTCAAAAGTTTAAGAGGCCATGGCCTTGACTAACATTATTTATAATTTCTATAATGCTTTTGACTCTGACCACAATTTTCACATCTACATAAATACATACATACACACGTCTATATATATTTTTATATGCACAGACTTGTACAAACCCAGTGTTTCCAGTCTTTACATCTTACTTACTAAGTAACTCAAAGCATAGTTACATCACTTAATATATCCCAATGTCAGGGATTTTACTGGCAACAACTGCAGCCAGTTGATGAAAAGGCTCATCTTGCACTGTACAAAACAAATCATTTTTCCCTGATGAAGATAAATAGTTACATCTCATAGTTCAACTTATTTGATTTTACGACCAGAATCCCAGAGACAAACCTTAAAAATTTGTTCTCCCAGTTTCCAAAAGACACGTTCAACAAGTTGTTAAATACTTTACTCACCAATGCTGCTCAGAGAACTGCTGCTTTCAGAGTCAGAAGGCATTATGGACAGCACACTGTAAGTGGACCCTAAAATCAGAAAAATAAAGACAGTATTACTTTCTTTCCCCCTTTCCCTCTCCCCAAGCCAAGCTAATGATCCATTTCCTTGATATTGCAGATGTCAAATGCACTAAATTAGAGAGAACACACATCACTGAAGCATAGAAATCTAATAGCCAAAGTATAATTGTAAATTAACATTACACTGTGCACTAAGTAGAAAATCATTTTGGATGAAATGGTAAAAATTAGTTCAGCAAAATACTGAACTAATACATTGGTTATTTCAGATACATTGAAAATACAGTATCATGTCTATAATAGGAAGACTGTGTGTGACAATAGTCAGAATCTATTTTGGTTTCCTATGTTTCTACATGTACCAACTCTTAATTCATTGTGTAACTGATTTGTATTCTTATCCTCCAACATCATTCAGACTTAAAAATTTCACTTCATTTATAAATAAAATTTGCTTACATCCATTTGCAACTTTCAGTATCTAATTTTAAAAGCAAGGACCTACAAAGCAGCAAGTTTTTTCATGTATTAACAGATCAACAGACAGAGAAGCCTTTAATTTATCTATTTTAGAAGTGTGCTAGATTTTACTTACAGGAAGAACTAGAAAAACAGGTCCTACTTCAAAACATTAACTAAACAGCTCCACTATCCCTCACAGACAGGATAAACACACCATAGTAAAGACAGGGAATGACTTGTGTGCAAAAGCCATTAGAAATTTAGTCCATTTTCAGCACTAGTACAATGTGAAACCCGTCCTCACAACAGCCAAGCTCAGACAGTTTCAATCCTTTCAGGAGCTGGCTTTCCTATAGCCTCTCTTTCTTATATTCCAGTATTGCTTCCCTTCTTCCACTTTCTTTAGGAAATAAAAGCTGAGAAGATTATCTGTATGGATCTACCTTTGAAATAGACTGAAGAAAGAACAGGACAGAAAATAAGAAAGAAATCCTAGTTTTTGCTCATCTCCTCTGCTTTTTACTAGAGAAAGACGTGACATCTGCAAATACCATGGTGTCAGGTAAAGGAAAGGCAAGATATGATAAAATAATTCTACTAACAATATATACAACAAGCTTATGACTGTCACACTGGCTGGCTTCAGAAAAAAAATCTTCTGGCATTTTTGCTTCCATTTCCAATATTTGCAAGTAATAATTTAGGCTGTATTGCTATTTCATTAAAGCTTATTAAAAGCAAAATACGTTCTGCATGAATTTTACTTGCAGTATTTCTTGCAGTCTGAACTTAGATTAGAATCATAAGGAAAGCTGAAAAAAAACAGATCAATATATTAAACAAAGTAGGACATCTTTATGAAAGACAACATGTACTGAGATCCTATCAAAACTGCGTGGGACTCAAGCAAAACAAAGTCTTGTGCCAAGAAGTGACACTTGATTATGCTTGGCAACTTAAGGCAAAATTGCCCAGTTCCTCTAAAAGTTTACATAGTAGTTCCACACCTAAATGAGGTTGCACTGATTGTTAGCTGTTTTCACTTTTAAGAGTGAAGAAAGAAAAGACTCAAATTCTCATCACCTTAACTGATTTTTCTTCTATTTATCTTCAAGATGCACTGATCCTCTCTGTATTCTTATTACAGGCCTGAGCCAGGACTTAAAACGAGTTAAAACCTGCTCCTTGGAACAGAAAGGTTTTGTGAAGCTGACTTCATCAATGGAGAAATATGACTCTCCACAATATGTTTTTAAAATATTAGCTAAGATTTGTAAATGCAAGATCTGGGATACATGGCATGTTATCAAGAAAACCTACAGTTGTGAAGACAGAAAGAATCGTCTGACCCATTCATAATCCCTCATTTCCAACAAACAACAACAAAAAAAAGATCTAGTAGCATTTGTCTGGTTTTGGTCTGTTTTTAAATTACACAGGATATGAGTTCATTATCTGTGACATGTGCCACCTCTGTCATCAGAAGCAGTACTAGTAAGCATTAGAAACAATAACTAGAGTACTCTACACAGCTTTCACAATATTAAAATTCATCTTCAGGTACTGTACTGATACACATTCATACATTCAATCCAGCCTAAAGTGGCATCGTACTTGGCGAATTCTGCTTGATCAAACCAGTGATACATCATTGGTACCTGCAAATGCTCCAAGACAGCATTCCCCCAGTCCATAGGATACCTTCTCATATAAATGAATACACTCAGAATCATCCCAACAGTAACTCAGATACATGTAAAAAGGCAAGGAAAAAGGCCCAAGCTAGCTTCTACCATGTTTATTCATGAGCTACATGACCATGGTATTTAAAGAAATTTTTTGCAAAACTACATGCACCCAAACAATTTTTCACTTTTTCATATTTTTAACACTTTCTGACTCTCCATCTTGTCAAATTGTACAAAAAATAAGATCAGAACAGTAAACCCAACAAGAAGCCACAAATACTTTCTAAAGTAAATGTTGAAAGTACTTCACTCCCCACACTTTTCCAAATAATTGACTTTGATATTTTTCTGCTAGTGTTCATCTTGCATATCCAAGTCCCACAGTACTATAACTTGCTACATTTGATCTCAATTCACTGATTTAAAACAACTGCTGACATGTTCCTAAAGTTCAAAATTACAACTTGAAATGACAGGATTCCAAGAAACACAGTAGAACATACTCATACTTAAATTAAAAAACAAACAAACAAAAACCAACACAACCAGAACACAAAAAACCCAAACCCCAAACAAACAGACAAAAAAAAAAAACAACAAACAAACCAAAAAACAAACAAAAAACCCAAAACAACAACAACCAACCAACCAAAAAAGCAAACCTGTCTTTTACAGGTACACATGCATACAGAGAGGGAAAATAGCATAAACATCCTGTCTTTTTATGGCAGACTTGCTTTCTTTTTTACTCATTCAGACATAAGCTTTGGATCAGTTTCTGGCTGTATTAAACAGTCAGATTTAGAAACTGCTAGATACCTGAGAACCTTAAGAATCTCACTTCCTTTTATTTTCAACAATTAGAGCAAGTCAAATTTCTTTGAGTTATTACTGTCTTTATTAATCAGATAATAGGAAGGCCACTTAAAAACTCACAAATTAAGAAAAGGAATGAGTTGCTTAATGTGGAAGCTAACTCCAAGAACAACAGACAATTGTGTTCCAGTTTGCTTTCATCTTTCACACAACAGCCCCACAGAAACAGTGATACCTTCTTTCCTTGTTAAGAGAGACAATGATGGCAGAGGGGGAATAAAAGAGAAAGGAAAAAGAGAGAAGAGTTACATGTCCTAAGAAGACACCAACTGTCTAAACCAGCAATATCCTCATCAGCAATGCCAAATCCAGACTGATGGAATTAAATTATTTGCACACATTTAAACTCAAATATTTCTCTCCTGTCTTTCTAACTTTTGAATTAATAAACACCAGTAACACTGGCCTGTACTTCAAGGAGAGACTAAAAAATCCAAGTCAGATAAGCTCAAAATAAAGCCTCCAAAACAAGTTTGCACCTTCTGTAAGAAAGCAGTACAAAGGATCAAGTATGATATCTTCTATTGAACATTATTGATATTCTATTGGCATTATTGAATGACTTCTGAGAAAAAACACACTCTGTTCAAATTTCATTATATGGAGATGAACTGTCAGAATGGCCATGGCTGCAAAGAAACTTCTCGTCCTCCTCCATACAAATACACATACATATGCACGCTCTGCTCATGGCTTTAAAGCGTAGAGAATCCAAAGGGACTGTACTGGCAAGACACACAAAACTCACTGCACATACATTTTCAGTCCACTAAGTCTTTTCTTCCCCCTTATATATGGAAGATTATAGATATGGATATCTATAATACAACTCAAAGAAGGCTATTTCATCTTCCAAACTGCACTATATTAACTAAATAACTGTGTAGGAATAAGAATAATTACTCCCTCAGATACATACATTCAGCACAGGCCAAAAAGACAAGTATACTGAACTTGCTGCAGTGTGTGAAGAACTAGGGGTTTATTCAAGGAACATTAGTTGTTTCATCCCACAGGTACAGGGGTACTCTGATCTCAGCTACACAGCTCTTGGCAGATCATCCATCTCTAAGGATTACATAGATCAGCAGTATGGCCAAATCTTAAATTAAGCATGTTTTCTAAGTAGGACTGAGCCTGGAAGGAACGCTTTGCCTGCTACACCTCTGTGTTCAAGGATGATGTAAACAACCTCCATGCTCCCTGGCTGCAAATTTCCATTGCTAATTAAACTGTGCTCTTCCTCCCACCTCCCTTCCCAGTGCAACGACTGCCAGCTGATTCAGCTTCTTGTCAGCAAATGATTTTTCTGATGGAAATTCAATGCACCGGATGAGAGGGCACCATGACAAACATTGTTTTATCTACATCTCCATGCACCAAACCAAGCGGATTTTGGCAGGACTCCTATTTGCTGGGGGGGTAGGGAAGCAACAAAGTTTGATTAAAACCAGAAATGACTCAGATTGCCATGTTCCCATTGCCTTTACAACAAATAAAACTGCCCAAGGAGCTTAGAACCACATGGGTCTCCTATGCTCTGTCTCTGATGCTGTTCTTTTCTTGTCAGCCTATGCAGCCAGATTTGTCAAAAACCACAAGCCATGGTAATTTCTTGCAAGTGTGTGATGTTCAGATGCTAAATTCTGACCTCATACAAAACCTTCAATTGGGTATTTGCTTCCATCCACACCAAACTGACTTCAGATGTTTCACAGTCATTGACTTTTAAGGATATGAGTAACTCCAAGAAAAAGGTACAAACTTAGCATTTTAAACATGGCTTTATTACTTATTCTGTATATCTATTTTTAAGGCACCATAAAAAAACTGAATTAACATGAAGAAGCTTTTAAAATAATCGAGCGGCTAAAAAGTCACATTTTTTTTATTTCCCAAATGCCTCAGTCTGTAACAGCTTCCCAGAAATTATAAGGGTGAAAAAGTTTATTTTCCTTTTCAATGGAAAAAACTTTTTAATATCTTATTATTTCATAAATAGGTTGTTGTAAAAGTGTGGTTTTGGAAAATATAGATACTTCATTGCTTAAGTAATCCTTGAATTCTAAGTGATGAAAAATATACTCTTGTTAAGGACAAAATGTGAACAAGGACTTTGGCACCTTTCTCTGGAACATTCAGTAAAAACCAGCACTGGAGACAAAGTCAGGCTAATTTTGATTTAATATGACAACTTCTGTGTAGGTTTTGTTTCAAAAAACTTAAGTAACCTGCCTGAGGCTAGAGACATCAGTAAAGAAGCCCTGAATTCAGATGGTGAAGTTCCCAGTTGTCAGTCGTACAATCAGTACAGTATCTGATCTTGAGCTGTTAAAAACAACACTAGACAAATACCAGTCAAATTCCTCTTTTCTTAGCAACATCTGTTCAAAGCACTTCATAATAAAATAAACCTACAGACTGATATTTCTAAATATGCTTTCCTAAGTGTACCTTCTCTAGCAACATCTAAGCTCAAGGCTATAGATTTTTTTTTTTCTTTAGTCAGGAAGCAATACAGTAAGTTATGCTGAAAAAAACTTATAATCTATCTGTAAGAGGAATCTAAGCTACTGCACTACTGTTGCACCTCTTACTCCAGTGTCAATTATGAAAGGAAGCAGACAATACTGAGGTTTTCAAGAGTAGCAGTGAGAAAGATAAGAGGAAAGTAAAAGAAACAAGAAAACAAGGTGGCTCTTTTTATCTACTTTATCACTTTTTCATTAGGATACACTTGCTGCTTTCCACACACTTTATCAGCATTATTTGTTCCTGTTTATTCTGAGCATTGGGCCAAATCATCCTCTTTTCACAAAAAAAAGTGCAGAAATGATGAAAAATCTTGAAAGACCTGAATTTGTATTACTAGAGTCACAAAACACACATGCTGACCATGCTTCAGCTTACAGAGAATTCAAGCTATTTTGCAATGGTCATGATCAGAGAATTACAGAATATTCTGAGTTAGAAGGGACCCACAGAGGAGTCCAACTCAAGTGAACAGCCTGTACAGGGATTGAACCTGTGACCCTACCATTATTAGCACCATGGTCTAATCTCAGGGTTATGTGTTCTTATAATGTCCTAAAGAGGTAGGACAGAAACAGTTTATAAGAGCAAAATTACCATGAATTTTTATTAGTGGGATAGCAGCTATTATCATCCAATAACTGGAAGCAAAGAGGTACAAAACCTTATGATTCCTTGAAAAAAACAAACAAACCCAAACCCAAGTATACCAGAAATAACGCCCTTTGCTACCTTCCAATCTTTCATTTCTTTCTTTGCAATTTATAAAATTACTATTTTAATCTCTTGCACTCTGCGAAACCACATCACAAGTGATAAAATCTATCTACTGGAGCAGTAGGACCAAAGATGAAATCATAATTGCTGCTGCTATTACTTATTCAAAAAGTCCTGCAGCAATTCAGGTTCTGAACCAGAAACAACTGCTTTAACCTTTGTGCTTTTTGACTGGGATGGCTTTTAGTTCTAGTGAGCGCACTCTGTCTTGACAAGTCATTTGTCTGCAACACTCTGTTTCACCTAGGAACTGCAACAGTGTATGCCCATGCCCTCCTTTTACCGCCCTGAATAGTTCAATTAGATGGGTGATGATTTTTCATGTTATTTTAAGGCTAAGAGTAGCATACCTCACTACCATGAAAATATTACCACGCAAACTTAAATTACTCAGATTCTGGTAAAAGAACAACTTAACATTTTGCAGACCTGCACACACTGTCTTCACTGCTAACTTTATTACAAGAAAAAGGTATATTTTTAGAGTCTGATGCACCAAGCGAAGAGCAATGAATAACTGATTATGGATTCTTTAATTTTACTATTTAGTACATATGGGAAAAAGCTGCATTTAAAGACAAGTCCTAGTAAAAATTTAATAGAGGTATGTGAAACAAATTGTCATGTATTTCAGCTCATGTGGATTGTACAGGTGGTCCTTATGTTTCTATTAATGCAGCACTGCCGTCTTCTGTTTTAAAACGTTATGTGGCATTACAGCTGACCACCTTATCAAACAAATGGAGATAGCATTTTTATGAATAATTTTTAACACAGATGCTTTAGCAATTCTCATTAATATATTCTGGGGGAACCCATCCCACTCCACTGGTAAAAAGGCTAATGTATCCATTTTTTCACTTCTAGCCATCAGGAACATTACATTTGTTTGCTGGATTATGTATGATAAGCCAAAGGCAAAAAGAAAGAAAAGATAAAACATAATAACGTTTTCCTTTTTTGACAAGCTTCCTGAAATCTCAAAATCTGTTTCTGTTTGTTATCTCCTTAATCTAGATTACTCACTAAATTATACATAAGAGGATATAATTAATTTTGCTTATTAAGGAAGAGAGATGTACATTTTCATGAAACCTCCTAGATGACTAAAATACAGTAGAGGATGTTCACCAATTCTTTTCCCTCTAGGAAGGGAAACTGGGTAACATAGAGCCTAAATCCACCTGGCAAGTATGTGCTCCTTCAGTTCTCCATCTGCACAGTGTCCAGCAAAAGATCATTCTGACCATTCACTGGATATTCCAGGTATTGCTGAAGGGCCCATAGAGAGATGATGCACCAAGTTACATGTCATTATCTGGGCTGGGAACAGAACCTCTTTGAATATCCTTCTTTTTCATTAAACTTTGACAGAAATAGTATTCCTGAATACCTTCAAATTTCCTCACTAGCTTCCTTTACTGTCAGAAAATAATACATCTTTTTCCTAGCACACTAACCAGTGCTCAAAGTTTGAAGGACTTGGTTGTCCATTTTGTTATCAGTACTGCTTTCAGGAAAAGCTCATTTGCAATTGACCCTAGAAGATTTAAGTGAAAGGAAATTATGTTCAGACAATACCCACGTGCTATCCTATGCAGTCAAAAGCAAGAAACTGTTGTGGGAACAAGGTAGCAA
Organism: Pachyramphus minor; assembly: GCA_013397135.1. NCBI lineage: Eukaryota > Metazoa > Chordata > Aves > Passeriformes > Tyrannidae > Pachyramphus > Pachyramphus minor. Next base: position 998,997 of record VYXB01007043.1, read on the forward strand.
ATACTAGATATCTACAAATGCATTCTCTACCAGCAACAGTTGTCTTACTAAATTTGCAATGGCGACAATTAAGAAATTCAAGCTTCTTTTAGTTAGCACAGATATACGCAGGGTTTTGCAGCATATTATTTCATCAAATAATTGTACTGCCAGGTAATATGAATGGCAAAACAAAATTTAAGAAGTAGCATTATTACTACAACTAAGTGCTATATTTAAACTTTAATTTAAATTTTGGAAATAAATCAAAGTAATCACCTAATTAAGTTTGTAAAGAGACCATGCCACTAAAAAAACAGAAAAAAAACCTACATGGAACAATAAAGAAAAAAGAAACTACAGGTATTTAAAACTGCAGGCACTGGCATTCAAAGACTATAAATCTACCAGGTAACAAGGGAAGCAAGCATTAACTCCTCAAGATTAGCCTCTTAACACACCCAGTCCTTCCATTAACTCACTGTATATCTTGCAACTGGGTGTTTCCTCTGCAAAAGCAGCTGGGGGCACGCCTGAATCTGTGGGTGACTAGACCATCAGTGCCTAACCTGAGCTTTTTGCTAACAAGTCAGACTTCGTCTGTAATAAATAAGCATTCTGGTTCAAACTGTTTTTTTAGGACAAGTCATCAAGATCACACAGGTACCTACACCCATCCATAAACGCAGTCTAAATATAAGACCTGATCAGCTTCAATGATAATGGTACAGTTACAGTTGCATTGCTTTCCTACTCTGCAGAGACTTTCAAAGAAGGACAAAGGGGTTTATCATAGTTCTAGCTTACCCCTGCACAGAGAATTAGACACACTAGGAGCAAAGCACCTCAACACAAACATAACTGCAGTCACACCACTGTGTTGTTTACAGTCAAGGAAATGAAGAGGCTCATTTAGGCCAGTCCTGTGTGATTCCAAGCAGAGGAGTAGCATATCAAAGTCCAAAGGCTTTTCTCCCCTCTCCCAAAACTATCTATCTTATCTAAACTCACCCATGTACAATTTAATCTTGTAAGCTATCTCCTCCGAATATCTTGATTTCGACAACCCTAGCATGTTGACAAGTGACAAACTTCCTTTTCTAAAAAAAAAAAAAGGAACAAACTAGTTGGAATGGTCCTCTCAAAAAGCAGCCCCTGTTAGGACTCAAGCACTAAACCAGCAACTGATTCAAGAAGTTACACAATACCTCTTCATATGCTGCTCTCCATATTTAATGGTATAAATAATAACTGATTCAGGAAATTTATGAAACTGTTGGTTCTAGTCCGAATCCCCCACTTTGCTACAATATATAAACCAGCTCATGTCTAATGCTCACCAGGATTGCAGGAGACATAAACATACAATCATCCAAGTTCAGACTACGTTTGAGTCTCCACTCAACATGCCTCCTTTGAAATTCAGGTTGTGTTGCGAGATTAGACTTTTTCAAACCATGCATCTCTAGAAAAAGTGGTTCACATTACTGGCATAATGCTCAAGAAACCTCCTTTCAAACTTTAAAGGAGATAACATACTCTCCAACTAAGCCCTAAAAAATGAACTCTCCTTATATTGCTCTTCCTAGTGTGCTTCAATATTCAGTCTCTAATCAGCTCTCACTCAGAAAAAAGAAGACGAAAGAATGTCTCAAGATGATTTCATTAGGGTAGGTCACAGAAGGGTTTTAAACTCAAGTTTGCTGTGTTGTTACAATGGAATAAACTATACGCACTTTCATATGGAAGAGAGCTGGTATCCAATCTTCTCCTGTCTCTGTTTACAGAAACTGTTACTTGACATTGTAATATAAAAGATCTATCTAAGCTAAATCATATAATCTACATTTTCTTGTCTCCTTGGCAAGTTAATTCCCCCTCCCCCAACACTCTACTTCATTTAAAACAGCAAAAGTAAGGAAGAATAAAAAATACAGCTCTTTTTCCTCTTCCTAGTGTGTAGATCAGGAAATCCTGCTGGTAGCAGTAATTCCATATTAAATATATAAATATTTATTCTGTTAAGGAAAGAGCACGAGGTTCTGCTCAGTAAAAGGGATATAAGTCCCTGTTACCTACAGACTTCAGGACTAAGTGCTTTTCAGCACATCTGCGACCACAGGAAGTTCACCAGAATTGTGTGGATGTTACTAGCACACACCAAGTGCTGCAGACAAAGGAAATATCAAATCCATGGCAAAGCAACTGAGACTGCTCTCTAAACCCAGACAAACTGCAGCAATTATTCTGTGTGTATCTCTACAGGATCTTTAAGAAATGTACCAGTTTTTACAAAGGTAACAGCTTAACCAGACAACTCTTGCAAGTTCCAAGCACTGATACGACCTTAGAAGAGGGGCTGGAAAAGGTAATGATATCAATTAAGAATATATTTGAACCATGGACTGTAGTTCTTCAGAAGACAAACAGATATAAAAAAGAAACCACACCTATGCGCTCACTCAAATAACGCAATTAAGTAAGTCCTTAAGTGCTCTGTTGTGATTATTACAAAAGTCTATTACCTATGAACTATTTACAAAAATAGTTTGTTGCTAAAATCCCCAGGGGTGAACTTCATGCCTCTTCTGGTTACAGCTGCACCACCCACGAGAACTTTTCATCCCTTACTGGAGGTAACCTTCGGCTATGATGATGGCAGCAACAGCCTGATAACCTCCTCCACTAGCACAGGCACCGCCAGCGTGTGTATGAGCCAGCTTCTCCCTGACACACACAGGGAATATACAGCAAAGCATTGCTTAAGCTTCCTAAAAGCAAAAGTAACACATGTAACTAAACAGAGCAAAAAGCAATCATCCCCCAAATACCAGAGTGGTCATGCATACAAATGTTCTACCTGGGAGCTAAGAGCAGAGAATGCTGGAAAAAAAAAGTCATCTGGAAGCACTCAGGACATGCATTCCCCTTTTTGCCTCTTCTCTGTGGGACATGAGTGCTGCTACTTTTCCTTCTCTCCGAGTCATGGCAGGAGGGGCAGAGACAGTGTTCTCAGCCTCTGCTGCAGCTTCATAGGGTGAGGAGGCAGCCATGCAGTGCTTTGCAATGCTGAAGGACCTTCCTTGCTTAGGCATAGATATTCCCAGTAGCTTCTTCTTTGGCTTCATCTTTTATATATCTCCTTCGTGACAGACCTCATTTGGAGAGTAAATCCATTTTAGAGTCTAGAGAGGATTCTTCCTACATAGCTAGGGCATCAACATGCTAGATGTGCCTATAAGTTTTTTTGCAATTATTGTTTTGGGAGAAAACAACTGCTACTGCTGAAAGTCTAGCAAGTCACTGAGTCGCTAATGACTTAGTTCAGACTTTTTAAGCCATAGGTCTGGGTTACCAAGCAAGCAACTGCAAGGAATATGTTGAAACTTGAAGTACTAGTGACAGACAGATCTTAGGAAGGGGAGATTTTTAGAACTCAAATATTCATCATAAGAGCAACTGTAAGGGGTGGAGGGAGGGGGATGCCTGCAATACAGGTAGCCAAATGCTATAGGCTCTATCAGTTCTGGAAAAAGTTCTAAAGCTTACTGCACGGACAGCGTACCTACAAAAGACTGAAATCACAATCAGACCAGGAAGCAGTGGCATTAGCATTACATAACAGCACATACTGAGCTTAATGGGGTGCAGCAGACCTCCCTGGAGTCTACGGAAGAGACACAGCCTAAAGATTCAGCAAATGCACTCTATGTCCAGCAGGCTATTGCAAACACAAATGCAATGCCCTATCCACTAAACAGTGACAGGAGAGCAGTTAAAGGAAAACAAGCCTACAACCAGAAGAACACGGTATACCGAACAGCACAAGTCAGAGCTGTTGAGAGGAGAAATAGTGGCCTCCTATCCAAGATGGGTGACTAAGTCAAAAGCAAGTCAAGACCTGTCCTGCTTGGAAAGTCACCTGTCTGTCACAGAAGTCTGGTTTCCCCTTAACTATCTCTCGCCCACATCTCTCAGAGTAGAGGAGCAGACAAGGATACTGCCTCCCCATCAGCACCACTTGTCAGGCATGAAGGTTGAGCGAGGACAGTTTTAACATTCAGGTTCAGCTATTGATGCCAGCACAAATGTGCTTTAAATAATTGTGCCAGGTGGTCAGGCATAGCAGACTGTGCAACACTTCGCAATTTCTTCATTTAACCATAAACATCCACATTTCACTGATTCCACATCAGCAACGGAAGAGGCAGTAAAAATTGTGCCTCCAAAGGTAGCCTTGAACAGGCTTTGCTGTGCGGGCTTAATAGCAGGCTTTGTCACCTCTTCCCTCCTTTAAGTCCTCAGAATGTCAGCCTTCTTCACATCTTCCTCCTTGAACGGTTCTGAAGATACTGAGGGATGTTCCGAAAGGAGATGGTATCAATAAAAGCAGTTGTCATAAGGATCAAGTGTTTCATTTTGATTCTCATTTCAACAGTAGCCACAAGAGCAGTGAGGTCAAGGGTGTGCCCGGGACAGAAAAAGCATAAGGCAAATAGCAGTGGGTTTAAAAAAAGAGAAAAAGAAAAAAAAGGTAAACATTCATGGCATCTGTTTTCCTCACACACACACACTGTTTTCAGCATGAAACAGACATCCAATTAAGCACTGATCAAATCATAATCAAAATCATGCAATGGCTATAAAGAAAAGGCTTCCCCCTAAAAGAAACCCCCACTAAAAATCTTGAAGTGAGATGAATTACAAATGCTACTGTACCCATAAACCCCAAATATCTGAAAGCTATTACAATGAAGACCAAATTCAACTACTGTGTAGCATGAGAGTGCTTAGGAAATGACAGTAAGGAAAGAGATTGCGCTGGATCACTGTTTAGAAGCAGCACAGGATTAAAATCTCCCCTGTCATGAATTACTGCCATCTTCAATACTGCAACTCTTCTCTACAAGACGATTTCACTAGTTTTTTTCTTTATTCTCACACAGGACTGCATTACCTCCTATTCTTACAGAAGTATTCTGATTCTACATTGCCAATAGATAAATCAAGAATATTCAAGATATTTAAATTACAAACAACTAGGTTACATTCAATTACAATTTTTCCACATCCATCTGTTCTTATGGTGCTGCAGGATTTTAATGTTAAGAATACATGATGGAAAAAATAAAAAGGAAGTCTAATTGTGTAATGCAAAGTATATAAAAGCAAACAGATGACTGAACTCAGATCAACAATTCCATCTTTTCTAATCATACAGTAAACCACAAGTTCCTCAAGGGAAACAGTACATCTCTCCACTTGGATAATATCTTCCAAAAATTGACATTTTGAGTACATTAGAAGATATGTCAGAAACAAGTGTGACTATTAGTTTGGATCCATTAGAAAGTGGTTCAAATTTCAATACCCACAATGCAACAAATCCCAAAAGGGTTTTAATTTGTACAAAAGCATATAACCACCTCTTCTCTTTCACAAATAACATCAGAGGAAAACTTCAGAGAAAATTTAAATTCTTCAACTGAAACGAGGGTTGATGGCATGTAGCTCTTTAAATAATTTCTTTCCCTTCCTGTGCTACACTTTATCCTGCTGGGAAAATAAATCCTGCAACTTTTCACTTGAAGGGCTAAATTTGCTTCTAATTAGAGATGCTTATGCTGACTCTGTTTTATTTAAAATGCAGAGATCCTTCCAGAAATATTTAATAAATCAGTACTTAAAAAAAAGAAATGCATAGAAATAAGAAATGCATAGAAATAAGATAATTGAAAAAAGGGAAAAGAAAAGAAAAAACTTTTTTTCCTGCCAGAAGAAATATTTAAGACTTCATAGATTTACATCTTTTTTGATCAAGACCAAATTCAGATAATCTACACGCTCCTATCTTCAGTATGAGGGCAATGGAATAAACAAGCAAGATTCAATCCGATGAGCATTCCTTCTTTTTTTTTTGCATGTTCTATACATGTATCAAATTATGTATCCTGACAGGTATGAGTCTGGGGTTGGCCATACTCATTTATTTTTCAGCTTCATAAGGGATATTTTTTCTCCATTCCTTAGACAACTTATCAGAGTGAAGGGATACTTTGCACAAATAAAATGCACAAATGTAAATTAATACTTGGGAAAACAAATAAAACCCCACACAAACCCTATTCACCCACCCAACTAGAGTTGCCTATCTCAGTCCTCTGCACTATTAATAAGTACAAGCATCAGAGTCCTGTAATACAGTAACTAATACAGAGTTGCTACCTTCAGGTAGACTACTAGAAGGAAAAAAGAAAAAAGAAGTTGGTGACTTGCCACCAGCTCCATATATATAAAACACACGAGTTGATCATTCAGTATTTGCAACCATCCAAGATAAAGAGTAGAAGCATCCTTCCAGGCTTACAAGAGGCTTTACAATTCAAATTGAGTACAGTTTGCATCCAAGAAGATCTGGAAACTGTTCATTCTATAAACATCAGAAGTTTCCCCATCCAAAAGTACAGCCTTGAGTGCTTTTTAGTGATGTCATCAGAAGGCAATTATGATATGTAAAGAGAAACCATCAAGAAAGTTTTGAAAAATTACACCTTGAAGATCTGAGCTATCATGGCCCTTTGAATAGGTGAGCAACATCCCTTGACTGAAAATCTGTATTGAGGAAGTATGTTGTTTTAAACAACACAGAAAATGCTCTGCCTGGTTACAGCACTTACTCCTGCTACTTTTAGGCTGCAACTCTGTAATCATTCCTAACAGCGCAATTACTAACCACCACTATTAATCACTTGGCGTTTGGACACAGTAGATCAGCATCATCTGGTTTTCAAGACAGGATGATTCTAGATAGAAATCAACCGTTTTTAATATGTTATCTCCCTGGTTCCTCAGCTCACTGCAAGAAGGGCAAGTATTTGCACAGATTAAATGATCACCCACTGATTCATGCCAGAATGGCAAGTACGTGCCCTTTGGCCAGCAAGGTCCAGAATTCATCACAAACAACATGTCCACAGATGGCGAACTGGGATGATTTGCCACACACACAGAAAACTAATTGCACATTTATCACATGCACAAATTAACAGCAGATACAAATGAAATCAACATCCAGCAAATAAGTAGCAGTGATAACGGGCAGCTAAAGAGAACAGCAGACTCAAAATGTTTCAAAGAAATAATGAAGATGAAGATAAACATTCAAACAGAAAGACTACACATCGAGTGACCAAGACATGATGTTTTACTGGCACATCTAGTGAGGCACTGGAATTTTTTTACATAAGTACAGTGGATCTTACAAAGCACTCCCCTCCAATTACATGGCAAAGAAAAACAACTACGAGAACTCGTAGAAACAGAGTAAGGAAATCCACACTGGCATCAGCAAAATTATTCTTGGTCCATTAGGACTCTGGAATACAATGGAAAGTGACAACCACACTCCTTTATGTTCCCCCACTCGTAGAAATGAGAGCCCTAAGGAACCGGCTGACCCCTGTACTATTCTCATCCCTCCTAAGTAGAAGCGTATCCTGTCTTCTCCTTGTATCTCAGTGTAGAAGCAGATCTAGTCCTAGCTTTTAATCATCATCTTTCATGGCTCTCCAAGTCATTGCTTATCTTCTAACTGAAGTCTCTTTAATTTTCCTACTTTTTAATTTTTGTTGTCTTAGCGAGAAAACAATTGTCATCACTGTGGGAATGGGAGCTCTTATGATTAGTATTTTTGGAGGAGAGAGAAAAGTTCTATTCTGAAGGCAAACAAACCAGTTTTTATAGGACCAGAAAGCCCCTGCCATGGCCTTGGCTCCAAACACACACATCATAATCTTTCAAAATATCCATCATCTCTTCAATATTCCTGTTTCCTACCCAGAAATTTAGTATTCCATTTTCAAAACTAAAAACCATGCCTATATTTTCTACTTTTCAAGAAATGAAATGCTTACTTTTCTTTGTTTTCTTTTAAAATACAATACTGTATCTGGAAGATATATGTTCATCAAGTGGAAAAATTGAAGTCTTAACTGATAACAGGTGGCAGCACACAGACAGGTGGATTGTGTATTTGATTCAATTTAGCAAAGTGAATTTTCGAGTTATGAGTTTAACAAACAAATGTCACTTGGAACAAATTATAACATTTTTCTGTTGCAAGCTTTAGCACAGGACAATAAGGTGGCTTAATTTTTTTAAAAATAAATTAACAAATAATTAGAATGTCACTGCTGATACACAGAAGCAAGACTTACATTCCCAAAGCTATGAACTGTCAAAAAAAAAAAAAAATTTACAAATCTCTATACCTGAGGTCAAGATCAACAGTATGTTAAGCCAAGTGCAGTGCCTTACATTCAGAAGAATGTGAATATGCATCTAGTGATGACTGAAAGTATTAATACTTGTTATAAAATTTCAGATTAGAATTTCTGTTAAAACACAGTATGTCCATTCATTGTACACTATACATCTATTGTTCTTCCCACAAACAGTGAAAATAAAGAAGAAAGATAACTGATGGTTTTCGACAGCCAGAAGTTTCAGCTAGCAATATTCAACATGAAAAAAAAAAAATAGAAATCAACCGTAAGAACACTTAAATTAGTGGGCATTTTCCCCAAAATTAATGGGAAGCAGAAAGCTTTCTGAGAAACAGCCAGCACAGTAATACCACTCACAGTAGCTCAGTCTGTTCTCCAATGGTAAAGCTATCCATAAAACACTGTGCTGTAGTGAGCGACACAGGCATAGAAGGAGAGGATAAAAAACAATGGGAAAAATGCTACTTGCAAAACAGCAAGCTAATTAACAGCAGGAATAGGTCTGGAGAAAAGCCTGTGGGAAAGGAAATGCTCACCTATCAAAGAGTAATACCAATATTAACACAGTCTTCAGTATTGTGCTCCCTATGCTGAACTTCCAGAGCATAGAAGGAACCTCCTGTGTTCCTGTGACTAGAAGGTATAAGCACAGATAGCATCAAGTGAAAGCAGAGAAAAGAATGAGGGTAGGACAGATAAGTAGGGAAGTTTTCTTACCTAGGCACTCTGAACTCCATTATGGCACAAGAGCTCTCCTGTCACTGTGACCACTGATCTCATCATGACAGCTCAGCCTGAAACATAGCTCTCAACTGTACACGTCCACAATAAAAAGCAGGTATAGTATAAGAAAAATTCAGAAAACAAATCACAGCCTTGTAAGGCACAATAAATCGCTAAGTGGGTGAAATTTTTAACATGTATTGCTATTATGATAACACTTATTAAGCTAAAACTTACACAGTAGAACACCAGTTTGAAAACTAAAAATTAATGTTAGCATATGAGCTTTTTTCTACAAAAAAACTTCCAGTAACCTCAAAGTAAAAAAAAAAAAATTCCTGGATAGTACAGCCTACAATTGCAATTTAGCATACATATGCTTTCAATGGGTGTAGTCAAGCAACATTAAAGCTTTAACAGCATGTTTTAAGAGAAATAAGATGCATGAACCAGAAGCCCTAAAGAACAAACCACAACTTTTGTTTAAAGAAGTCCTGTTGCCTCTGTGTTTAGCTGTGAATGACAGGAAATCTGGCAGCATGGCTTGTATACACACAAAGAAAACTGGAATGATAAAACCCAGTCTGTTACAAAGACAGAAGCTCCAATATTGTGGCTGTTATGCAGACAAGCCTATAAAATTGTGCTTATTGTCTGGAACTACAGAGGAATTGAACGTAGCAAAAATTTTCTAAGATGGAACTTTAAGAGTGCTTTTAAACTGCTGACTAAGGGATGATATTTAGAACCTGGAGAAACCTGAGCTACAGCTGGAGCCAGTGTTCATTTGTCTCAATATTCCAGTGTCTGCTCAGATAGCAAATGCTGCCACAGGAGGGGGTGCCAATTGCCATTTACTGGACTGAAAGAGAAATGTATAGTCTAACATTAAATCTTTTACCAGATCCATTAACACAGTAATCTAAAACATAGCAAGAGCAAAATCTATTTCCCACAGAAGAGGTATGTCTCATATAAATTAAGTTGGATGTCAGTGAAGCAAACGGTAACAGCACAAGCTCTTCACACTGTTCCAGGATTCTGTCCCTACATTTTGCTGTGCATTGAGAAAACTGCTGACTGCTCAAATCTTAGTCTTCACACCAAGGTGACAGAGGTCCCCATTCTGTTTATTTTTCATCAACAGAGACCTCTTGATGAAGAGGTCTTTCTTTCATCAAGAAGATCTCTTTATAACTTGCAGGAGGCACAGCCTCCACACAAGCTGAGCCTCAGTACAGCCCCAGTAGAAGACAATGACAGTGCCTCATCTAATACTTATTTTTATCCCTTTTTTATCCCTTTTTTTTTTTTTGGTGTGTAATAAGAAGCTAATATGCAGGATTAAATGCTATGTTTCCAAAACTTAGAAGCATGATAATTTATTGCAATTGGCTCATTCTGAAATCTGTCCTCACTACTGAAATAGTACACTAATTATTGCACAAGTTAAAAAACTGAAAACAGGTATTATTTTGGCTTCATACCTCCAGTAAAAGCATAATCTCCTTAATCTGAATGTGTTGTACTGGTGTACATTACAACTGTGTCTAGCAACCCATATGCATGTGTACGTACAAAAACCTGGCAAATGTGTCATCAGCTACACATTTCACTTCTCATTACATTTAATTTTTTTAAATAAGCTCAATTATGAATGTGAGTTTCATAAAAAAACAGCAGCCCCACTTATGCCTTCAATCAACCAGGTCTTCTAGAAGCTTCAGAATTGATGCTTTCAGCCATGCCTCATTGGACACACACTGTGTAGAACCAACATTGTGGCAATAAATTAACTTCCACAGCAAAAGTGAATTCCCCTGACTTGATCCATAACCTAGGCTGTGGCATGTCCGAAACACAGCAACTTCTACTGGATTTCACAGCTGCAAACTCAAGACTTCCTTACAAACACTGCCAGTACAAACCCTCCCAAGGGAATGAAAAGTTCCACCAGGTCTTTAAAACAAAAAATAAAATAACTGGGGGTGAGGGAATGATGATACAGAAATTAGAACACTTTGTCTTAGGATGTTAACCTCTGTTTGGCCCTAGATGCCAAAGCCAGGTTTGCAATGCCTTAATTTTTCAGCCTCAGCTGCTAGTAAGACTATATCCTCTAGACATCATTATAAATGAAGCAAAGTACAAATTGATACATCACACTTGCACACTCAGAACTTCAATATCACATTTAGAAAGACCTTTCCTTTTTATCAAATTCTATGTTGATATGACACATATGGAGATCAATGACCTGCTTGAAATTTTTTAACATGCCATTTTAGCTATTGGCAACCTGTCACCAGCCATCACTTAACAGTTTGTCTCTCAAAAATCTGACTGCACAGCAACCAACATAAGATCTCAGAAGCTATCCAACTCGACTGCCTGTTACAGGTTCTATATAAAACTGAAAAGGTAATATGGCTCAAGAAGAAATTACTCCACAGCACATATATGATTATAGAACATATATCCTGGGTTGGGTGTGGGATGGACACAACAAAGACCACAAATATTTGCCTTGCAATAAAAAAAAGTATTCTCTCCCCCTACATGTGGCTTTTAATCGGTCTCCAAACAACCACAGGAAGTCCAGGTGGTTGGGACTTCAGCTGAAGAGTTTCCCATGCTATTGAACACTGAAAGAGGGAAGTGGGTTATGACACTGCCACAATTAAACCACTAGAAAACTCTGATTTTGGTCTCAGAATGTTTCACACTTCTTCATGCTGCAAAATTCTTACCAAGAACCACAAAGTAATGGCTGGATTGAATATCAGACTTTGATTTGCCAGTCAAAATGTTTTTCCTTCTTTAATTTTAATTAGTTTTTGCTTGTAAATTGCAACTTTTTGTATTTTACAGCCAACTTACTGCAAAGAATGGCTGAAATACACCTATCTGGTGTTCAAGATGCAGATCAATGCTATCAAAAAATCAAATCCCTCAGAAAAAGAGAAGGAATTAAAGAGAAGGAATTAAAACATTAAGGAATTATAAAAGGAAAAAAGAAATATTATTCCAAAATTTACAGAATCTTGAACCATTTCCTTCCATAACCAAGCAGAAAGCCAAAAGAGTAGCAGACAGAGCCCATAAAAATACTCAACACCAATGCAACCACTTAACTTTCCAATACCTTTCAGTGCAGCTTTACAGTAATGCATTTCTGCTTCTTCTCTCTTCCAACTCATCTTCCTTCTCAGCTCCAAAGATTACAGGTTGATTGTACAGACAGTATCTCATATATGCTGCTCCCAAATCCTCCCTACCCAGTGAAGCTTTGTCATTATCACATTGCTATTGTTTTCCTCATGAAGTCCATGTTCCACAAACAGGTCTCTGACTAAAGCCAGACAAGTTTACTTCGTAACCATAGTCATTATCACCTGGTTTCAGGTGCTGCCCACATAACACTTCATTTTCCTTATTTCTACTATGCTATAGACATAATTGTTGCACTCTTCAGCAGTGCTTTTGGGATGAATGAGATCAGCAAGCAAGTACTCATGAAATGAAGTAAGCCCTAAGCTTAAGTTAATGCAAGCTTGAAAACCAAAAGCCAGAATAAGAAACTACCAAAAAGCATATGGGAAGTCTTATTAGAAGCAGCCATACTACTTTTTCCAGGCACTGTACATGTACCAACATGTATTCTATTCCTATGTATCAAGCAATTTAGGTCAGTCCCTGTGATTTAAAAACACAAGCTAATTCTGTGGGGTGGGAGGGCTAAAGAAATTATAGTTATGTACACTGAACACCCAACTATTACTGGAACATTGGTAGTCAAGCTGCAGAATGTACTTATATTAAAGTGGCAAGAAGCTATAAAATCAGCACTAAATACTAAGAGCAATGTCTGAATAAATGCAACACAAATTCATGCCCTGCATGTAAATCAGTTTAAATACAAGTACAAAATACTTCATGTGCTTCCTGGCATGGTAATATTCTTATAAAGCAACATCTCTGTAATGACACAAATGTTTGGTTTTCAAAATACCTGGAATCAGAAGACAGTGTGTATATATCAACATTTTTCTGTTTAAAATTTTATTCTTGATACCAGAACATTTATCTACACAGGTCTGGAAAAGACACTCTCATATTTTTAACTATAAATGAATAGAAGTCTTTGTTCAAGAGTGGCTGAAGAAAAGTGGTTAAAAAAAAAAAAAGAAAAAAGAAAAACAAACAAAACCCAACCAACAACAAAAAAAAAACCAAACCAAAACAAACAAACAAAAAAAACCAAAAACAAAAACGAAACCGAAAACAAAAACAAACAAACAAAAACCCACACTTTCTAGTAAGCTTTTACAGGAAACATCACTGGTATAAGCTAAAACATAAGCAGATTCCCTGCAGTAACACAGTAACCAGGAACTACTAGTACTATTTCAGGCACTAGAAGCTGTGCATATAGCACAGAGCAGGCACCTTCCCAGCCAAAACCAAACAAAACACACTGCAAATATTCCCCGGACTTTGTGCTACTAGTGGGAACGTAACCCAAAGCGCAGGCTCGAATGCCGTGCAAGGCAGGCCGGCAGCGCTTGGTCCTGAAGCAGCGCGACCAGCCCGGGCACAACAAAGGGCTGTTGTTCCAAGGCAGCAGCAGGGCGGCAGCTGAACCAGTTGGCCCAGTACCCTACCGTGGTCTGTGGGACATCAAAGGCTGGCTGTGACCTAAGCAGACAATTAGGAAGTGTGGGTGTAGAGTTACAGAGTTCCAAGAGGTCACTCACGGATGAATTTTAGTACTGCAGTACAACCCCTTTCTAAAGCAGTGTTATTGGCTTTTTTGCGCAACTAGCCTTCAGGATGGCCCCAGATCTAGGGAAATTACTGCAACACTGCTTCTTTTTTTCCCATATGAAGTTCACTGCAAAAAGATGAGCTAAGTAGCTTAAATATATGTATAACAAATTTAGTTTGTAAAGGACAGATACCGTGGTTCTTTCTCTTAAATAATCAGGTGACCAAGTTAACCAAGACACTTACTAGGAAGGGGATGAACAGCTGTGAAGTAATTAGCAAGGACAAAAACCACACCCTATTGCCAAAGACACTCCAGCTGCAGCAATAGGGTAAAACACTCCTTTCAGAAAGTATAATCAGCACAAAGTAAGGCTTGTGAGTTCTATACATATGCCATAAACATAAATTCAAGACACACCTCCTTACAAAGAAGCCCAGTTGTGCTTTCTTCTCTGTTGAAGACACCACCAACATCACACCATCTATCCCACCACATTGTACCACCCTTCTCATCAGCTCAATCCCATGGTTCTGTCCAAGAAGGACTATTTCCTCTCTCACTAACGCTGCTCCCCAAAACACAACTTTGCTTATTTACCCACCAGTTCTAAATGTGCATGTCAAACTATTAAAGACAAACCTGAAGCAAGAAAAAAGTAGGGCTGAGATCACAACATCTCTGTATAGAATCAGAGAATATTCTGAATTGGAAGGGACCCCTCAGGATCATGAAGTCCAACCCTTAGCCCTGCACAGGACCATCTGCAAGAGTCATACCATGTGCCTGAGAGTACTGACCAAATGATTCGTGAACTCTGTCAGGCTTGGTGCTGTGACCACTGCCCTACCCCCTTCTGGGTGAAGAACCTTTTTCTCATCTCCAATCTAAACCTCCCCTGACACAACTTCCCTCGAGTCCTGTCACTGGTCACAAAAGTGAAGAGATCAGTGCCTGCCCCTCCTCTTCCCCTCACGAGGAAGTTGTAACTGCAATGAGGTCTCCCCTCAGCCTCCTCCAGGCTGAACAGACCAAGTGCCCTCAGCTGCTCCTCACACACTTTCCCCTCAAGGCCCTTCTCCATCTTCATTGCCCTGCTTGGGACACTCTCTGAGACCATAATACTTTTCTTATGTTTTAGTGCCCAAAACTGCATACAATATTCCAGGAGAGGCCACAGCAGTGCAGAGCAGAGTGGGACAATCCCCTCCCTCGATCGGCTGGTGATGCTTTGCCTGATGTCCCCCAGGATATGGTTGGCCTGCCTGGGCTGCCAGGGCACTGCTGACTCATGTTCAATGCTGACGCATTGACCACGACCCCCAGGTCCCTTTCCATGTCACTGCTTTCCAGCATCTCATTCCCCAGTTTGTACATATACCATACCAATCTTTTAAAATCACATAAAGAGAAAAGTTCTTCACTCTTAGCATGGCTCCAGCAGTAAGGCTACAGATCACTTGCTAATCAGATTGTCTTGAGTCAGCTACACTGAAGAGTCACACAGCCTTGTGGCAGATCTTCATGCAATCCTGGACTTGAGGGTTCACGGTGACTACTTCTGAACAGCTCTACCCTGCACATCAGAGTTACTTGGCTTTATTTTCCCTCTGTGGCAAAACACAAACCTTGTGTACATTGCTACATAAAAGTGTGTACATTGTGTACATAAAAGTTTCAAGTACACAGAAACCCTGAGTTCTGAAAAATTTTTCATGCTTTTGCTTCAGTCCAGCATCTCTTACCACATGTAAGATGATTCCTCCACAGGATCTTCAACAGGAGCAAGGAAGCACTAAGCCTAAGCATTTAACTTCCAAACGCTGCCAAACCGGAATACAACTCACACTATGAGAAAGCAAATTTTGTTTGCAAATTATTGTATCAGGAACTCAGGCACTGATTTAAAAACATTAGGGTCATATTTAATCATCTTAACTCATGTAAGCAGCAGTATCTTTATACAACCCAAGACAAGAAGTGTTCTCTTGCTTAAGAGGCGCATATGCTTATGCACCTTGTTAAACTCAACTACACCTTTTAAATGATGCTGTTTAAGGAAGATCTAATAGGCAAGTGTTTAGGACTTCCTCCTTTTTTTTTCTCCCCCCTCTTTTTTTTAAGACCAAGGAGGTTATCTTACTGAAACATACTTCACCTGAAGAAAAATCTCTTGGGACCAAACCACTGTTTTTACAGAGTTAAAAAATACCAAGAAAACAAACAAAAAGTCCAACACCAAACCGGTTCTAAAGTTACATTGTAGCACTTGACATTAAATCAACCCACATAAAGCTTAAGTGTATGTTTCCCCTCTTTTTCCCCTCTTATACAAATCATTAGAGCAGATAGAATTCCTCTATTAGTTTTCACCAAAATGCATCCTGAGAGTTCCCAGAATATGGTAAATGTTAACTCCTGTACATTTAAATAAATTCTTCCAAACCACAACGTTTAGAAACAATTTCAGTCGGGACACCACCAGAACGTAAGAGTTAAATGTAACAACCTAACCATAATAGTTCTATTTAAGTAATGTAGTTCAAGAACTGAACCATGTAATTCTGAAAAACATTATAGTTTCCAGAATAAAATGTAGTTATTATACTAAGTTAAATATTTTACACCCAACATAAAGGGATTTGGTATATTCATATCAGAGCTATGTTCAACAGCAGTAAACTTCAAAACATATAATAGTACTATTTTTCATAGCATTCAATAACCTTTGAAATGTTACCATGAACACAGAAAAGTAATTTCTACTTGCTTTTTCCTTCTAATTAAAAAGCCAAAGAGCAGTAAGCAAGATGACAGAAGCCAAGAGTAAGATGAAGAGAGAAATAAAGCAGATGGCATGCAAATATATTTATATATACCTAGAGTTATTCCCGAATTATGAAAAGAGAAAGATGAAAATCTTTTCATTTCCTCCATAATCAGTGTTCTTTTCTAAAAGAGTTTTCAGATATTTTTATGTAAAGTGGATTATGAATTCTAATTAAGATATAGCTGTAAGCCAGGATTCTCTGTCATACACTTAATCTTAAATCCAGCCTGCAGCCAACCAGGGCACAGACGGAGATAGACAGATGTAATTACAAAGTCCATCAGCACTAAGCCACTGGGAGAGGTTGCAGGCTTTCCTGTATTTCTTCTCTGTAGAGGGTGGTAGGCTATTTTTGTCAAAATATACCAGGAAGACACAGCAACTGTGATACAGTCACAGCACTTTAATATTAGCTTGAGTTTGCATCATATACGTTAAGGCACTAATTTTGAAAAAAATTACAATTACACTTTGAGAAAAGATACAAATATACCTTGTTTCATCTAAGAATCAACTTCTCACATGAAAGTGAAAGACTCGGAGGACAAATTTTGTAATCCTATATCTAAACCTAGTATAGCTACTTTAACTCAACTACACTTCTATAACGTCTTACACCAACAGCACTGAAGACGAATATCCAATAGCAAGGCGTAAGACATGTAGTTTGACATTTTCCACTAACTGCAAACCTAGGAACAGTTTCTGCTTAGTGTCTGAAAACAGTACTAAGATTGCACATTTTAAATGTTATTGAGTTTCCATTTAAGATCTGTAAGTAGCATTGAAGCACATCAAAAAAAGATTATTCTGTCTTCATATAATGCAGTCAATTCACATTCCACCATCACACATGAACTATTTGCTTATCTGAAATAAGCAGCCAAGATGAACAGTAAATTTGCATTAACCATTTTACAATGAACAGTTCATCTAAGCTGAGGAAATCAGCTACATCTCCCATGCACCGCAAAGGGCCTTCTTTATGAGCTTTACATGAGAATTGAAAAATCAACCACGAAATAGACAGATGTAATGGAAGTCAAACCTAGTAAAACGTTCAGAGGCAGATTATTAGCTCCAGGGTCGTGAAATGACAAATTTGAGAACACACTTGAGTTAAGGGTATTCATACACATTTTCAATTACAAATCACTGCAGATTCAGCCATGCCCAAGTCCCGGACAACAAACATCCTGACCTTTAACTTTTGTGTTCAAACTGATATGCCAAAACCATATGTACTTCACTAGAGCAGCAACAACTGTAACAGTACTGGTAAATAAAAATATGTCTCAGGAAACTTTTTGTGCAAACTAACTAGTAGTGAAGATAATCTCAGCTAGCTTAACTGACTTAGTATCAAACCAATTAGGAAAAGCTCACAATCGCCATTGCAGAGGAAGTTTTCTCTCTCTTCTCTCAGCCACCCTCTCCACCTCTCATCCCTAAATCTCTAGAAAGCTCATCATCACTGCACCCATGCTACAAAGCAGAAAGACTCCACGCCCAGGCTGGCTGGAGTGCTCTCCTCTAACCCAGAGCTCATGGAACATCTGATTTGCAAGGCAAGTTGAAAACAGAGTTAAATCCCACTGCTAACCCAAGCCCATGAAAGGTCACCTAGCTCTGCCAACAAGCTCAGGGCTTAAGCAAGCACATATCATAGCCCACAATATATTTGTTTTTTCCCCTTACAGAACTCCACCTGATTTTCATCACGAAAGCAGTCCTTGTAATGAGCTGCTCATACTTCATTAACGATATATTATTCACATCCTGCTCTGAATACACATCACTTTCCCTCTTCTCCACAGTACAAGTCTCCAGGTCCTTCAGAGATGATCATTCCTTTAACAACATTCTCGCACCTACCTCCATGATGTTTATTCCTTATTTTTGCAATAGGAAACTAAGGTAGAGCAATTAACATCAGTAGTGATGGATGTTCAGCTTAGACGTCCACAAAATGGCTGAAATTAAATTATCAGGAGGCAGCTGGCAAAGAAAGCTTCTCTCTAAATTGCCATTTTTAAGAAGCATTAGTTGAAGCTGAAATTTTTTTTATACTAACATGAAATGAGCATTTTTAGCTTAAGCATTAGCAGGTTCACTCTTAATGAAGCTAGTAATGAACACAGAGCTAGAGCTGTTTAGAGACTCAGAATAACAGCTTTTCCCCATGATGCCACTTCCAGATAAAAATGGAGACCTCCACTATATCTGACAGAGACAGAATGAAACTTGCTAGGACTCAAAGTAACTATATATATATTTTATTATTTTCATTATGATAATGAATACATGCTTAATGAAAACTAGTCTTCGGGTAATTCCTGTTTAGGAAGAATTCTGTAATTTCTCCAGGCTGATATAAAATTAAGACAAAAACACCACAAAGCATTTGCTTTGAAGTTAGTTTTAAAAAGAAGAAAAAATTCATAAGTTCAGAAAGACCTGTGATAAGGAATAAGCATTTTGACAAATCCCAATTTTATCTACAGAAGGCTGACAATACACATATTTAACATGTACTTATTAAAACATCCACAAACAAACAAAAAAACCCCAACAGTTAGAGCAGAAAGACTAACTTCCACAATTCACTTTTGTCCAGCATAACAAGAGAACTCAAAAAAAATTTTATTTCTTCAAAAAACTTTCAAAAATCCTTTCAGGAAATGCCTAGCCATTGGTCTACCCTACAATGTGATCACCAGACACAGACAATTCACTTCCACTTCCCAACATGCCACACCACTTATTACCTTTATTTATAAATGCTCAGAACAACTTTAACCAAAATACATTGATAACGTGAATATCAGACATTTGTGTTCTATGTAATTTCTTGAAATCAAAATTTATTTAATTTACAGAAAAGTATAACTTCTTTTTGAGTCTCACTGAACAAGCTATCCTTAATATAAGAATATTACTTTAGGGAATGCAGAGTAATTGGTCCCATTAAACTCTTTCTTTTATGTTTATCTTCTATAAAGCATATAGATAACATTCAGGTAACAGGTCCCCTCCTACCACTACCATCATGAAAAGACACTGAGTGCTCAGTGGGGAAAGCCGAGAAGCCTGTCTTCACAATATACCACATGTGAACTGAAAAACACATGAGGACAGCACAAAATAGAGAGCAGAGATTAGCCAGCGAAATGAGACTTCACTAAATAAGTTAACAATGTTCTGTTGAAATGACTAAGAAAATTAAGCACATTTTTTGTGATTTTTCTGAAACAGATCACATAAAATGTAGATACTACCCACATCAGATACTAGTGAGAATTACATCAAAGGCCAAGGCCTTGTGATTTAATCTGCAAGGTCAGAAATCCTACAGTCCCAATGATGCAAAGTCATTCTCTCTCACTGTCATAAGACCAGGGAATTATTCCGTAACATTTACTATCTTTCACAAGCTACTATTTCACCACAATGTGCTATAAAATGGTTTCAGTGATTACTGTGGGTTGGTGTCTTACACAGTAACAAAGGCATGCAATCATACTTCAGCAAAGCCTTTATTTTTGGGGTGCACTGTAGGAAAAAGTCCAATTATTTTGATAAGAGAAAGCTAGTCCTTTAAAGTCTCATCTACTTTCCATATAAAGATTTTTCCCAAAAAAAGTATTTCTCATTACAAAAGAAACATCTATTAAAAGTTTCTATGCACAAATGTACACATACATTGCATTTCATGAGACAAATTCACAAAACTTTTTCATGTGGATTCCCTACATCAACTACTACAACCCTCAGATACGATCTGGCTCACGTGCCCATGAGAAAGCTAAACAGATTCAGAGCAAAACCAATAAACTTGACACTGTATTGTTGCAATACAGACTTGCAGAAGAAAACAAAGAACCTTCCAGAGATGCCAAGCAACGTGCAGTATAATGCCCTGAAATTCCTCACAAGACAGCACAGTGTAGCACAGAATATGCAGCAAACTGTTCATCACTGTAGCCAGGCAGTAGCTATGCTACAATCCTTCCACTTTCACCAGTTTGCCTTTACCTTCTAGTTATCACTGGCAGGAAGGAAATCAGAGGCCCCAAAAGACTACAAGTTCAGTACCAAAACCATATTAACAACCTGGCATTTTGCAGCACTTCAGAAATTTGCTATAGTTGGCTCTAAAACGAACTTGAGATTTGACATTCTAGAAAATATAAGGGAATACTCCCCGACAAATAACGTTTTATGCAAGTCATGTATGCACAGCATATCACTGAAGATCAACTCAGCCAGAGGTACAAAAACAGCTCAGCATTTACACATTGTGTTTTTTTCCAGTCCAGCACACATTCACACCAGTTTCAGCCAAACAATGTTGTACAGAACAGGACTGCCACCAGCCCACACAGCGAAATATTTCTTGCCTGTTTTTACTGATTTTCATATTAATACCAATACTCCTGATGTCCTAACCGCGTCCTAAAATCCCAAGGCAGGAAGTATCTCTGTCCTGTATCTGAAACTAACTCTCAGTGTTACCAAACAATGTTCTGCTCAGTCAAAACACTGCTCTGACACTTGCAACAACGCGGCCCGCAAAATATTCCTGACTACTGCAAAGATACCAGAAAAAGAAGAAAGGTTCATGAACCAGGGTAACAAATGAATATATTTGAAACATGAGCTAATGTAATATAACCTCAAAGTGCTGGCCTACACATTTTCAAGGCTAGTGATTTAGAAAAATAACTCACTATCTATCTCAAAGTTCATGTCTCCACTCTATACCTAAGTCAGCTTTGTGTTACTCAGCAGGGAGGGAGGGGGGGTTACCCATTAAGGCAAACTAATCAGACTATTAACCTAAAGGAGTTAATGCATCTTATAGAAAGCGTCCTTTCCTAATATGCCCTAATGGCAACTAAAAGTCTCAAAACCCTACATTTCTTCAGTGAATAAAGCAAGTACTGCTTGTGCATTGTCAGAGCAGCAAAGCAAAGCTGTGACAGCATATCTAAATAGAGAGGAAAAAATAGGCAGTCTGAGCATCCCAAGGTCCATTGCCACAGAAAGCAGAAAAGCGGCTGAACCAGAGAGATTTGTTTAAGACTTCTTTCTATTAAAATAAGGGGGGGAAACCACCAACACTTCATGGTGAAAATAATATAATTGAAAGTGAAAGTCCTCTTGAGAATACCTCTTTTGTGATCTTGAGAAGGTTTAGTACTGCATTTTGTGATTTTATTCTTACTAAAATTCAGGTACACCTACAGTATTCATTCTGACTCTATCCCTGCTCCAGAAGTACATGATGGACCAACTGACAACAATAAGCAGTTGATCAATTACAAGGGAAAGCCTACTGCTGTTTGAGGGTTTTTTTGTTTATTGGGATTCTTTTCCTTAGTTTTTATTTGCTTTGTTTTTCTTTCAGACCTAGGCTTTTTATATTATTTTTAGCCACACCTACTGAAGTCAAATGGCCTTTAACAAACTGAAAAAGCAAATCTGTTAAAAATACAACACACCCTAACGTCAATTAAAGGTTAAGCAAGCTCTCAAATAATATCATTCTCGGAAAGGAAAAACCAGACTGGACATTCGTGACTATTTTAAAGACTGAGAAGTGAAGTTAGTAACAGAGTATTTAAACAAACACACACTTGCACACCACCTAAAAAATCACATCATAATGATCTAAAATGTGAAGTAGACCTTAAAAATCACTGCAAATGTTCACAAGATCATGCATGAAATGTTTAAGAGAACTTAAAAACTGCATAACAAGATTTCATGAAATAAGTCATTAAAAAAAAAAATCTGTCAATCTTCTGTCAACTTCTAGTTGAAGAACTCCCAACAACTCAATCAACCTATCCTTCTGCAAGAAGATCATAATTGTGGAAGGCAACCTCAAATTATGTAAGTGCTCCAAAAAGAGCAAGATCACATGGGTACCCAAGTCTCAAAACTCTCCCTAGAGTGATTTTTCCACAAAAGCATGCAGCACGAGAAAGCTATCTATAAGAAAACCAAATACAAACAAGAAACAGAATCAATAAGGAAGATACAGTTTCATCCTTATTAAAATAAAACATGAACATCTATGTAAAGATTTAGGCAGCTGTGCTTGGTAATTTTGATATATTCCACACCAGCTTTATTTCCCCAATCCGAAAGTTCAGATGCTTTTAAAGAAAATAATTTTAAAGAAAACTGACAGACTTGTTGGCTGGTCTGTCTCATAGAAAAGGAATATATTGAAAAGGGGTGTTGGTGCAGCAGCATCCAAAGAACATAGCTCACTTATGAGTGAGTCCAGAATTCCAACTACATTTTACATTAAGGAAAATACATCTCTTCCTACACCACACAAATTCCATTTTGAGCACTACTGAGAAGCAAACAGCCATCAGCCTCACTTTCTGAGGCAGAAGCGGTACTTTACTGCAGATACTGTGTAATCCAAAGAGTTTAGTATGCAAGGCCTGGACTCTGCCAACATTTTCACATGCCTAACCTGATGCATATAAATGGGGATTACTCACATGCTAGAAGGTAAGTGCGTGAATAATAAGCATGTTTGTGAATCAGCAATTATGTGCAGGTAGATTAAAAAGCCAAAGCGAAAGGAGATGAAGCACATGAGGCAAGAAAGTTGTCACTAGGCATTAATAATACAAGTGTGAATGCTCCCTGCTAGAGCTTTAGGAAAGCTTATTTAGAAGTAAGGTTAAAAAAAATTGGCTTTGAGGGTTTCGAGGTGGGGAAGAAGAGAGTTTTTTGGTTTATCATCCCAATACATAATAAATTGTCAACTATATAAAAAGTTTGCCAATAAACAACCCTCTTTACCCAAACCCCCCAACTCTCCAGCTGAAACATTTAATGATTTTACATTCTTGCTTGCTTGCTCTCTCCAGCTACAGATCAGCTGCAGGTCTAAAAATCTTAATCAGGGTGATATGGCCTATTTAAAATACAATTCCTTCATCAGCCAACTAGGAAAAAAAAATTATGATTTTCTCAAATACAAAGAGCACCTCTCCAGAACAAACTTGTTAATACTGTGAAAAAGTAAACTGCTGAGCAGTTCAACCCACAAACTGTGAAATTAGAGGTTTTGGAAGCTGTCAGGAAGAAGGTGACACTATATATACAAAATAGGCTGCTCTTAACTTCCCCTGACACCACTTTGGGTAAGAAGCGCCTTTCAGTTGTAGTTGGTTATTCTGCATTGCCCAGTAATCATACACGGTCAAGAAAAACATCCTTCAGTGTTCCTCCCAAGTGGCCAATAGCCCTCAGTTCCAGGTACTGCATCTGCTGCCACCACTTTCTGAAACCCGTATAGGGTGCCCATAGAGATCAGACTCTATTGCACAACAGCTTACAACAGGAGTTGCCAAATTTAACCTGTTAGCTACAACAGCAGGGGGTGCTGGTATTACCCCATCATCAACACATCTGCCAGTGCACCACAACCTATGACAAGCATATAAATACACCTATTATACAACATTGTGCACTAGGTATTTTGAACTGGTTTCTAAGCTATAGCACTATCGACCTCCTTCAATAATTTAGTAATTCTGTCTTCCACTGACAAGACTTAATATACCAGAGTAACACTGAGAGCTCCAAAATACAGCCCTTCTGGAAAAGCCAGGCTCCAACATTCAAGATGCACTAACAACACTGGACTCTTCAGGGAACAGCATCCTTCTTTTATGCTTTCATTAGAAAAGCACTGGTTAGCCTCAAGCCAAAGCTCAGTCACTGTGACCTTTCCAGCTCCTATCCTACACCAGAATGATTCAGCACTATATTACCACCGTTCACAAAAAAGGAGTCAAAGACTTCCATCTTGAAGGTCACAAATAATGTTTCAGCATTGACTACCTAACATAATTTGGGAGTCTAGATATCTCAACTTCACTACTATAGCTCTTTTCATACAAAGTTAGATGCTCTAGCATGTTTTTTTCTATCTCCATCAATACTATGAACATTTTACAAAAAGAAATGTTTTAGCATTATTATATGTACAGCATTTTAAGATTCTTCATACGAAATAAAACCAAGAGGAGCTAATTGCTTCACACTGTGACACTCAAAATATACTAAGGACTTACTGTGGTTTAACCCCATCCAAAACCAGAGCAGGACTGAACAGTTCTGAAAGATGAAACCTCTGGCCGTGAGATTTTACAGAGTAAGAACTTGTTACAATCAATTTATCAAGATTTACTTGAGTCTCATTCTAATCACTAGGTTTTGAATAAGGGATTTTAATGTTAGAAAATAATAATTGAAATAACAGTTAACAGAAGCATGGAAAGCTCAGAAGGAAGAAGAAAAAAATAAAGGTAAAAAACCCAGAAAGATGCACAAGCAAGTGGCACAGGGAAACAAAGAACACTTGGTTCAAATTGCAAGCTGCTAAGAGAACAGGAAAACCCAAAGTCACTACCCATGTGGCGGCTGTGATCTTCGCTATCTAGATGAGGGGTCCAAAAAAAACCTCAGAAAAACCAAGACCGGCCACAGGTGCCAGACAACAGTGAGACTGAGAAAGGTAATTAAAACAAGCCAAAGATCTGAAATCTAAGAGTCAGGCAATCTTTAAGTTTTAACAAATAAATAAAGAACAACTTACAGAAAGTTGTTGGCTTTTCTTACTAATCACATCTAATTTCGTAAGACACCAGCTCCTGCGTGTGTCCAAAGTAACTTGACAGCTGTATGCACCAATACAAAAAAAATGGGTTTTATTAATTTTACTCTGATGAAAAAAATGTCTCCAGAAGTTTACTGTGGCCAGTTTTCTTTCCACCCCCTCTCTGAGCATAGCAAAAATGTAATTGAGAACCACCACCCTTGGGATTTATGAACTACTAAAACACGCATTTCCTTCTTTGGAATTGAGAGCCTACTTCCATTCACTTACTACTATTAGACATTTCATTGGGAATACCCATCTGGACTCTTGCCGGAATCTTCCTGCATTTTTTTAGCCTGGCAATTCCAAGAGATACCAAAAATCTGAGATCATCAGAAGACACAGGTACTGCAAAACTAACACTGGGTATTTTATCGAGTTTAATTACTGCTCAGCGCTGCTGAAGACCTGTACTTCTCCTAATGTGACTTCTGAACGCTTCCTGCTTTTTCATCAGTACGACTTAAGAAATCCTGTAACAAGGCTTGCAAAGCTACCCTGGGAACTAATAACAGGTCTGGAAAAACCCAGACATACTGCTCTACTTCTCCCACTCTTCAATTTTCAGCGACGGAAGGGAGCGTAAATTGTACTTAATTGCAAAATTGTCGGTTCAGTCCTTCAGTCAGTAAATTATGCTTTTACAATTTCTTCTCATTCTCCCTCTCTCCTTTCCCAGGGAATGAACACTTACAGCTCTAATTCTCATCTCCGAGCACTTGTTCTGTCTTATCCCCTTACCTCACCCCACAGCTTCCTGAGCCCCCCTTTCTTCTCGCATGCTCCTACAGGAGACCACATCCCGACTCCCCACCTCACACCCTTCCTCCAGTCTCTCTGCTCCTCACTACCACAAATTTTCATTCCTACTCATGAGCTCCTCTCACCAGTCACCAGCCAATGTTTTGTGGCGATCACTCAACACTTTGGGAGGGACAGGGAAGAGGGGGTGCAATGCAGAGGTCCCAGCACCAGCTCCAAGCAGTCATGCTCCCAGCTTCTCAGGGACAATTCTGGAATTACTGCTTTACTTTTGGGTCTCCTTGGTGCTGCCAGAGAAGTGAGTCCCAGCTCTCCATCTCCTAAATTCATACTTACTGAGCTTGCCTTTTGTGTTTGTTTTAAATATGCTGAAAAGACTTTGCAATTTTTAAAAGTAAACCTTTGACTTCAAATTCCATATTGTCTGAAACAACTAGCTCTGTTTTTTAAATATATAAAGCAGAGGGAAGAAGTTGAGATCACCCCTCTAGAAAGAGGAAAAAGTCAGAACTCTTCTTCCTACTCTTATACATGGCCACATTTACTTTTTGGACTGGAAATTAACAATTGATATCTGACCAAACACAGTTAGAAAAAGAAGTCTTGATAAATAAGAGAAGAAAAACTTCCAAAGTCAATCTACAACCATTTTCCTTTCTTTCCTTCCTCCCTGCCCCTTTAAAGATCTTTTTAAATATGCAACCAATTTTGAGTTTTAAAACTTATATTCCCATCTTGAAACTGTTAAATAAAACACCTCTAAAGCCTAATGCACTCTGCTTTTAAAATTCAAAATGGTGCTAAATCTTTACAGCAAAAAAGCCAGCATGTTACAGTTAAGCTTACAGAGACACACTCACTGACTGCAGCTGTAGGGGTAGGTACAGAAAAGCAGAAGACCAGCTGCTAACACAAAAGGAAACTGTAAACCTAAAATTTTAATAACCGTGAAAGCAGAAATGAAGCTTTTTGAGTTCAGTAGTCTACATTATTTGAAGATAAAGCACTAGGAACACTTTTTTAGCCCCACGAGTTCATCGCAAAACCAAATTCCAAGGTCAACAACCAAACCTGCTTTTTTCCCACCTTTTAATATCACAAAAATGTAAATATAAAGCTCTACATTATCTAAAGCAGTCTAAAGACTACTTTCTGGTTTACTTAGATTTCTGTTCTGGCCTTATAATTATATATAAAGAAAATACATCTTATTAGTACTTGTCACAATGAAGTATGTTCCATTGTATTTTTGTCTTGGACACTTTTCATATCACAAAATTCTAATTATATCAATAGTAAGAATGAAATATTATCTGGATAGCAAGAGACAACTGTATCCTCAGAAGTCATTTATTTTCACATTACAAAGAACAGGTTATTCCATAAGGATAAAGGATTTCTCAGATGGATGATGGAGGTCATCGGTCAAATCAATTATTTCATGGTAATCCATCAGTTCACTCCCAAATAAACAAACAAAAACACTTGGCACACCATTTAAAAAATTAGTCCCTGTGCAAAATACTAAGAGATTTTAATCAGCCAAGCAGTCACTCTCACGTGGGCAAAGCCAATTTCTGACAAATATTTACAAAGAATGCAATGTACTAATGAACAGTTTTACTCAAGGAAGAAGTGAAGTCTCTAAACATAACTCAGCTTACTAACACTGTTAGGCATACTACTCTCATAAACAAAACAAACTTGAAAATACACATTTCATTGGAGAAACTAACTACTATACAGTTTTTAGTTTTAAACTAAGCAATTAGAAGCCACTATAAAAGAAAAATATATTTAACTGGGACTGAACTGGTGGAAAGAAAAAAAAAAGTTTTTGTAAAGTAAAGACAGAGTGAAAGTCTTTCAGCAGCTACCAGGACCCCAGTTATTTCCCTTGAGCAGTCAGACCAGTTGTTTACTTCCCTCCCTGTGGCACAGATAAATACTTATAAAAGTGTCAGCTCTACATTGTCCAGCCAGTCACAAGAACTGCTGGTATAAATAACAACCTGGGTTTCCATCTGAGTTCACACATGGCCTTTAAAGTACAAAAGGAGGCAATATTTAAAATGAGAAGAAAGAAAATACGAAGTAATGATACATATTGCACACATTAAAATGGATGGAGAAACACTCATCCTACTGTAGTGAGCAGACTATAAGCGAAATCCTCTAACTTTGAACAAAATTATGTTGCAATTACCGTCTCACTTCCCTCACAACAGCAGTACACTGGAAAAAATAAATTAACAAACACCACTACAAGAAGTTACTGATTACAAATAATTTTCATCAACAAGCATTCAGGGTATATACCTTGTATTAGCCTCTTCTTCCAAGCAATTCTAAAATTAAGTGTACCATTGTAAACTGTCACTTTCACATATGCTAACGGTAATGTAAAAAACTAATTCAGCTATATAGGTTCAATCAAAGGGCTGTTTAAAATAAATATTTTTACCTGTAAGAATAGAGGTATTTAACATAATATGGACTGTTTCACTTCAGTATTTTAAATACAGAATCCAACAGTTTGTGCTACCACATTTACATTTTACTACTATACCCAAAACCCAAAAAGTGACTTGACTCATCCACCTACAATATCCCTAGTGAGAAGGAGTAAAACTCCCAAATGGCAGAAGAGGAGTAGTCAGACTTCCTACAGGGAGATATTGGAATAATACAGGTTCAAACAAGAACCTTTTTACCACGGTTACTCTCAAACATTAACTCTTTGCATAACACATCCAGGACAAACTCACACATAGGCCAAGAGTCATCAGAGGCATTTGGTGGGCACACAAGCAGTCTCACAACTAATTACCATAAGCCCTCCTCAGGGAGTAACATTGGAATATATACAACAGGGTTTGAAGGCTCAGGCCCTTTATCTTTCTATGGTTTATTCTTAAAGCTCGCTGTTAGCAATCTCCTGTGAACTAATTTTTAAGCATGTTTATCACAAGGAAAACAAATCCATGACTCTCAAAGTTAGCTCTTTATTACCACTGATAAATGAAAGCAATAACATTTTAAACCCCATCACATCAGAGGAACATCTTTCCCCACACAGATGTTAATGTAACTCAGATTAGCCTCCTGAACACATTCAGTCAAAGAGGATCTAGCTAATTTTGCCAAACAAACTGTTTTTCACTTGAGAACTCAGTGTTGTGAGACATTTTGCAATTCCAACTTGCATTTTAAAAATTAAGAGTATTATTACATCCAACATCTGCTTTGTTTCTTCCTGTCATTCATGTTTTACAAATTGGTTTTTAAGGCTAGGGAATGTCAATAGCCCAGTACCATTAATGCGTCTTCTCAACAAGACAAGAATGAGCATTACTCTAACCATACAAAACCATCATGGGTTCCATTCTGAAAGGCAGTGAGTGCCCTCATCTCCCATTGATGTCAGAACATATAATGTTACAAGTGTTGAGGTCTATTGTTCAGCCCATTTTTCCCGATCTTGTGGGGTCCTGCCATATATTCATTAGAATACTACACTGATATAAAACAAAACACAAAATCCTCACACATTTGTGTTTATGAAACTCCTACCATCCACAGCATAATTCGAATAAGGGTACACAGTGCAATTGCACATGCAAGCATTATTTTCCAGAGAGAAGCAGCTCTTAAGCGGCTTTATTTTCTTATAGAAATGGTATAATTTGTAAGAGTCAGGAAGCCCTCCTAATGCAGTTCCTTACGTAAATAGGTTGTAGTGACCCTGCAAATCCCAAAACCCGTGACACCACCAAAAAGAGACGCACGTTTCTAAATCAGTCAACTTGGTCACACTGGAAGAGAAAACCTGCACATCACTGACAATTACTACTTACTTCAATTTCTCATCTATAAACACAGCTGAACTTGCAAGGCCTTATGTATGATCTCTTATTTATTATTATTACTATTACTATTATTATTTTAAAGCTTGGTTTTGCGTCCATAAAAGTAGGCTGTGACTCGTTTTGGAGAGGGGAGAATAGCAGTAGACTCGCAGATCAAAGCTCAGCTTTGGACATGGTTTACACCCAAATTCTTCTCGTCTGGATTTGTAGTTAAATCAACGGTTTTTCTGTTCTAAGCACCGAGAAGCGTTACAACAATACAGCCTCAAACAAACAGATGGCTGTCCGGAGAAAAAGAGTTACAATATTTACTGAAACGCACATCTGCTGGAGCCCTATCAGCCAGTCTACTCCGGCAGACGGGCTACAGCGGGGACTTTCAGTTTTGCCCGGTCCAGAAGCGACTGTGTGACACCACTGGCGGACGGGAGGAGCTCAGGGAAGAAAAGCTCCTTCGGGTACGGTTTTCCCGAGTCCCTAGCCGGCACCCGCCTCCGGGGAACGGCAGGAGCCGCACGAACGCGGCAGGGGTGGCCTCTCCCAGGGGCACCGCGCAGCATCCGCGGCACCGCTCGGAGACCAGCACCAGCGCGCCCGCCCGCCAGGAGAGAGAGCAAAAGTGTCGGGAACACAAAACCAGCACCGACAGCCGAACTGCAAACACGGGACAGTTTTCCCCCCACCCCGGAAAACGGGGACCCCCACCCGCTCCCTTCCCACCTTGGGGCGGGGGGCCCCAAGGGGCCCGCGCTACCCCGGCGGGGGGGGGCGGGGGCAGCCGCTGCCCCCCCG
>VYXB01007043.1:1030299-1080778 GCA_013397135.1 Pachyramphus minor
CCCAGACAACTTCTCTCCAGCGCTCGCTGCGGCCGGGAGGGGGTGCGGGGAGACGGGCTCAGCTCCAGGCGCCTCCTTTCATCGGCGGGCGCATGCAGCCATATTGGCTGCACAAAGCTGCCGCCTGCGCCGACACGGGGCTGGGGCTGGGGCTGCAGCAGCGCATCGCCCGCCCAAGCGCCGCTACCCCCGCTCGGCCCGGCCACCGCCCCCCCGGCCGTCAGTTAGGGCCGCCCCTCCGGCCCCGGAGCAGAGCGGAGCGGGGCGGGCCGTGTGAAGGACCCGCGACCCCCCCGCCACGACGCGGCCTGCCGGAGGTTCTCCCTCTCCTCCCCACGGGGCTCCGCCGGGGCAGCACGGGGTGCTCGGGTCGGGTGTCTCGGCGGCGAGACAAAGGCCGAGCCGCTGCCCTCTCCCGGGTGCAGGAGTGGCCGCCTGTTGAGGTGCTGGCGGGGCCGGGGTAGGCACCGTGCGGCGGCTTCAGACGTCGAAATTTGTTGCGCTCTACGCTGGGAAATGCTAAACATCAAAACAATAACAGACCGCTTGGGGCTTTGTCCATTAGAATTTGCAAAACTGAAAGTTTTGAAACAAGATGTGTAAACGTTAGTAGTGTCTGTTGGCTCATCTCCCCTGTAAATGTAGTTTCATCATCGTGTCGTGAATAACCAGAGACGAGGTAATTTACAAATAGAGTACAGATGGGTTTGTAATCAGCAGTACCAGGAGGATGCAATTGTTTATCAAAGAAATAGGAGAATAACAACTTCTCTATCTGAAGGTAAACAGGCTGCCAACATCACTTGCACCAAATGTTACCTTAATTTGCAAACAGTTAGGGGAACAGACTGCAGAATGACCACAAGCAGTTATCATGTTAAATTCACTTTTTATATGTTTCAATGATACTGAGAGACCATTACCAGTAGTGGTGTTAACCCCATTACATCAAATAGGAACCAAAATTATTTGACAGCTTGCTGTCCAAACAACCGTAACCTTTATTTAGTCCAGAGAGCAGGATGCAATGAGTACAAGGGGAAGCCATTGTTCCCTAAAATCTTCTGTTAACACACACATTTGGAGAATTTAGATGCTGAACTAAGTTTCAAGTCACTTTATGTAGTTCAACAGATAATGATTTCTCTCATGTAAAAACAGCCTTTGAGTTATGTGCATAACTGTGCTATGTGTTCTGCTACTAGCAAAGGCAGAGAATAAGAGGACTTAGAGATTTTCTCAAACTTAAAAGTCATTATTTACAACAATATTGGAAGGTATGGGGTGAATTTGAAACACGTTTTTCCATACTTGGTCCATTCATCATTATTTAATGCTCTTATAGTTTCACTTCTTCTAACTTGACATCCATGGTTTTCTCAACAGCTTTCTTTGCTATACAAAGTAAAGAGATTAGCTTTTTTGTCTAATTATTACTGTTGCAAACACCTGCAAACTGTGTTCTTTCCAGACTATTTATCAGAGAATCTGTCTATTTCTCTCCAGTAAGTTGGGCAAAGTTTAGCCAGTAAAGTGATTGTGCATTCCCGAAGTACCAGTTAACACCAATATGCATTACTTATTGGCTTCACCTCAGCAAAACAAAGTTGAAACAGAACAGAGTCAAAAACTATAGGTAAGAAGTGAAACCCACCTCCTGTCACCCAGTGTGCAGCCAAAGCACAACCCTCCCGGCCAGTGTGAGGACAGGGCACCTCTGTGCTTGCCACAGGACACAGGGCAAGGAATGCGCAAAGGACAGCTTTCGGAAGGCAAATGTCCAACAACACTGAAAGTTATTCAAGTATGTGCTAGTTTTTGAGACTTTCTAATCTCACTAGTCCTTTAAATATGATGTTTTATTATGTGTGTGCTTATACAATTTCCTATGAAGAAAAGGAAACAAACCATCAACTTCCATTGCAAGGCATTATGTTAAGAGCCAGATTTTAGGTCTATGCAGCAGTCCTTTTCTACTTGAAATAACAAAGACAATCTTGGTTGCTGTCCTCTGCCTGATTTGGCACTCTGATTGGTGCCTTTCTCCAGGCATTGCAGGAACGGCATTGTTCAGGCAGGGCATAACTCAGCTATCTTGAGTCCCATTTCAAAATCTAGAGGCACATGTGCCTTGGCAAGCGTTTTCTCTGGATTCTGCTTACTCCTGCCTTTGCCAGAAACATGTCTTAGTCCTTTGCCTTCTCTTCCAAATAAAACATCAGTCGTCTTCTGCAGTGCCTGCCTCGCCTTTTGCTTGCAGATCCGCATCTCCTGTTGCCATTGCTTAGGTAGTGCCAGGTAGTAGGTAAATCCCTGTTGTACCAGGTTTCTTTTTTTCTAGCAATGCAGTGTTTATCCTTTTGACATATCTGAGTCTCCTACACTCCATTTTTCTTGCAAATGGCAAATCATATTGGCTCTGAATTTTTCATGGCACAGACAAGTGTCTCTTCCATAGATCCAGTGGCAGGCACTTGCCTATATAAGAGGGACCTTGCTGTTACCTCAATTACTTGACTCAGTATAGACCTTCTCCAGAAAGTTCAGGGGAAGTCTTCGTAAGATTTAGGTACATTTTGAAGATTCAAGCTATGAAATGGATGCTAATTTATTATGCCAAAACTTATAAAGTAACCCAAATTCAGTAGGACAGTACTCCAGAATGTACAACTCCACTGCCATACTAAGAGGCAAACCCAATTTTCACTTCATTCCTTTCTTCCCAACCCCCCACAGAAAAAAAAAAATAGGCAAAACCCTTTGGTTTGTCTGCCAAGTTTTCAGAAAATGAATATATCTGTGGAATAAATTTTCAGAAATAAAATCTAAGTTAATCAAAGACAGATCCTTGAAATTAATTCAAGTCTATAACTTGGACAGACTATGCAAGAATCAAGCAGGTGTTTATCAGAGGACGAAAATGAAGGCAAGTTGTTTGTTTGTTTAAATCAAATCAAAGGAATGATTTAAAAAACATAATTAAATATGGAGCTCTGACAAAGGATGCCATGGGTACTTGTGTAAAATTGGTTTAAACCACAATTTGACAAATTAACAGGAAAAGATCAGTAGATTTTTATAAGCCTTGGAAAAGCTTTCTTTTTTTTTTTTTTTAAGATTTGGAAACGAGGCTACTAAGGATGTATGCTTTGGGCATTAAAAAAAAAACTATTGACTATCTGAAAAAGCGTATTAAGCTAGCAATATCTATGCCTATGAAATCTGAGAAAGACGGGAGACGAGATGGGGACATAGAGGCAGAAATTGAAGTTTATTTTTAGTCAGTTTTATACCTTCTTTTCAGAAAGAAAAGGAGAAACATGAGTGTTGCCATGCAAAAATAAAGTCTTTCAAATCTAGATAAAACATACAAGGCTTAAGAAGCTATCAGACCTTAGGACTGATTTTCTAAAGCAGAGATTGGAATTAGAAAAATCAAGTTGTCTGCTTGGTGTATCCGCCTCTGAAAAACCTCCCTCTGTAGATTCAAGATGGGGGCAGCAAAGTACTTGAGTTCCTGTCTTGTAGAATTTTCTGTTGGGAGGACAGGATCATCTTCAGCACAAGCATTAGGTATCAGGAAACCACACTCCTGCAGCTGAAGACTGTTTTTGTCGTGTCTATAACCCTGTGAAGTATATGAAATCCCAAAAATTCCACAGTATTAATTACAGTATATTTTAAAAAAGCAAACATGCAAACCTTTGAAAATATGAAGATCAGAATCAACAACAGCAAAACAGGATTCAACCTCTGTACAAGATTTTTTTCCTGTAATTGTCAATGCACCTTTTTTAATATGCAATAATTATCATGTTAGTGTATGCAAACAGCACATTTCCTGAAATATAGTCTTGTGTCATACGTTCACACTAGAAACTAAAAAGAGATTCAAAGTCATGTAATCCAGCACTTCAAAAATCTGTCTTCCATACAGATCACAGAGCTTTAGATTAAAACCAAGAAGTCTCTGAACATCATGACAATCAAGCAAAAAAGGGAAAAGGGAGAGCAGAAGAGAGAGAAAGCAGAAGAGAAAAAAAGCAGAGAAATAGAAAAAGAAAAGCCTTCCTGCTTTCAAGATGGATTTCAGTAAGATAGTATAAAACATTACACCTGCGATAACAGGGACTGCACCCAGTGACTGTTCTTCCGTCTTGCAAAATCTGTGCTTCCAAAAGCCTCTAGGCAATGAGATTTATATTCTGCGTCACTCATCCACGTATTCACTGACACTATCACTTTAGCTTGGTATTTTCTGGTAAGTTTCTTTAGAAACATCTAGGCTTTCAAACAGACTTCTTATAGTCATTTTAATAGGAATCTTCACAGGACAACAGTCTTCTATGCAAAAATACCCGTCACTCCTTCTCAAGCACTTCCTCCTCTGCAGTGCCTGCTTACTGCTGCCCGAGTCACAGCAGCAGCTCTGCTGCTGTAGGTTTGCTGGTAAATCCCCTCCTCAAAAATCATCAATTTGAACCAATCAGAAATTCTAATGGCCAAAAGTAGAGGATTTTCTTTAGAATAAGGAGGTTTTTTTCCTGTTATTTTTAAATGCATGGGAGACATTTTGTGCGCTTTTTGGTTTTGGAGCCCTTAGGATGCAGGTCTTCAAGCTTCAGTGGCAATCATGTATGCTAGAAAAGGTTTTGTAACAAAAGCTAAGCTTCTCATGTAATCATATGATTCAAGCAACTATGGCTTTAGAGAAAAATATTGAGATATTTACAGTAAGTTAATGGAAGCTGACAACACTATGTGGATCCTGGGAAGGATTGTGCAATATCCAAGACAGCTATATGAAAAATAGAAGTAATCATTAAGATTAGAGCTCTATAGATAAAAAGTAAACATCATAGAGTCTTTGTCATAGGTGTCATATGAAACACCAGCAGCTAAGTGGTTCTCAAGAGCAGCTTATTTTTTCAGATTAATGTGACTGATAGACAATTAATTAGCATTTTCAGGATAGGAAGGTGCTGGTCTAATGGGTCAGTAGATCAAAGGATCTCATAAAAAAACCCAAACCCCTAATGTGAGCAGTCTGGGAACTGCCCAGGGAAAATGTTTCACCTGGCAGTACTGTCTCCAGGAATGGGCTATGCCCATAATCCTGAGGTACTCAGACCTTCTGCTGAAGCTGCAGACTGAGGGAGCTGCTGTTGAACACACACAGAAGCACAAGGATCATTTATCTTCCCAAAAATATGTAACCATGAACTCCAGGAAATTATTTAGCTCTTTCTTAACGGAGCTCCTGTAAAATATAGTATGAGGGAAAGCAGACTTTTTTTTTTTATTTTATTTTTCCGTCACTTCATCTTGTACTACACTAGGCAGTTTTCAGATAGAAATTATTGTGGTCTTTTCCTACCCTGGGCAAATTAAATAAAGAGGATCAGATATTTCAGTTAGCTTCAACAGAAAGAAAACACATTGTTTGAGGAAGGTTTTAGATTTCCCTGCGCTGTTGAAAAAGCAAATAAAAAACTAGTTTTACTTAGAAAGAAAAGGGCTTCCTCAAAGGCAAAATACCTGGCAGGAAGAGTGTTTGTTTGTTTGGGGTGAGGAGGGGGAAAGAAATGGGTAGGCAAATTGTCTCCTGAAGCTGTGAATATACACAATTGCTTCTGTTTCTCAAACAAAAAAAGACAGCAAAAGAAAATCAGAAATACTACAGAGGCACATTGGTGGTGATACTGCAGGGCTGTAAGAATTTCGGCTTTTGTAAGGAAGACACTCTGCAAGCAAATCCAAAGTACCCATCTGCTTAGAACAGGCCGGGGAGGTGATTTAATTTTCTTTCCAAGATTGGGTGGACTTGTGATGTGGTTAACTTCTATAAGCAAGCAGATGTTAAACAGCCCCTTTAAAAGCTGTTGCTTGCAGTTTGTTATTGGTTCAGTTTCTAGGTCAGTTTTCAAGTCAAGCCAAGAGAGATTATTTATACCAATCATTTGCTTTTACTTCTTTTAATGCTAACGGGGAGATAAAAGCAAATGGGTGCCCTAAACATCCACGGGCAACTTCTATAAACAAGCCATGCACAAACTGGGAAATTATAAGAAGAAAACCCAAACTGCAGTTGAAGAAGGTAGGCAAACATAATAGTAAGGACTCCAGAGAATGCCTCAGCACTTTTTCACCCTCTTCATTGGTTTTCTGTCAGCAATGAGCATTTTCAAACTGGATCTGTGTCTAAAGGCTCTTGAAGAAAGAAAGGTATTCTCTTATCTTCCATTTCTCAGATCTGATAAGAATTGCATATGTACTTTAAATAGCAAGTAGTTCCCCTGCTCACTGACACGCAAGGGTGTAAGAGTTGAATCTATCTCAGTTACAAACGAAGTTTTCCAGGGTCTCCTGGGACAACGCTTTAGTTTGGCCAGCTGGACTCAAAAAAAAAAAAAAAGGCTCCTGATGCTGAACAGAAGCCAATATTCCTTGAAAAATCCAGGGCAGTCCAAATATCTGTAGTTAAAGTCCAAAGAGCTTTTCTTCTGGAGGAAATGGAGACAGGTACTCATGCAACTGTGGTTCTCTTTCTCTAGATACCATGTGACACTTGTCTTTTCACACATGCCTGAAGAGCTCATCCCACAACTCACCTGTTTTGCAATGCTCAGGCTACGCAGAAAAGAGAGGTTGCAGCCCAGAAAAACCCCAGTCCTGAAAGAAAACCCAAACCCAGCAGATCCACATGTGAGAACAGACACTCAGATTTGGTTGGACTCCAAAAGCTCATCGTGCATGGCAGCAGATAAGCAGGACTGTGGGGGGCATCCAGCTGGAGGAGATTATTACAGCTTCATAATGAATGCTGTAGTATTCTGAATTAATGTTTTATTACATAGGAGAAGCATTTCCAGTGTATGTGCATTAAGTATGTACAATTTTACAAGTGCCTGGGAGAACCAGACAAATGTAGATGGTCAGGATGTTGAAAAATATGCTGGGCTTTCAGCAGATCCTATGTGTCATAGCCATAGCTGAGATTTGAACTGCCATTTGACAGTAATACATAGATTTCTATTTACATAAATACTGCATAAATTCCATGTGCTTTTCATTTGAGAAGAAATTTTTACTTTTAACATTGCTGGATCTTCCTCAGGCAGGAGAGGGAAATAATTTTTCTTGGAGATAAACACCAGACTGGAATTACAGTGAGAATGAAGTCCAAGAGAACCCTTGTACAAGTTGCTACAGTCAGTTTGCTTAAGCAAAGCACACCGTGGGCCAAAATGCAACTTAAGACTGAGAAGTGTTTAAAATGATAAAAATACTGTACTTACCTAAAATTAACTAACGTGAAATGAAGTAACTCCTAAAATACACTCTAATTTAGAAGGCAAAAGTAATACAGTCTCTGTGCCAGCCTACATGCCTTGGAAGGGATGGGAAAGCCATCAGAGTTCCAGAATGAAATAGTGTCTCGTCTTGGCACAGTGGCAGCTGCATTACCAGCTTCCACAAGGTTTGGTCATTGAGTTTAAACTGAGCTACAGATCTTCAACTCATCTGTATTTTTTCCCCTTATAACACAAATGTAAAAATTAAACATCCAACAGTTCAAGTTAACTAGTATTTTCTAAAGAAAAATGCTATGAAAATAATTTAAAACTGAAATTATTTTGAATTTGTCAGAATTGAACAACAAATAAAAAACTCCCAAAACAAATAGAAAATCCTCACCTCAATCCTAAATGGAAAAGCGCATTCACAGCATGGCCCAGAATAAGCAGAAGCATCTGAGACAAAGTCCAGAGTGGCACAGAAGCTTTAAAAAGGATTTAGGTTAAAATTATTCTTTTTGAATCAAGTATGCAGCAATGAAGTTTAGAGAAGTGTTGTTCAACTGTTTGAAACTTATAAAGATGCACTAGCTGGTGGGAGTTTGATGGATAGAAATATTTAATATAATGCATATATCAAAGCTCATCCAGTTCTGCTGAGTTCTCTAATTGGTTTCCAGGGGACTTGGATTAAACCCCAGCTTGGTAATAAAAATACTGTGCAAAAGAATAACCGAAATAAAAAGTCTCCAAGTCTGCTAGAGGTATTCCATGAAGGATAAATACACTTCATCAGCAAGGCAAGCCAAATATTATCCTTTTTACTGTGGGCTATTTGTACAGTTAGAGTTTTTTCCCCTTAACTCATCTTTAGAGCTACCACCCCCCTTTCCAAGAATATTAATGGCAGCCAAGAGCTTAACTGCTTTGCCCTCTCCTTTTCCAGCTGACTTCAAGAGCACCAACTACTAAACTTTTTCACTTACTTTGAAAG
Source organism: Pachyramphus minor (assembly GCA_013397135.1). Lineage (NCBI taxonomy): Eukaryota > Metazoa > Chordata > Aves > Passeriformes > Tyrannidae > Pachyramphus > Pachyramphus minor. The sequence continues at coordinate 1,038,592 of VYXB01007043.1, forward strand.
ATGACAGAATAAAAAGAACTATACACAGCAGATGTTAATCACATCCTGAAATCCACACATCCTATTTACCAAATATTCCTAGAGCACATAAGTTTTCACAAGCGTAGGCCCTTCACTCACATTGATTCTAGCATCTCCTCTCATAACCGTGTTGCCCAGGAGAGACTACTACAATTTAATAGTCTTTAACAGACTGAATCTAAACTACAGAAGGTCTAAAGATTTCCCAGGTCTTACAAGTCTGTGGCAGCAAGTTAACTGATTCTACATGTGCCAGCTACCTACCAAGCTGCTGCACCAATTCCTTATATTTATTCTCAACAGAATACATACAAACACAAGCAAGGGAAACAACATTGGTGTCAGCTAAGTAGGGAGGACCAGAAGCAGGCTAAAGACAAAAGTAAGTGGAGACTTAAAGGGCTGAATACAGTTTTTAGTGCTGACAAAGAGTGGCGTGAAGCAGGGATGCTTTTCAGTTTAGAGTACAAATATATTCCCTTATGTAATAAGGTCATTTTTTTCCCCCGGAGTTATTTGACCATAGTTGTAATTTTGATGGCAGTAAATTTCCACCTCCAGATGTGCTGAGGAGATGTTTTTTCCTTGAGTGGTTTAATTATCCTGCAGGCAATTGTTCACGGTAACCTTGCATGGCTGAGTTGACTCCAGCCAGTGGCACAGTATGGTTGACATAGCACTGCTGCAGGAAAGCAGTGTCACCAGCAGTGACAGTCACTATGGGTCCAGAAGGGATGAATCTGTGTGAGAAACAAGGACAAGGAGACAGAAATAAATGCAAAGGGAACTAGAAAATGCTCAGCAGTGGCATAAGTCAGAAGAACTATATATCTTCTGAAAAAAATAGAAGTTTAAAGGAATTCTCTGAAGTAACTGCAAAGTGACTGCATGAGCAGAAAATCTGGAAGAATTGCATATGGGAAAGGGAGTAAGTTATTGTGCGGGTTTGTCAAGGTACCTACACATACAGCAAACTTTTTAGCATCATTGCGTTGAAAAAGTGTAGCAATCAGGGTAGGGTAAGGAGTGAGGTCCTTCCTTCCAGCAAGTGCATCAAAGATGCCCAACCCACTTTGCCCTTCAGAAACGAGTCCCACAGTGTCGCTGCTGCTGCTGCTTCAAACCTGCGCCATGGCATGGCCCAAGCCATCCTTGTCACTCCAAAGACAATCAGCAGTTTACCACAGAGATGCTGTGAATCAACCTGAGCCAAAGAATCCCCCGTCTGTGTCAAACCTGGATGAATCACACCACACTGCTAACCAGTTCCCAGAAACCAACAAAACCTTGAATAATAAGGTTTTGTTCAGAAGTAAATTACTTCTGAAGTCTCACACCTCATTCTGGCATTTTCTGGGACTCCTGAAGTTTATTGGCACAATTTCACTATCATTTTTGCATTTCTTGGCTATTTATTGATTTTTTTTGCTTTTAAAAATCCACACAATTTAATATTTAAAAGGGGTCCATGCTGATAAAACTGCCATATATGTTGAAAGATTAGCCATTAGGGCTAACCAACCACATTTTCACAAAAATGGAGAATAAAAAGCCTATGATTAATAATCCAGGCACCTGCTGCTTTCAGAACAGCTTCATTTCTGACCAACACTCTCTTTAACTGACAAAACACTACTATCAAAGGGGAGAAGGAACTTGGTATGAAACCCAGGGGGGTAACCCAGGTTTCTGTGGACTCTGAAAGCCACAGTCAGAGGCACCTGCATGTCCTGTTTTACCCATGGACTAAAACTCCTTAGCACTATCCAGCTCTGAAACCAACATGATGATAGCGCTGTTTGCAAGGAATGTCTGCTATCACAATAAGTTTTAACAAAAACAGGAAAATCTACATAGAACAACTTTCCTTTACAGACTTCAGTGTATTGTCCATCTGATCTTCACAGATGTTTTTGCCTCTCTTCTAGTATGAGACACAGCACAAGGAATTTAATTGATGTAATTTCTGCATCTTGTCTCAGTAGCAGGACTCATATATTATTAAAAAACCCCTAAGATAAGGATTTTCCCAGAATATTTCTGATCTCACTTCAGTTATCAACACTAAAAGAGAGATTCCTATTCACCTGCCAATTATAGATATGATCTTCCATGTGGGCTGTACCAGAACCCACCAGGAACAACAGTTTTTGTGCTTAGCTGCAGCATATCACTGTAGTTCAGCAGCTGTAACTATGCACTGTTGGTTGAAAGAGCAGTATATCCAAACTGATACAATAACAGAAGAAAATAATGCAGAGTTATTGCTCCTTATTAATAGTAATCTACCAAAAGAATAACGATTTAACTACCATTTGTTACAGCCAGTAACAGTAATCTCCAGTACAAATGACAAAATCTTAATTTTCAGAAATACCTATCTTTCTCCCAGCTATTTCCATCACTTCACTAGGACTCATTATAGAGATTACAAATATCTGCGCATCACTTCACCTAGGTGCCACCTTTCTGTTTCCTCCCCAAATAGATCTGAACTCCCACTCTACTCTGCTTCATCTCCCCTTGCTTATCTTTACATTCCCTGCCTTTTCAGCTTTATTCCTTCTACCCTCAACAGCTGCAGGAACCACCATATTCCTGTGCACCACCACTCTTACCTACTGTCATTGCTTCCAAGAGGAACATGCAGTGTTTCCTGATCTTGAAGGCTTGCACTCATAGGGCATTCTTTAGGTGAAGAAACACCTTTTACCATCTGATGCAAGTAGTGGCTTTACATAAAACTAGAAGTAGCTGTGGTGGTTAAGCCAATGCAGTACCCCGAGCAGCTCAGAGCCCACAGAATCCCTAAGCACAGCCAGCCAGCCAATACCAAATCCTCACCAATGTGAATTGAGTCACACACAGGGTAGGAACTAACAAAGCTACAGGCACCCTTGTAGCTTTCAGACATTAAGGTGGAAGTGATCTTTGATAAATCTTGCTGTTCTCAGCTGTCTGTACACAGAGAAGACCACCTGTTTCATATTATTTTCAGTCCTAAACATTGGTCTCTTGCATTGATCAGCATCACCTCCAAATGTTTTTGATACAGCCTTGCTTTGGAGTTCTGCAGCAGCTGAAGAATGTGAGCTGCTAGGGCTTCACGCTTCAGAGAAGCTCTCAGAGCTGTATTTCAGTGCTCACTGTGGAGAGTGAGCGCAGATTGTAACAATCAGTGCTGCATGGAAAATGCTGCCACAAAAGACATGTCCCAGTTCACAGGACAGTTTCGCTGTTCTCACTTCCCAGGAGCAACTCTCTACGTTCTTTTGGGAATGACTACAGCCTTCTACTTAAGTATTATTTTTGTTTGCTTATTTGGTTGGCTTTTAAGCCAGATAGATAGACAGAAAATACGCAAGTGAAAATTTTACTAATTAATGAAAAAGCCTGTGAGGAATCTGGTTTCTCCTTCTTAAGAAAACAAATTCCCTTAATCTCCTTTCACGTGTCTATAATTTTAACAGGTAACCTTCCTTCTCGTATTTCAGTCCTCCTATTGTAAAAAAACAGTTTTAATAGAAAAAAAAAAGAAGAACTGCTACCCAAATACCTCTTTTCTCAAAAGAAAATGCTGCTCTCTAGTGGAAGATGATAATGCTTATGATCTAATTTCATTAGAAGAAATGTTCTAAAATTTTCATTTTATCAGTTACAAGAACCCTTAATTCATTTTCACAAGCACTGATACACAAAAGCAACAGGATTGGTTTGCTTTCTATGAGTGTTTCAGATTGGCCTGTGAGGTTTTGGTATTTATACTTCAAGATAAACTTGCTATGCTTCAATACCATAATCACATCCAAATAACTTGCCAAGTATTTGTGCATTAAAATATCAACACATTTTACAATTTTATTCCTTTGATTTTTCTTTTATTAGACAATATAAAAACATAGGCCAATCTTTCTTATTTTTTCCCCGCACATATTTAATTACTGACAGACTTTCCTAGGTCTGTATACAGAGCTTTAGCTAACCACTTTCAAGACCCATTTCTCAGTTACATTCATAGAAGAATTTAGGCAAATATGCAGATACCATGAAAATCTGTATCCTGTTTGCAAGCACAGTGATACAAAATTGAGGAATTCCTGTTGCAGTGGTTCCTTCAACTTATACTGAAACAGTAACAAATGGTCAGCTGTCAAGGAGTATTTTTACTCAAATAGCCAAATTTTATCCTACTTGTAGTTAACTTTATAAAACACACCATTCATGTGCTTTCCTTTTTTTAAGCATAGATAAGCAAAAAGGGAATAGCTCTACACTAAATATCTTCAAGTTATGAGCCAAAGCAGTACTGTTCTGGAATTACTTCCAACTTCCCATAGTCATAACAGGAAGCCTATATAGCACGTGCTGCTGTTTTCTCATCTCTCTGCAGCTATAAGACATGTGTAAAGTAGTTTCCCAATAAACATACCAAAAAAGTACTTTATTAAATACTTTTTTTGTTAATTAAATGCCTTTTACAAAATTACTCTCTGCTTATTGGTTTACTAATTAATTGTAACTACAATTTTTGCCTGCATACTTCTACCTTGAGTACTCTTTCCCTCAAATACAAACAATATGGGGAGAGGACAGTAATTTGTCAAAGGATATAGATTAAGCAGTAACAAACTGCTAATTAATGTAAACCTTACTGTGAAAATTGGAACCCTGTCAGGTCTATATTTAGTCTTCTGTCAAAATTATGTAGGCTATTGTTGTGGTTTAAGTCCAGCCGGCAACTAAGCACCATCCAGCTGCTCACTCAACACCCCATGCCCACCCCAGTGGAATGGGGTGGAGAATCAAAAATAAAACCTGTAGGTTGAGATAAGACCAGTCTAATAATTGAAACAAAAGAAAGTGTAATAATAATAGTAAATAATAATCACAAAAAGGAAAAAAAAAGTGATGCAAAATATGATTGCTCACCACCCATTGACTGATGCCAGACCCCATATCGGCCGCCCCTCTGGATAGCTCCCCAATTTATATACTGGGCAGGACATTGTTGTGTGGAATATCCCTCTGGCCAGTTTGGGTCACCTGTCCCCACTATGCTACATCCCATTTTTTTTTTTTTTCATTTTTTGTACCTCCTCACTGGCAGGGCCTGAGACACAATGAAGTCACAGAATCACAGAATAATCTGAGTTGAGAGGGACCCGTGAGGATCACTGACTCCAGCTCTTAGCCCTGCACAGGACCATCCCCAAGTCCTTGCTTTAGGACATAAAACATCACTTTATTATCAATGTTATTCTCATACTGAATCCAACACCCAACACCCTAACAGCTACTAAGAAGAAATTAACTATTCCAGTTGAAACCAGATAAGAAGTATATATTGTAGGATAACACGGCTTGAAGAAACACTCCAGATTAACGTCTGCACACCCTCCCCAGAGCCCTGCCCAGCTCCACAGCAAAGGGAGCTCCTCCTGCAAGTCCCCAGCTGCAGTTTCCATCTGTACCACTGCCACAGACATGCACTTCCCAGGAAATATCTCATCCTCCGCAACAGCTTCAGGACACACTTACCTTCTCCATTTGATTTCTTTATTGTGTGCTCCCCCTTCACTTAACCCTTCTGCTTGTGTTCTGCACTGTTCCCATCCCCGAGCAGACACTGCCCTCCCAGCCCAGCTGATCCCTCCGTACTGTTCCTACTTCCATTGCCAGGCCTCCAGGCTGTTCCAGCCCACCTGTCACCAGACTAGCAAGTCTTCTTCTATGTTCTCAGCACAGGGACCATAGGTGAGTTTGAATTTATTTTTTAGGGCAAAGAGAAACAGAGTGAAGCTCAACCCCATCTCCCAGCATCTACTGAAGTATTGCATAATTGTTCAGCTACTCCTACTGATAGGCAGAAAGAAAATGTAGAGATGGCAGGGGCTTTTTTGACCCATTGAACATAAAATCCAGAACTACTAATCATGCAAGTATACAAATGAACAATACCTCTGCTTTGCCACTTACCTAAGATTAAAACAGAAAAATATTTTCAAGGTTTAGTTCAAGTCACAAGTAAAGTACTATTTTCAGCAGACCTCACTGAGAAGAAAAAAAAAGGACAAAAATTCAAGGACCAGTTCATAAATAATGACTTGGAGATGTTTCTAAGCCTGACATTTAAGGAGAAGTTGAAATTTGTTTTAAAACAGATGAAAAACAAGAAGAAAATGCGAAAGCAGGAGACGGATATTCACAACTAATTTAATGAACTTTGGGAGCCAATTTTTGCCTTTTAAAAATGTACTGATATGACTGTGGGTTCCCATCTCAGGCTGCCCACTTGCAGCTGGCCCTGCTGCACCACGGGCTACGCAGCTCATGCCCGAGATTCTTCAGCAGCCCAACTGAACAAAGGTCAACATCCATGTTCTACATAAGCTGGACAATGTTTAAAAGTTTAAGGGTGTCCAATGATCAATTTAGAATGACAGTACCTAATTGTTCCCATAAGCTAACAGGTAGATTTTAGCATGAACTTTGCATGTGCTTTTACTGTATATTAAGTACACAAACAATTGTGAGACATCATAAATGAACAAGAGATGCTTTTCCATCTTTTCCATGCAAAGCTGTGTTGCTGTCTGTGATGTTCTTTTCTAGGGCTTCTACTCTCATCTACTAATTTTTCAGAAACTAAACTGTTTCTTGAAAATTTACATTTAACTTAGTATTTAATTTCGATTACTACATAAAGTAGAAAATACAGGAAAATTTACAAAATACTGTTTTTTTAGAAAATGAAACCTAAAGGTAAGAAAATTAATAATTTCTTTAATTGTAATATCCTATAATTCCATTTTTTTGACTGTTAAAAATGACACTTAAAGCTGCTTATGAGTGAAATCCAACAGCTAATTTGTTTACTGACTGTACAGAGAGGTCAAACAATAATTACTAATTCAGAGTGCTCTTGTAAACAAGCTATTTTCGGTTGAAACACTCATGAGACCCAGAGCATGCTCAGAGGAGAAGATGTGTTGACTTTAAGCAAGATAGGTTTTTATATTACACGGTCATTTAGGCTGTAAGTACCTGAGATTTAAGCTCAATAATTCTCAAGTGTCTTAATAACTAATTAAATGAGAGAGATGGAGATTAGCTCATCCATAAATTAATTATGCACAAATATAATGCATCAATAAACAAATACAAGGTTTACCTTTTCTTTACCTCCACCCATTTTTATTATCAAAGACAATAACAGGTGTCATTTAATTCATACTTTTAAAACAAACAAGAGAGACAACCCACCATTTACATAGCCCATTTCACTATATTTAGGAAAAAAAAGAGAAAGATGTGGTTACTTCTTGCAATACAAACCCATTCACACCTTGAGAATAATCTTTATTCACAAAAATGCCAAATACTTTCAATAGATTTTCGCATGATAAAATGAAGCACTTAACCACAGGAAAGGTTTATGGGCTCTCCCTCCTGTAGTCCCTACCTGTGTTAAACTTCTATCTTGAAAAAGAAATAGACAAATCAGTAAGTGACAATCTCACTGAGATCACAAAGAAAATTTTAATTTATTCTTAAATGTCTATTGTTAAAACAGAGATAGCAATATATATATATATATATATATATATATATGGCTTTTAGAGCAGATGCTAAATGCACTACGTTCTCCATCTTTACCCTGCCAAAATCTAGGCAGAAATAGATCTTAGCATCACATCAAAAATACAAAATAATTTGAGAATAGCTTTGTTGAATTTCTCATGAGATCTGGTCTGCATGGAGGATGAAATAAAAAATAAACACAGTGGCATCTTAAGACCTAGAGCTACATTCAGAGACTTTAAATCTGTTGTTTTACACTTTTCCTTTGGTGCTACATAAAGACAAACTGCAGCACAAACTTGTTCCTTTTCAAATGCTAGGATGCTCAGCAGCTTGCTTTTATTTCATGAGGGCACAACTCCAGCTTTTTCCTCTACTTCGTTTCTCTCCAACCTTCACCCAAGTTATGAGCATACTGAATATCCAGACACTGCTGGCAAAACACTGAGATACTTCTCCTCCATAGCACCACAGTAAATTTAAACATACTACCGTGAAATAATTGGAAATCTATATACATTCTAAAAACTGCTCCAGTGGGCTAAAGCTAAAAATACTTTGAAATTATTTCACGGCAATGCATAGAAACAGTAACCCTATTTCTACTTCATATAATACAATAAAACTAAGTTTTTCTGATGTTCCTGCTCAATTATGAAATTTTCCCAAAACCAAGACTACTGTAAAGTACAGATTCCAGCAGTTAGAGAGCTCCTGTCATATCAAAATCTGCAATATTCTTACAACAGTTGTCAGAATTTAGTAGCAGCTTTACAACATGCAGCTTCTTGCAAATATGGCCCCAAAACAGAATCCTGGGGAGGAAAATGATTTACTGGATAGTAACTTGGGATACAGGAAAACCAATTAGAAACACCACAAGCAAAGAGCGAATACTTAAAACACTTTGAACAGCACTCCTGAACTCAATATGAATTAATCACAGCCTCAGTTCCAGCTTTCTGAAGTTTCTGTTCTTAACAGCTGTAGACTGACCTCTGCAGCTCCTGTTGAAAGGCCATTTCCAAATGCACTCCAGGCAAGCTCACAGAACTCTCATGCAATTTCTATTTGTTTTGTTTCTTTAATAAAATCTGAATACACCTGTAATACTGAGCTAATAAGAGCTTCCACCCGTTAACAGTAACACAAAAAGCTAATTCTATCACGTGAAAAATAAAATGTTATCAGGTGGTATCTACTTCAAATTTCTTTCCACTCTCCTTTCAGAGTCTGTACTGACAACAGGTGGTAAACAATTGGGCACTTCTTTTGATTGTATTTCACTTACCAATTCATAGTTATTGAGACACACAGAACCGATAACACACATTCTTAAATTTATGTTTGCTTCTTATTTCTTTTGCTATATTGTATAATGTCCAAGTGCTATGTAACAATGGGAATATGAAATTCACTATGATCAAATATCAGAGGCCTCCTAGGAGGGGTCGATTCTCTGTCTGCTTTGTGCAACAATTTAAAAAGTCCCGTTCCAATGTTCATTGGAATTCCCATGATGATGCACTCAGAAACACCTAGGGGGGAAAAGAACCCAAACAAACATGGTGAACATCTGAACAGTAAGGATTTACAAAACTATTTTCAGTTGTCCATTCTGTTATTATCTCCTCGAAGCTCATATGTAAGGCCCAAGTCTCTTCACTAGATCAAGTTAAGTGTTATGGTCACCAGATCAGTATATTACTGAAATAGTGTTAACTATTCTAGACAGGAAAGATTCAACCTAACCTAGATACCTTCTCTAGTAATGGAACCACTTCAGAAGGTTTGTTTTTGGAGCAGACACGTTCCATGCAGTGCCTGTAGCAGAAGATGCAAGGCAAACTTACTTGTCCATTCTCTGACTCAGTGCTAAGACTTCAGTCAAATCTGGCCAAGTTTCTTTGAAACCCCTTCAAGTTCCCAATAAGCAAGGCATAGTACTTGAGCTATAATGCTTTTAGCATTTTCAGCATTCAAAAAGTGCTTGTTTTGAATGGAAAGATTTAGTCTGTCCCAATGATTTTGATAGCTCTAAAACTTTCAACTGCAATGTGCTGACACATTCATACTCCAGATCTACTGATGTACACAACCCTTCTAACGAATGTTCCACATTCAAAGCAAGCTATCAGATACCAGTGTTTCTTTCTTAGCATAGTTATGATCCAAACTACACCTTTTGGACGTTCTCAGGAGTGTAACAATACTATCCTTCACATTACAAAGATAAGAATAAACAGCTGTACCTTTGAATGCACAAAGGATGAAAATAAAATTGCTTAAAATTCTGGCAAGATATGATTGGCAATTTAAATGTATATGAATGAAGAGTCTATTTTTGCTCTTACACCATTGCTGCATTTCTACTAAATTATTTGCCAGCAATTTGCGTTTAAAAATCTTGCACAGGATATAGAACTCTCAGGAGGTACTCTAGATTTAGGCCCCTACAGCACATAGGTTACAATGGAAAAGGAAATACCTTTCTAAATCTAGCAGAATAAAACTTACCTGGTTTTGCACGATAACCTGTCAACCAGAGCCAACCACTGAACCATGAAAATAGCATTTAGATTTTGGACATCCCTCTTCCCTTGCAATGGTTCCATGTACATAACAGGAAGCCTTCCTTCCCACCTCTCTTTGGCCTTACAGACCAAATAATAAGTCAGGCATCTGCACAGCAATTTTTCACACAAGGAAGCCACTATCATCTCTTCAGTTTTGGTAAGCAGACAACTGCTGCTTTGTCCATTGCATTTCCTTATTTGAACTAAAACATTTATATAGAAGGCAACACCAAAAGACCTTTGATTTCCACATTATTCAAAACAAGATTTTAGCAGCTAAGAGGGGACTTAGAAAACATTTTCCTTTCCTTACCGTCCAGGATCAAATCAGTCTCCTATAACACCTTGGCTTTAATCAAAGACAAATAATAATTAAAGGGAAAAAAAATCCCACCCATGTGGAATGCTGGAGAGCCAGAAAAGTGGCAGAGCTCTTAAAACACAAACTATTAATACAGGGGTTCCTAACAGATTCCAGTGATTCAGAAAATACTGTCCACAAAAGCACTGCTGGAAATTGACTGCACTAAGACTATCTACACATACACACAAACTAGTAAACCTTAACATAACACATTCATATTTTTTATTTCACTAGAACCCAGAAACTCCCAACAAGCAATGTTGAAAAGGTTGAAACCTGCTTGACTTCTTTTTTCTGAGACAAGAAAGTCTGCCACAGACTTTGCAATACATACCACAAACAGAATCCTTTTGTCCAAAGTAGGCAGCATCAAAGAGATGGTCTGCAGTCTTTTCAAAAGAAGCCAGCATCAACACACTTTCCTTCATTTTTGCCAGTCCAAACCTAGTAATGCCCAGCACTTCACCCTTGATCGAGGGAAAAACCCAAAGAATAAGATTGAGTGAAAAAAAATACACTATCCACAATATAGCATTGTCATAGTATGCTGCTTCACTGTTCAACATTCTGAAGGTTAAGAGTTTGGTAGTAATCAATATTTACCTAAAACAAAAGTAATTATTCATACAAAAGAGACATCATTATAAATGGCTTATACATGATTTTTTTAAGCAAGAGTATTGAGAAGATTGAAAGAAACATGGCCACGTGGACAAACCCCACAACTGTAAACTAGCTGCTCAGCTACAAACTTCAGTGGAGTCTGAGAGCACTATGCTGAATCCACTGCCCATTGTCTACAGATAAATCTGACTTCTGCTGCCAGGAGATTACAGAAGATGCTAAATCTTCATTTTTCCACTCTCCAGAAAAAAGGTAATTAGCTGTTTAAACTAACAACTTATTTCTGTCTATGTTTGTTAGTAACATCCTGATTATATCAGACTGTGCACAGAAGCATAAGTCAAGAACTACAGTCACAAAAATGCATGCTAGGAGCCCAGCAAGTTTACAACATGGCACTCTGATGCCCTTTTCCATTGCTGTGCTGCAGCTCCACAGGCTCAGCCCTGGGGACTGCTGCAGCTCAGTACAACAAAGCTCTACAGTTTTGGAACAAGTCAGAACTCCATCCATTTCAACCAAATTAAACCCTTGTGCTCTGGCAGGCCAATTGGAAAATCTTACTTCACTAAATTTACTTACCCCTTCATTGAATGCGAAGTAAAGAAAATCAATCAATGAAGAACAGATACGATTTTCTACTAACAAGTTCTGTAGGACTGTTCATGTAATCTGATTCTGTTTGTAATGTCCGTAACCCTTTGACTCTTTCATACAGTGCAGCTGTTATGAACCACACCCCATGTGGTTTTCTGCACAGCAAGCCTTAAATTGCATCCATGGTTACCCAAACAGTTGATTTTCATATCATAATTCTGAGGATTCCTATTTCCACTATGAAATTATGCTTCCCTAGTCATTATATCAACCTGTTTTCAGTCAAAATAGGTCCCCTCTCCCCTCAAGAACTAGACTAATAAAGCTTTTTGTGTAAAATACAAGTAACAGTATTTAGTCAGTACAACTTTGAATTCTAAAAGCCTTTCATCTAAAAGACTTCCATCTCCTTACCTTCTCAAACATGGTAATATTAATTTGCATAAACAGGCTAATGCAACATTTAGAAAAAACACAGTACAAACCTTGTAAGTCATTAGATCAGACAGCAACATAACATGTCTCCTGTCAATGCTCATACCGTGGTTCACCATTGTATACTGAATCTCATTGATAATGGTCGTCCGAGCAGCTTCAATTCCAAGTGTTTTCTCTACCTACACAAGGGATTATGTTACGTTAATGAAAAGCTGAATGCTTGGAGCAAGTGTAGTCCTGGAGTAAGTACCATCCATTATCATATTAATCCTCCATTCCCATTACTACCCTTTTGTACTTCTCCATTTGAAAAATATTTATAGAAACAGTTTCTTTGAAGTGAAGTGCTGCCACTTGAATTATTCTCTCATGTTAATGCATTCTGACATCTATTAGTGAAATCAGGCTTGATTTGGTATCAACTGCTGCATCTGAGCACAAACAAGCACTTGTAATAAAGGTGCCACAGGGAAAAATCCACAGTACCCATTTAAACATTACCTCATAAGTGTTGTTAGAGGATGTTTTTGTTCCTTTCACTCCATGAGTAGCCATAACAGCTCGCAGATTATCACCTTCAACTAGAAGTTTGTACTTTTCCTTTCCACTTTGTTCATCAACATGAATGACAGCTCGGGAAACCTCTGGTATACCTTGCACTACAACCTTCAGAAAACAAAAAAACCTTAGTAACTTTGATATATACAGTAATGCAGTATAAAAGATTAACCCTTATCAGCATTCAAACCTACTTAGGAGCTCCAGTATGTGGAGTAAATGCTCACTTAAAACCCATACAAAATAAGATTTCTTGCTCCTAAATACACCAGTGCAAAACTGACATTGACACTGTACTATAAACCTTACTCACTACTTACATCTTGTATGCCAGGTGTACTCACACACAGACTTGGGTCTGTGAATGGTGGCAGACCCACATAAATAAAAGGGCATGCTGCCAATAATAAAGGTTCACTTATTATTTTTAAAATCCAGAATATTTTCACAGAAAGCTGAAAAAATGCCAGATACTGTCATTTGGTTCAATTCTAGATGCAGCTGGAAGAAGATATAGCTACTTCATGCTGCTGAACTTGGAATACTTCAGTAAATGTAAGGAAAGTATCAAAGCTTCAATTTTCTTTACAAATATTAAAGGAAAGCTTAGTTTCAACGATAAAGCAGTACCATCACAATCTAAGAGTTATGGACTCAGCCTATGTTCATTGTCAATAATGACATGAACTATTTCATCTTCCCACCACGGACCCCCAGATTATCACTACTGATTACATCCCACAAAAGCACAAGACAGCCTTTGCTTTTACCTTTGGTAGTTCTTCCTTCAGGGACTGCAATACATAATACATTGAACTCTTGCTATTTTCACGAGGGGTCACACATACAACTGCTTCTCCATGGACAGCAACATCCCCAGGCTTTACTCTGAGTTTAGAAATGCAAATGGAGTAGCGCACAGTCTCTGCATTCACCTGTGGCAAAAGTCAGCCAGCAAACATCAGGGTTATCTCTCAACATATATCAATCTGCTCAAATAAAGGCAGCAATCTTTCAACAAAATATAAAAAGGAAGACTGTAGGAAAAACGACCCCCAAATACATTCTTATAAATTACCCTTATAAATTGCATGAAATACTATCCTATGTTGAGTGTGCCAGCCTGTACATTAACCAATGGACAGAAATGTCATCCCAATGTTTAGCAAGACACAAAGAAATTAATGTATGTTCTCTCATTTCCAAATAAGGGGAACATTATCCTCTTCGCAAGACAAAAAAGGGACCCCTCCAGATGTCGTGTAGCCACAGGACAGCCTTCATTCACTTCCGTTTTTTAACTTCCACTGGTGTGATTTCTGTTTCTGCGACAGGATAAAGAGACCCCTAGGAACATACCCAAGGCATAACCCACATAAGACCTGAACTACTCACCTCTAACCTCAGTAGTCTAATGCGCTCTAAAGACAGCTTCACTAGGATGAAACAATCATCTGGAAGAAACACCTCTTCAATATATTCAGAAATCTTTAAGAAACAAGGACAAAACAGTTAGCATGTGAAAATAGCTCAAATGCCCCATAGCAACTGGATAATGCTTACATTCATAGGATTAGACGCCTAGCCATGATGACGAATAACACAATTTTCCCTACCTCTCCTAACAAAGTTTTCTCAATTCTTCCTTTAACCAGACGGGCAAAATCAGGGTCATCATCTTTGTCCAAGTGTGCTGTTATAATAGGGGTGCTACAAAGAACAAACACACACAAAACCAGTCAGGAAATTGCTCAGCTAGATTATTGATGGTAACTTGAATTACAGCTTGCTTTATGGAATTTATCTTGTATCTACAATAGTATTTATTAAGATAAAGAGACCTTCAGGTTCCTCAGGTTTATTTAAGAAAATTATTTTTCAAGTTCTTCAGGCTGATAAAAATAAGAAAACATGTGAGAGGTTATAACATATGTACTAGTGACTGTTTTCATGGCATATGCTATTCTAGTATTATTTAATTATGGCTTCATGCATACCTAGGAATAGGTATGCTTCAACTACTGCTAAACACCAGAAAGCTTCACAATATATGAGACTCATAATGGAACATTAAACTTAAATAACCATTTTCCCTCGTTTGATTTTCAGAAAAATAAAACTTCGCCATCTCTCTGGGCCTAAGTATCACTTACAGTTGGGTAGACATTAGATTTTTCTTGTTTTGAGTACCTTTTTTGAATGATATCTAATATATTGCTGAGAACAGGGAAATGCTATCATGAACTGCAAATTTATCCAACAGGTTTCACTTAGGCAAAGGAAAAAACCACCAAACAAATCAAAACAGTACCTAATAGCCTTTGAAGCATTAATGATTTCTTTGATTCTTGGCACGCCCAAAGTAATGTTCATTGAAGCAACACCAGCAAAATGGAAAGTCTTCAGAGTCATCTGTGTGCCAGGCTCACCAATACTCTGTGCACAGAGAGCTCCTACTGCAGAACCAGGCTCCATCTGTGCCCTGATAAATATAGAAAGAGACACAGAACTCAATGAAGTCTAAAGTCCTAAGCAAACAACAACAGAAACTATTCTAGTAGATATACAAGAAGTTTGTTAATATATTATTGGTTTTTAATCAACAAACAAGAGAGTGGTTAAAAGGTCACCAGTACTTAAGATTGAAAAAGATGCCCTGTCATACAGGCATTCCACAGATTCAGTGCAACTTCCCTAACAGGTCAAATGCTTGTCCTCTTCCTCCAAAGCATGAAGCATGAGATCCAAGATTTCCCCCTCACGGAAATCTGACATGCTAACATTTACTTATTACAGTAAAACAGGTAATTCATGTTTAAGAACATTTAAGACAAATGTAAGCAAGTACTCCTAATAACTGAAAGCAGACAACTGGTAATTGGCTTTAAATAGTTAAGAATTCAACATATATGTGCATTTTCTAAAACAAAAAAACATACTAGAAATCAATTGATGCAGGTGACAGTGAGGTCACTAACTACACGTCACCAATGGCTGCATGAGAAGGACCAAGTCTGAGGAGTCTAGTAAATTGGACTAAATCTCAATGGATAAAGAGATGAAAACATCCACACTAGCACACTATTCACGATATTTTGTTAGAGACCAAGAATAACAAACAAAAGGATCCTATTAATGCATAACAGATCCAAGAATGTATTAGAACAAAATGTGATGTAATTCCTCACAGATTGTGTAGGGCAGGAATAACTATCAAGATTCATATAAATTTAAAACTGATCTATTCAGACTTTGTTCTGCATGGATTTATTGGAGGTTTTGAACAACCTCCTGCAAGAGGGGGAGGAAGGGAAATGTCTGCCAGTGGGTGTAAAAATGTTCGTGTTTAAACAATATTCTCCCTTACCCTGAATCCTATCACTTTTGGCTTTTACCACCATCTGTTGTCAAAACACAATCTTTGGATATAAGCAGTAAGTGGCTACAGGAGAAAACTGTGTTCATTGGTATGATTACTACCGGGCTGGTGAAGAGACCTAAATACAAACCCTGTGAGGAGAGGCTGAGGGAGCTGGTCTGGAGTCTGGAGGAGGCTCAGGGGAGACCTCACCGCTCTCTACAACTACCTGAAAAGAGGTTGTAGCCAGGTGGGGGTCGGTCTCTTCTCCCAGGCAACCAACACAGTTGGCAACCCAACAGAGGGCACAGTCTCAAGCTCTGCCAGGGGAGGTTTAGGTTAGATATTTGGAAGAAATTCTTTACAGAGAGGGTGGTCAGGCATTGGAATGAGCTGCCCAGGGAGGTGGTGGATTCTCCATCCCTTTCTTAAGAAGACACTGGCACTCAGTGCCATAGTCTAGTAACTGTGATGGTAGTGGATCAAGGGTTGGACTTGATGATCTCAGAGGTACTTTCCAACCCGGCTGATTCTATGATTCTATGAAAAAAAAAAAAGTCTTTTAATGAAAGAATCTGATTATGACTCAAGACAAATGCAAAAAGCTCAGCTGCCAGACCTCTAGAACTGTCATACAAGACTCAAATCTGCCTTAACAAGCCCACATGTAGATGATGATACTTTTTTTTTTTTGCATCCTACCTTGGTCTTGCAATGTTTATGTCATTGGAGCCAACCTGCACTGCATTCACAACAGAGCCAACATTCATACAGTAAAAATAGTAAAATACAGTCCTACGCAGCCAAGAAAGCAGCCGAATTGAGAACACAGCAGGGTAAACACATACCTCATATATTTATCTCTACAAGTCTCTAGAAACTTCTCTAGTTGTGTTGGAGTAATCCTATCCAACTGATATAAAACTCGTGGCTGAAAAGAGAACAGAATAGTTGGACAAGCAATAACTTATGAAGACTGAAAAGCACTACACAATTACCCTTTTGAAACTATTTACCTCTGTTGTGCCATTGTCATTAATTCCATACTTGTCTCTAGTTTTTTTTATCTTCTCAGAAACACCTTTGATGAATTTTTTAATTTCCTGAAATCACATTGAAACAACAGTAAGTAAAGACATGGTCTTCATATTGAAGTCTTCAGCAGCACATAATTTGCTTAAAACTCCCAACAGAGTATTTACAAAATAAATTAACAAGGTACAATATGAAGAGAAGAATGTCAAAACTTAGACAAACACATGCACTAGAATTTAGCAAACCAGACTGGCTCGTGTAACCAGAGATCAGTAGCAGTACATGAGGAATATGGTCCCCACTGAATAAATGCATCCTTCCTGAGAATACACTGACAGCTGAGGATACTTGTCTTGGGTTGATCCTTCCTTCCTACACAGCACCTACTGAAACTGATTTAAAAAATAAAAAAATAAAAAACCCCACAAAACTCAAAATTGTTATTTTTTGACTACACTGACAAACACATTCTCACTCATTTCTCAGTATTCAAAATAGTCAAAACAGAGAGACTGTGGCAAGAGAGAAAGTATATAAAGTGTATCTGCTGGACAGATTTCAAAGACTCAAGATGTACTTTATTTACGAGAAAAAAACCCTCAAAACTGATATATACATATCAGTCCCTATCTAACATAATTCAAATAACTCCTCTATGCTGTGGGGGTCTTGTAGATAATTGTACCTAACATGTTGAAGTACATAAACCTTTCACTCTCTTACCAGGCTTACTCAAGAGCAGTTCTAATAGCCTTTACTGGAACATAAATTGAAACAATACTGTTAGAAAAATATCCAACATTTCTATGAAAGATGACTCAGTTATCACACTTTGGATATGGACATGTACAATAAAAGTCACGAAATATGAGGTCCATAATTAAAAGCAAGATGAAATCTGTACTCACCACAAATCATTACCATAACACAGAGTTATCAAAAACAAAATATAAACAAAAAGCAAGATGAAATCCTTTCCATCTACTTCAACAATGATTTAGGAAAGTCTCTGTGAAGAAGTGAACAGCTTGATTTTTTACAGTCCTTTTAAACCTTCCCCATGCCACTAGTCCTACCTGAGAAAGAGGGTGATGATTACATAATATGACGTCTTCTGCATTAGATATTGGACTCCTTGCAACCACCACAGTAGCTGGGCACTGACAATCACTTGCAAAATTGACTAAGTATTTGAGGGACCTCTTTTTTTTTTTTTTTTTTTTTACAAGTGAGTTCACAGAATCATTATGGAAACACTTCTACGACAAGATACATGTTTGCCCCTTTTGTCCTGCAGTAAGTAGTATTCACAAGCAAAATACTTAGCTATTTTCATGGTTTTTGACCCTGAAATATTTGCACAGAATTGACAATGTGATTTATTTCCTAAAATAAGTGTTGTGGTATTAGAGAAGTTAACCTTTTTACTACAGGTGTATAAAGAAAGGAATATTTCAGGACTTGTCTTTCTCTTTGGAGAAGAGGAACACTTCTCAGGAATTCTTTCTCGTTGACAGTCCCTGAGTTTCAAAGTACTTAAAAAAAATCCAAACAACTCCAACATAGTAAATTGATTATTATATATAATTCTGAATAAAATACTCATGTGTTACTTCCATACACTAGAGTCAAAAAGGGTGAAAAAACCCAAATCTCTTAAGACTTATTTTTCATTGTCACAAGTTTTATCCACACACAAGACCTAAAAGAAGAAGTGATTTATTCCTCTCAGCTGTTGGCAGTTTATCCCAACTATGGTTTAATTTATGCTACAAATGGAATGAAAATGTAACTCACTCTTTGCTGAGCTTATATACCTCTATGGGCTAATAATTTCCAGTGCAAAACTGTCCTCCATGAGCACAGCTATGTAACTTCCAGAGCGGGCTCAAAAAAACTTGGATTTTTTCACACTGTCTAAGTCTGTAAAGTCTTTTAGCCTTGACCAGGTCAAGAAAAAGGCCCCAGACGGACTCAGTAAGCTCTGGCTCAACATGGGCCCTTTGTCAGCTCCTACAGAGCTCCTACAGAGCTGACGTTTAGTCAAAATAGTCCAGGGTAATGTGGTATAAACCACAGTCACCCAGGGGTTTGCAGCATGTGTCCCAGCACTGGTGTGATCATTTATAGACATGAAGCACTGCTCACATCAGAATCCTCACAGTGAAAAAGCCACTGAAATGCAGAGTGGCACAGACAATGCTACAGGATTCAGCAAAAATCCATTCAAGTCCAGGCAGACCCATTAGGTCAACTCTACATATAACAGCACTGAATGGTTGTGTGCTGAGCTTTTTCTGTGTTTGCACTCTCAGCACTCATATTCTATCATCTTCAAAAAAACCACAGAAAAATGACTGATCTTTTTTTTAATAAAATTTCTAGATTCCTCTGATTCCAATAAGAAGAGAATCAAAATTTCCTTTGGCCTGTATCAAATATGTTAAAACATTTAACACAATTGAAAATGTGCCAGCCAACAATCTGCTTTTTTTTTTCAGTTGAATTCCCTCCAGCAAGGGCAGAGTGTAGGCAGAATGAATGCTAGTCTGTTTGAAAAAGGCTATTTAGACATACTGTGTTCTGGACAAGAGTGGATAAGCCCATTATAGGAACCTTCTGCTAAAATAACAATAAGAATATCTCTGTCCTGGAATGCAGAAGTGGAGAAAAGGATAGGAAAACAACCGAAAAACAAGCTAATATCCCTAAAGGTTGAAAGAAGAGTCAATACCAAAAGAAATCTTCCTTAAAATCCCTAAAGGTAAG
The DNA here is from genome assembly GCA_013397135.1 of Pachyramphus minor. NCBI lineage: Eukaryota > Metazoa > Chordata > Aves > Passeriformes > Tyrannidae > Pachyramphus > Pachyramphus minor. Next base: position 1,058,513 of record VYXB01007043.1, read on the forward strand.
TATGGGGGTTAATTCATGTGTCATAGTTTTCACCATCAAAAAGGTTAAATTATTGTGATGAACACCTACATCATAATTTAACAAGCACTAATGTATATATGCTATGCTATATATGCTCTATATACACAAATCTGTAGCTAAAAAGCACTAACATTAATGCTCACACATTGCACACACATGCTACAGTTACCTCATTATATTTTTCATAACCTGTCTCAGTTAATGTCTTCAAGGAGGAAGAGAAAAAAAAAGGAAAGGAAAGAAGAAAATGTAACAATCTAAAACTTAAAAATCTTATGTCAAACTAATCATCATGAGGGTGATGTAGCAATATTTGTGCTTCTGAAATTCAGAACAATTATTTTCCTAATATTATTAAAAATATGTATATTTCAAATAATAGCTTTATTCTCAAACTCTGATATCAAAATATTGTATATTTTTTTCCTTCAGATATGCAGGTAAGATTTACAGCATATTTCAAGTACAGATATAACTATTTTTTCCAACTCTACTCTACCAACCTAGGTGCAAATAAGGTTTACCTTCTGCTCTGAGGCATTCCGATCTATTAAAAATCAACCCTTCAAACACAGGTCATTTAACTCATGTTGCTTTCATCACTGCCAGTAATCAGAAGATTCATCAAAGTAGCAGCTTAACATGAAGGGAAGGTTAATTCTACAGGCATGTTAGTTAATTCAACACTTTTTATCACTGACTCCCAAAGAACTCTTCAGAGTGTTTGCTCTCATAAATATTAAAACTGCCCAATACTCTTCCAAACAAAGTCGACTTTTACACTTCCAAGTGCAAGCAGTCACGTGAACATTCCCTCATCCTTAAAAGACATATAAGTAGACTCCAGAGGCTAAAGCCCTGGGCAGCAAAGCAGTTTGTATGACCCATTTTTTTTTGCTGTGCTAGTTTCATAAGCACGCCAGGTATATATATGTGTAAATATAAATATACATACACATATATATATTTGTATGTTTTATATACGTGTGTGCGTGTTTGTGCATATATCTAGGCAAGTGGTGTTTCCATTACAGTGAAACAAGCAAATAAGGAAAACCAGTTGTTCAGAGAATTGATCATATCAAAATATATGCGTAATATGAATATAATTTGAGTATGATACTCAGTCCTAGTGGTTTCTTACATAGAGACAATAAGTATTATGTAATTTCTTATGTCCAAGGGAAGCACATACTTACTGTACCATCTTGCTATGGAAAGGAAACTCTAGAAAGATCTCAGATCAATGCAACTTCTACTCAGAAAAGCCCCTAGGTTTTTCTCAATTCTAATATTCCTTTGGTGAACATGAACAATTACCATAATAAGAACTAAAATCACTAGTCCTGGCTCCCCACCCCTAAATGTACAAAAATGCATTACTGAACAAACCACTTTTCCTGCTACTAACATGTAAAATTCAGCTGTTGCTTCACCGGATTGATAAGATCATTTTATTTCATTTACTTAATTGATGAGGGAAAAGTTAATCACACTGTGATAAAGAAGTGAGATAATTACCTGCAGAAAACTTTCTTGGCAGCAAAGGAATTCGTTTTTCTTCATGATGGACTCGGAAGTTAACAGCAATTCATTTTTACTGAGAGCTGGTTCATTTCGGCATGGGTATACAGCCTGAAGAGGAAAAAACATCACTTCCTCACAGAAAACACATGCACAGAACTTCATTGTAAAGACACAGAATACAGCTATGTAAAATTGATTAACACTATTCTTTAGGTTTCATTGTGGGGTTTTTGTAGTTTGTTTGTCAGGATTTTTTTGTCTGGTTATTTTTGTTTTGCTATACTATACCAGACTATTATGAAAAGCAGAGGTACACACAGTTCTACTTTTCATGCAAATATGAAGGTATACACACAGGTATACACAGTTCTATCCATTTATTACACTCATATTACAGAAATCTGAAGTTATTTCAGCAAAAGGCTTTTCTGTCAGAGGGGCCATGACACACCAACCAATCAACAACAAAACCAAACAATACACGTCTTCAAACACCACAATATATCCAAAGTTATTGAACAACACATCAGCCAGTTCAACACAAAGAACATGCATACCTTGATGTAATAACGAGTTATTTTGTGCAATGTACCAAACTAGTACCCAAATAGGTCAGTAGTAATTTATCTAGTGAGTTGGATATGAGGCCCCAAAGCTATGTTTAAGCACAGAAAAATTTTACTTTTCACTGCTTATACACAGTTTGGAGCTAGTTGCTCTGTTCCACTGTAAAAAATACCTGTTTGTGTACACACGCTAAAAGACTGAACAGGACCACTCAAAAAAGGCAATTTAAAAATAAATACTTAAACTGAAACCATTTTCCCCACAATTTACTCCTTCCCCCTACATGCTTAATAGTCTTTGCACACTTCTGACAAGGATTTCAGCAATGCTTACTCTGATATTATCTAGAACTCGCTTGAATTCCAGTGGTTCATCCTTCCCTTCCATAGCTGCAGGATCCAAGCCATCTCCTCCATAAATGAACTGTATAATGTCACCAGTAGAACTTCTGACTGTTAAATCATACTGTGAGCAAAGATCTTCGAGTGATTTTACCAGTCGCCTCTGAAGGGAAAAAAGAAGTGCAAAGAAAGTAAAGTGGATCTTTTTAAAAATCGCTATTGGATGGGATACAAGAACTATAGGAATTGGAATCAAGACATATATCTGACAGTAAGCGGGCACAAAAACCTATTTAAAATCACATATTAGCCTTAGGGCTTTACTGTACATTCCACAGAACATGAAAGTCAACAATAACAACATTCAAAGCAACAACAAAAGACCCCACATTCAGAAATTCTATCATATAGGAAACCTAATGCTAAGCTGCAAGAATCAATTGAAGTCTGAGGAATTTGAGGGTTTTTTGACATCATATTCTTCTAATCAGGTTTATTTCTCGAGGGATATAATGCTTGTTGTGTATGGAAGCAGAACCAGTAAGCAATTTTTTTCACTGACAAAAGAGGTCATCCATCAAGGCCATTTTTCCATCTGTGTTAACTACTCTTACATTAACTCCTGGTATTGAGAAATCCATTTACTATCGTTTTTCTTTGCATCCCAAAAAGAAGGCATGCTGTGAAGCGTTAGTGGTTAAAAACATTATTACTTGAGAGATGGATTTCATTGTTTTATGAAAGCAAATTAAATCACCAAAGACTAAATTGGTATTTTTTTTCACTGAGGACAAAAAAAGGTAAGATGAAATAAATGTTAAGATTTTTTTTTTTTAATTCCCAAGCCCATGTGCTACAATTTATTCACAGGATCAAAGTTAAAGAGGAACAATATTATGCAGGTTGCTTTTTATATTTATATGTATTTGTTAATACTTACACACATGCCAACATTATTCCATTAGTTTTGGAGACAAATGATCTCATTAGTCACCCACCCCAAGAGGGGGTTTTTCTGTCTTTGTACAGTTACTTACACATCTCAGAATGTGTCCCCAGTCACAAATTATCTTGCCTTTTCTAAGCCTGTTACACTGAAAAGAGGTCTACTCTTTAAATACTAGGTAAATATTTGCACACAAGTCCCAAGACTGCTCATAATAGCAAGAAGCTTGGTTGGACATTTTCACAGGAGGTACAGAGCCCAAGACACTAATATATTACAGAACTAGTCTAAGTCTATATGGCCAAGATGCCTGTTACCTAGAGAGAATAGACAGTGGAAGGGAGTTTTAGCCATATTTCTGTCACCATTCACATCAGTTTTAGGAAAACACGCTACATAGAAATTAGTCTAGTAATTTCCAGGCTTTTACACCCCATATTTGAAAGGCAACAGTATAATACAAGCATGTTTACAAACCTCACCTCTGCTGGAGAATACAGCCAAGCCATGTATTTCACAGTATGAACTACTCCATTGCACTGAAAACACACACATGCACGTGCCATGTATGCACTTTTCCAACACGTAACCTCAACATACACAGGAGAAATATGCACCCCACCCCACTGACAGTTACCTGCATATATCCAGTTTCAGCTGTTTTTACAGCTGTGTCAACCAGACCTTCTCGACCCGCCATCGTATGGAAAAAAAATTCAGTGGGAGTCAACCCAGAATAGAAGCTGTTGGCAACAAAGCCCTTTGCTGCAGGGAGCTACAGAGAAGAGTGGGAAAAACACAGTTAAAACGCAATGTACATTCTGTATGTAACAGGAAAACATGCTGCATGTCATCTAAATTCTTTCAGAGATAGCCAATACACCCACAAACACAGGGGAATCATCTCACCTGTGTTTAGCTCTCAAGTTCCATGTTTGTATAGAAGATCAAAATACAAGCTTCAAAACCCCTTGCTTAGTTCTTTCAAACCAATATAACAAACTTTCTCCTTCTCCTTACAAACCTTGTCACACTTCTAGCTATTCCTTGCAAACACTACACCAACTTAAAATGCTTCAGACTCCTTTAAACTTGCAGAAACTGAAAAGGCAATTAAGAACATTCCTTTTGCAATAGTAGTGCAAAGGTATTTGCAGTGCTGAAGACTAAGGAACCCAAAAAATTGACTGAAGATATGTATATAATTAGTTCTCTTGAGTGGTTTGCTCTCACCCCTGAGAAAAGTTCTTGCCAATCAACTTTACACAGGCAGTCCTTGAAGTCAAGTAACACCAAACTGCCTCCATGATCAGAGTTTCATCTTAGAAAATCACTTTTTGTTGTTATTTAACAGGTAGTTAAAAAAGACTAGTAATAACACTAGAGCTAAATTTTTAGTTTTACCTTCTCATCTAATACAGAAAGTGTTGTTTCTTCTTCTATTTATTCATTATGTTAGAGAACTCAGAAGTGGAAATTTGGACATTGAATGACAAATGCGAGTATCATGGCTACCATCTGACAGTTATTTAACACACTAGCTAGATTAATGGCTTATACCTAGAACCTTCTTTACTGTTCATTAGATTTCAAATAGCAGTTTAAAAAAAAATTAATTTCATTGAATTATATTAGCAAGTACATGAGACTCATTATTGCTCCATGTAGGACCGAACTCAAATATCAAACAGTGAGAGTATCCCATGACACCTATTCTGGTGGAAAAAGAAGAGAAAAAAAAAAGAGACTCCAGAAAGGTTTATCTGGCATGTCTCACCTGTCTAAAGATACCAATACATACGCAGCAGTTGACCTGAAAAGTATTAGTGCAGTCACATACAACACAGAGAAACTTTAACAAATTATTTATAGGACTCTCAAGAGAACAGAAAATGTATCAGACTTACTTTAATTTTACTGAGTTAGAAAGGTCAAAGCAAGGCTCCGCTGTAAAAATTCTTGGCATTCCATGGCAGCTCAGAATATTATTGTTAACTCCCAAATCACACTCAGGACATTTTACATGGACATCACATTTACATGTGATCCTTTTACTTCAGCCTATCATGACAACCCATGTTACCATGCATCCTTCTCAAAATGGCTTAAGAGAATTTGTTTCACTTTTCTTCATAGTCTGTTGCAAACATACAGAATTACCTTGGAATGTTTCTCAAAGTGAGGCAAAGATCTATTCTCAAATCCATCAGGAACTCGGGACCCACTGATAGCCTGCTGACCCACACAAGCAATCATCTGGGATATATTAATGAAGGAGCCTGAAAAGAAAGAAAGCAAAAAAACCCTCACTGACAAATGAGGGATATACTGCTTCCCTGATGAGTTATTTTCATTTCCATGAAGATCTCAGCCTCATAATTGGTAAAAAAACCCACTCAGAATTGCAAGAGTTAAAGAAGCTTTTCTGTTACTGGTCCTGTTCATTTCAGCCTTTTTGTAGAGGCTGACAATTAGGTCTATGATACAATCAACAACTCCTTTTATTTTTTTTCCTTTGCGTCATAGACATTCATGCCACGACCATTTGACTACAGTCCTTATATTATCCTGGTGTTATGGATTGTGTTTTATACAGCTCATAATCCTAGCCTACATATTTTGCTTCACGATTTCTTCAATGAACATATTTTTCATAAAGGGTTCAGTATCTACCAAGATTCCTAGAACAAAGTCTCAGAGCAGTAAGTCACTAACTTAGAAGTTTTATTTGCTGAACATGCTTGCAAATAAAGTCTCCCCACCTCTCCCTCCCAAATTATACACTTAGTAATACACTTCTTTGATTTCAGTATTTCTTTAGAACACAACATGTCACCCTCAGGCTTTCCATAATTTATTAGACAGATAAAAAAAGGCAAAGGGTTAAGTGATTCCTTTAAATTTTCATAGGAAACAAAGGGAAGCTCAGACCAGTAGCTAAAAGGAGCCTACAAGAAAGCCAGAGAGGGACTTGACACAAGAGTATGTCGTGATACAACATAGAAAAATTACTTTAAGCTGACAGAGGACAGGTTTAGATTAGATGTCAGGAGGAAATTCTTCCTGGAACAGGTTGCTCAGAGAAGTTGTGGATATCCCATCGTGCTCTACTGACACCCCTTATGGCAGGGGAATTGGAACTAGGTAGTCTTTAAGGTCCCTTCCAAAAAAATTCCATGATTCTGGGAAATATTAATTCCAATTCAGAATATATAATTTACAGATGATTTTTGCATGTGATATAAAAACTTGCAGTACAAATGCAACTGCAAACTTTTTATTGATGAATTAAAGTCTTAAGAACATCTCAAGTTCCAATAAGATGTTTTTCAACTTGTACTGAAAATTTAAAGATCCAAAAACTAGAACATCAGCTTGATTTTAATTAATTATACTCAACCTGTACTTACTGAGTCACTTAAAACAGATATGACATGACCTTGCACAACTGATAGTATCAAACAAGCTAAAAAGATGGAACAAGTAATTTTCACAACAGTGATGGAGTGAGCAACCTACATGCAAAGTTCAGCTATCCCTACCTTTAGAACCACAGAGAGCCATGATAAGAGGACTGTTGCTCTTGTCCAGTTCTCTTAGACAGGCACTGCCAGCATGATCTCTGATGACAGAGAGTTCTTTAAGGATTAAAGCCTGAAATCCAATATTTCAGATGTTCAGCATTTGTTAAAAAAAAAAAACATTCACAAATATCACTCCCAGCAACACATTCAGTAGTCAAATGGAATTCAAAATACAATCAAGAAACCTAGTCATTGTTTCAGGTAAAAAAATTTTAAATTTTAACTTCTATAAATTCCAGTTTGATGCACAAAGTGCCTTTATTGGGATAAGACCAGGATATCCAGGAACATGACCCTCTCTTACCAACAGCACAAGCACAAGCTAAATTGAGCACTGCACTAAGCTCTAAGACACACTGCACCATGAAAGATTACCACAAAAATAATGTATTTTTGGACTGCTCTCAGAGAGTACAATGCTAGTGTCTCCAACTATTACAAACATAACTGTATCCAAAAAACATTCTGGGACATACACAGGTATCCAAAAAAATGAGGAGTGGAAAGGACTGTAAGATGTTTCTTTCAGCCAGAATTATGCTTCAAACTGGGTAACTGTGGCAGTACTTCATCATAGGGTGGGGTTCTATGGTTGGGTAGTGGTGGTGTTTGGTTTTTTCTTTTTTCCTTTCTATTTTTTTTTAAAGGTAAAAAGTAGACATTAGCCAGCCAAGATTAATATATAAAATCATTAAATAAAATAAAAAGTGTTCCTCACTGACTTGACTAAGTCAGTAAGCTTTTGGGCAACATTCATTGCTCTTCATCAAGATTTCTACAGAAAAAAAGAAAACCCAGCATAACCGAAGTCCACTTAACTCTTACCCCAATAAGGAACAAGATAACACGTGCATGAGACCTATAACCACAGGAATGTCTTGCTTCTTGTATCACTGTCTTTACTGTTAATGTTCTTAATGTTCTTAGCAAATCTTGATAAATGTCATCAACTCTATTTCAACTACCTATGCCATTTTCTTCTCATGTATCAGCCCAGTACTTCTTCCAAGGAGGGAAGATCTCAGTTGTTAAGTGTTTAGCTAATATTTATAGGTGCACACAAATATACTTAAGGCTATATAAACTCAGCTCAAGTTGCATGCCTAGGGAATGCATTTGCTTGTATTTTTAGGTTTCAGGAGACAGCTTTAGACTTCACAATGTACATGAATATATTTGTGAAGTTTTTACTCTAAGTATATAGTGATTTAAATCAATAATTTTACCTCCAGTGTCTCTTCTGCAGTGCAGCCAGGCTGCTGCTGTAGCTTGCCGGTATTCAGAGCTTCAATATACTCATCACATTTCTTATAGCCAGCATTCAGGAGTTCATACTTAGCTTTTAGCAGGCCCTGACCAGGGGTTACATCACCAATTCCAATTGAAAAGCCACGATTAGCTATTATTAAAAATAAATAAATAAATTGATAGCTCCACTCATACAGAGAAAACAAATTAAACCCAGAAAATTATTTTATTTTTGCCTCCCATCATGTGACCATCATAAGCACTTCATTTGCACAATCAGTTGTTTCACTGTCTGCCAGCTTCACAGCTAGCTTTTTTTTTTTAAGCACAGTATTTCACATTTGAAGCTAAAATCTTGCTTGCTTGCTCTCTATTTCTGAATTGTAGTACTATTTTACAAGGCAATGTACTTACAGAGATAGACTGGAGCAAGTCTGGCTAGACGTGACATGGCATCCGCAGCTTCTACCTGTCCCCAGTCTCTCAGCAAGATGTAGAAAATGTTGTTCTTGGATCCTGAACCCAATGTTCCTTTGTCCATACTGCCACTCATTAACTCACTGTTTTGAATTGTGACATCTAGAAATAAAAAGGCAAAAAGGAATTCATCAGTTTTCTAAAATATGAACTAATCACTAGTAATCACTTACAGAGGGAATTTTAAAGTAACAGTTGTGTTCATTAGAAGAAAAAACCCCTAAGACATATTTAATGTATCTGTAGAAGTGCATGACTAAGTGTTGTAAGGGGAAAAGCCTACAACCTGACCTTACGAAATAAAGTTAAAATTTACTTCCCTTCCTCCTTAGAAAGGCAACTGTATCCAACTAAAGATTTGTGAGAAACATTGTGAATAAGTTTTTGGTAAAAATCTAAACTTCGCTTCATTAATCCAAATAATGTCTTTAATCAATTTTATCCATCCAAAAATAAAGTCCTCAATCATAATAAATCAATGTTATTTATTTTTTTATAAAGTAGAGGCAAAAAACTTCAGAAAGTTACTAATTTGAAGATTTTGATATTCAGTTCAACCAAATCACCTTTGGAGACACAGCCTGAAGTTAAAAGACAGTAGACTCCTAAGTCCCTTCAATTACAAGAGAACCATAACACATCTGTCTTGCCTTTATGCCTGTACATGATGCTGCTCTTAGATTACTCCTTTTTCCTTCCATTTCAGGCACTCAATCTTCCTTTAAGATTTAGTCTTGAACTAATTAAAAAGTATCTTCTGTACATTAAACTTTAAATTTATTTTCTGACAGCAGTACAATATATATTCATCATCAACTTCATTATACATCTTTCAAAGAAGTGGCATATATAGATGGATCCAATTTAAATCACTTTATGCAGGACACTGTACATATTTGCACACTGTACTCCATGCTCAATATTTTCCATGTGAATTTAGGTAATCATCTTCTTGAACCACAATTCAGTGCTCTCTCTGTTATATAAAAACAAAACATGATACTAGAATTTCTTCTTTTTTTTGAGAATTTGCAGAGAACTTTCTGAATAGAATTAGTATGCCTTCAGAAATGAATTTTTTTTCAGGGAACTGAATGCAGCTCACAACAATATCCAAAGGTTTTCCACATTATGTGCTCCTGTCAAACTTGGAAGATGGAAATTCTTCCCATACTTCCTAGAATGAAGACACCGTGGAGCAAAGATGGCTTATGTTCACACAAGTGTGAGCAGAATTGCTTTGTGGGCTTTCATCCCAGAGTATTTAGAGGCTGACAAAAATAGTTCCACCATGTTTATAATAAACTTCACAGCCACAGAGCGGTTCTATCTTCTATACTCAGAGTCTGTTGTAGAGTGGATTTGGGTGCTAATTGGTAAATTCTTTCTCACATCAACATTGCATAAGAGAATGACTATACATCAATGGTTCCTCTACTCACACTTCTGAGCAGCAAGGAGCCAGTGTAATCCTGCCTGCTCATGTTCCTTTCCAGTAGTTACCAGATGAATGTTAAAGTAATTATAAGCAAAGTCTTGCTCATCTCCTACAGCCTCTTCAACGGTGGTCCTTTGCATTCCATCTGCCACTCTGAGTTCTCTAACCGGAAAGACACAGATGGCTTGATATCCTAGGGATTCCTATCTTCCCTACATATCCTAACTCCTTTTCAGTGTTTGTCTCCTAATCCTGTATTATTACTCCCACTTAAGATACCGGATTTCTCCATTTGCCCTCTGCACAACCCCTTCCTAAGCTTCTTAGCTTTTCTCTCTCTCATGCTCAAATACTAACTTAGCATTGCGACAAGCCTAGCATCAGCCAGAAGACATTTTAGTTTAGTCTCTTCCTTGGTGTTCAGCATAACTTCAACTTCTGAGAACAACCACATAATTTTATTTTTCATTTCAAGAATACTTATGTCAAGTACCACTTTAACTCCTACAGTGAACTCAACCACAGCTACAATTTCTTTGAAGACTTTCGAAACACAGCTTTAGGAGTGTCACTCACAAGAATCATTATAACACAGGTCCTCCCCTTTGCCACAATACTGTTTGCCCTTTGTTCGTAGATTGGCTTTTACAGGACAATCATCACTGGGTTTGAGAATGAGGCTGAAAACCTGTTTTCCTGTCCAGAGTGTTACAGGCTTAAAGAAAGAGAAAGAGAAGAATTAGGGTGACGAGGTTATGCTATAACTACAGTAAAACAATAAGCAAGACTATAACTGTAAAACTCTTTTATATACAGAACCTTTCTATAGAGAACCATACTTGTAGAAGTGCACAGCAGCTTTCCTTTGAATAGGGAAGTATTATGCATTTCTACAGTTCTAAAACCCCTGAGTGTAGCATGGTTATCCTTTACCTCCGGTATGTGCTTGCATTTAGAGAAACATGCTTAATTGCTCCCTCTTATTGTCATGTTCCCCTCTCTGATTAGAAAAGCAAAAACAAAAAGATGCTGCTGATGTCATTTAATTTCTCGAAGAGGCTGCAATATTTACAACGTCTTTGATCTGCCTTTGATTAAAAATTTTAGAAGTTTAAAGATTCATATAATTATGTTCTCCCCTCAGCTGGAGTTAAATGTAAGCAACTGTCACAACTAGCACTAAAATTATTCATTTGGAGTGACAGAAGTAATCAAAGAATCACTGCTCTTGGATATTAGCCAAAGTCAATATAAACTTATAAAATTCATATTAGATACTGCCCATAAATTCCCTGACCTTGCTTTAAGTGGTATTATTCACTGGTATTTCAATTCCACTTCCTGAATTCTCCTAATATTAAACTCATTATTTTGAAATTAAATAAAGGATACAAAAACTTATGCACCAACACTTAGTATTTAACTAATTTTGAAATGTACTCTTTCCAGACAATACTATTTGTTTTAAATACCAAATTAATCAAATACAAACACCCTCACATGTACGTGAATGAAGGCTTAACATAACATAATCAAATAAACGATACTAAAACTCTCTTCAAAGTTGGTAAAAAATATGCAGATACTCTGCCTTTAATAAATGTTTTGTGTACGTGATGTAACCAAGGAAAAAACACACCCTGCAAACGAACTACACAGCACTCATCCTCTTTAACCTTTAACACAACTAAAGCATACTCTTTCCCAGGTTTACTATCAGGACCTTACTTGAGGACATCCAAGGAATAATGCAGTTTCTGCCCCATATTACTCTGCAGAGTGAGTAACCATGAGGTCACTAAGAACAATGTATTTTCTGCTAGTCACAAACAGCCAGGGGAGCTGTGTCACAGCAGCAGCACAGCAGCAAAGCCATGTTTTAATCCTGAAGGAATCCTGCATCTGGACGGCACCACGCAAGGCTGACACCATTCAGTGTCAGGAACCAACAAACCACTTCTGCACAGCTTCGACCCCAAATTCTCATCCTTGCACTTTACAGTAGACAAATACAAAATCTCATGCAAAATTAATGTCAGAGAACAAGAACTGCCTCTGATGAGAACATCACCATGGGTCAAAGTACACACAACAGAGAAAGTCTTAGTCAAATGAGAAAAATATTTTGACACACCTTCAGAATTGCTGGGGGTGGAAGGCGAACTTTAATCTTTTCATCCTTGCCAACCAGGATAGAAGCAATAATTTGACAGGCTTTGGCTCGATCAAAAAAGGTATCTTTCAATGTAAGAAGATAGGCACCTGGAATGTAAAAAAGGATTATGAAAGAGTAAATTAAGATTAAATTAAACTATTGCATATTCAGCGTCAATTACTTCATTCTAATAGTAGTTAGCTTCTTATGCAAAAAGACAATAGTTTAGACAGCTTCAGTTGTAAATACTTTCCAGATTTTTTTAATTGCTGCACATCAAATTTCTACTTTCATCTATTCTCCCTCAGAGTCTACCCCACTAATGAAAATAAGGCCTTAGTATTTATTTTTGTACACTTTCTTCCTTATGTTCATTGGACATTTCCCAAAGAATTGAAGACATTGAAGGCACTTACTGTAGGTTAAAACTAATTCTCAATGAATGAAATCAACCCCTCTACCATAGTCTACACAGTTTACACTATCTACCTAATACAGACAAAGATTCCAAGTATTCATTTGCAGAAAAACACTGCCAAACATATGCAAATGTAATAATAATTGCAGCCACAAAGGTAGGCAGTGTAAGAAGGTACTCTGAGAACATCACTATATTTCAGGCAGACAATGGCCTTATTTCATAATGTCACTTTGACTTGTGAGAGGAGACTTTTTAATTAACATGGAAAAGTTCTGGGAAGGAAAAACTGTTAAATTACACAGCTCTGAAATAAACTTATATACATACCTGTGAGAAAATCCTGAATAGCAGCAATAAGAGGTTCTCCATTTCTTGGTGTTACCAAGTTTGCTTTAGTCTATATGATGCAAAAAAACCATTATGCATCTGAAGACGCTTATATTCCATTTGCTATTCAAAACAAAACTTTACCATTTAAGATATTTTAGCAAAAATGGTCAAAGCTTATTCTAAATCAAAGTACAGCTTTCTTCAAAAAGATAGAAAAATAAAACAGAAGTTTCAGTTCACTGCAGTCCATGCACACCTACTGACAGTTAAGGAATAGTCTAAGAATAGTTACTGGAAATTACATATTCTGTTTCCAAAGTAGAAGTTGCAATCAACTTGGTGTGTTTTGGTAAGGATAGAGAAGGCAAGACAAGCTAGCTTTGAGAACCTGGGAAGGCAGAAAAGAGGTTACCCTTACGATGGGAAGCTACTGGAATATTGCAAGTTGTGTGGTCCTTATTGATTGGTAACAATCAAGCCAGCCACCTCCACAAACCCCATGTTCTTATGTTTTACTCAAACTACTGCTCCAGTTCATCACCGCCACCTATGCACCAGTGAACACACACCCACAAAGACCTCCATCACACACTTGGGGGGTTTCTTTTTAAGCTCACAAATCAGTTCAGTGAGCCCACACATGCTGCAGCCAACAGTTCTGTGAGTGCATCTGAAGCAGCAGTGTCATTTAGTCACCCCAAAGGAGCAATGTACAAATCCTCAGCTTGGTGCTCCTGACTCTACTTTTACATCACAGATCAAAGCTTGGAACCACCCTATTTATCTACATTCCCTTCTTCCTTTTTGACCCTGCCCTAAAAGACTCCTGTCTCCTGCCTTTTCTGGTAAGTTGCCTTCTCCAGTATAAGCCCAGTATTGCTGCCACATTTGCTGCTGGTTTGTCCATCTTAGATTTAACATGCGGACCGTCAGACCAGAAAGCAAGAAGCTGTCGCTAACAGAGCCACCCTAGCTGGGTAGCAATCCCTAAGGACAGTCAGGTAGAAACACTCATGACATCTGCTTACTTAAAACCACTGGATTTTCCACAGATGTTAAATCTAAGTCTATTAGGCTACCATAATGTAACAGTCCTAATTTATTCTAAATTCCCTTCAGAGTTTTCAGGCAGCTTAAAAAGTTGAAAATTATCCACACCCAGTAACCTAGATAATATTTCAGATTTCACATGCAAGTTAAGAAATACAGGGCTCAGCCAATCTATCACTAACAAAATCCCAACTCAAATATTATCTACCTACCCCCATTAAAACAAGTGCTTCTGCTTTTGCTTCTTCTGTCTGAGGAAGGTGAAGGTTCATCTCATCTCCATCAAAGTCTGCATTGTATGGTGTGCAGACACATTCATTGAATCTGAATGTCCTATGAGGTTTTACTCTAGCCTGGAAAAGGGGAAAAAAAAAAAGTGATGCATATTGAGTCAAGCACAGCTGAAAGATGTGGTTTTTATCTTTTCTTTGTAGTACAGGCATGAGTCAAAAGTCCTGATTACAGGATTTAACTCAGGCAGGAACTAACAGAAATTGTACTCAGATTATATTATAGAAATGTGGCTAATAATTTTCATTATGAAGAATTTATACAAAGCACAGAAAGAGAACATGCTTTGTAGAGGACTCTACAAAAATGAAATGCTCATAAGAACATAAGAACAGACACCAAAGTCAATTATGGCTACTGGCAGAAGTGTCCAGACAGCTATCCTGGTACACATCAGCTCCCAAGCAAAGGCCCAACTGCACTATACTCATGCTACTGCCCATACACCATCTCAGAAGACGCTATTTTTGGTGCCCATGTAAGATAGAAACACCACCAAAGGTAAATCACCCAATATTCAGGGATGCCCCAACTCTGTGTTAGACTGTGTGCACTTACAATGTGAGCCATGATGCTCAGCTTGTGAAGAGAAGGCTGTCGGTTGAACAGGACTATGTCACCATCTATAAGGTGTCGCTCCACAATATCACCAAATTTCAGCTCCTGGGCCATCTTTTCTCGGTTCCCATATTTCAAAAATCTGAAGAGTAACAAATAATAAAAGTGTCAGAAGAAATACAAGCAGTAGATGTGAAGACAACTGAAAAATAATCCTGTGTTGTTAATGCAAGCTTTTCCATTAAATGTTGGAGTATGTGTATTACAATAAGTAGAAGACAAAACTGGTGTGGATTGAATCATTAAACATCAGTCCTCCTGCTATATTAAGTAATGACTGTATTTTGACATCAGTTAACAAAGCTACAGTAATCAGACCAGTAATTAAGAAAAAAGTCCATTTATAAAAACAGAGTTTGTTTCAGTTGTATCGGAGAGGATAGGAAGTTTTACTTACGTATTATCCCTTTTTACTACCTATAAACTAACTACAGATTAGCTCTCATATGAAAACAGGCAGTACAACTTGCCTGTAACTGCCCATTTTCATTTATGTCTGTACTACACTCTCTATTTCAACTAAGTCTCAGTCACAAAAATACACAAATCTAATTGCAGTTCATTATCATCAGTATATGTGCTTCAGATTAAATGTAACAGACTATTCAGAAATAAATATTACACTACACCTGAGGACATAATGACAATTCTTTTGCTACTGCCCATTATGAAAGATTCTAAAAATACATTTTAATCCCTTTAGATGTAGCTGTTTTCACACAGCAGTAAGAACAAGCTGATGAGGAGAAATAAAAAGTGAATCATTACAGGAAAGCAAGATACCTTTTCATTTGGGTGTGCCTTTGCTGTATGAAGTTGGCTCCAGGATGAACATCAGGACCATTACAAACAAGTTTCCTCATGAAATTAATATTTGCTTTGTTCACCTGTTGCAAAAAAACTTCCATCAGAAACAAAGAAAACATATTTCAGGATCCCTTGTTTTTACTGGTGATTTTTGTGTTTTCAAATTTTAGGCTCAACTGACAATCTCCCTTCACAGCCTCAAGCTGCTGAAGGGAATTGGCAGGAGGAAATAGAGGAGGAAAACATAAGCCAATCTTTGAGGACAATATCAGAGTTAAATTAAATTAAAAATCTGGGTGATAAACTTAGATATAAAAACATCCAACCACTCCTTAGACAGATACACTGAACATATGAGGCTATGGAGGAGTTCAAAAATATGAAGCAAAACCCTTCCCTCCAGATAGGTCACACCGTACACCACATGCCTTCTTCAGTACTTGCCGTATCCAATACTACAGACTTCATTTGCCAGCAGCAACAGAACTGGCAAAGCATCACTGAGTTACCTTTCAAACATAATGCAATACATTCAATCCCTTTTGTAGAAGGGCTAAAATGAAACAATACTGAGGGTCTGGTTTGAAGAAGAGGAAAAAAAAAAAGCATAGTAAGAGTTTTGAGTTTCGTTTCTATATTACTTACCTTTTCAGGAAAGGTCAGTATTTTAGCAACATGAATAGGCACTGCTACTTCATCTATTCTTAAGTTAGGATCAGGTGAAATGACTGTTCTGCCAGAAAAATCCACTCGCTTTCCAGACAGATTGCCTCTAAAACGACCTAACAAAATAAATACTCTTTTATTAAAAATTGTTTTCAAAATGTTATCTGTTAAGACAGCATATTAGAACATCCTTTAAGGTACAGCACTGAATCGTAACAACAGTGGCAGAGACACCTGACAATAGCAAATATTTGCAGCTCAAAAAAAAAAATTAAACCAACTTTCTAGACATACCTTGCTTTCCCTTAAGCCTCTGAACAAAACCTCTGGTCCATTTCTTAGGTGCCATGTTGAGAGGAATTCCTGAGAGCTCACTATTAATGTACAGGGCACACTGCAGCTGAAGAAAATCCCAGTCTTCCATAATCATCTGTGTTTTGGCTCCTGATATCCTATGCTAAACAAAATAGTCATCCAGTTCAGAAAATAAATATAACATATATTAAACTAGCCAAGTATTTTTCTGTTATAAATACAACTCTTCTTTTGCAAATAACACTATGACAGTTCCATACATTGGAATGAAAAAGGCAAGGTAACTTTATTACAGGGTGCATACTGCTATAGCATAAGGTGAGTCACATGAGAACCCAAAGAAAAACTTCTTTTGACTAACATGGGCTTTGGGCAAAACTAGAGGTTTGTTTAAACTATCTTCTGCCCAACCCACTTAAGCTAATATAAGTTAACAGTCAGGAAAATCACCAGTAGTTCGTAATTTGTCAATCGGGGAGGAGTTAGTACTCAACTGGTTTTGTTTGATTGACAAAAGACCAGTTTTGAAAAGCATAAAAAGTATTAGTCTAATAGAAGTGCTCTCCTAAACAAATGATAAATTGTCAGATTTACTTCTAGTCTCAATTTGATAACCATGCTAAATGAAACCTGACTTCTTAAGAACAGATGGGGAAATAAAGAAAGGACAAAGATGCAGTAAAAAAAGAGGAAGGTCTACAAGGAAAAGAAAAAAAAAACCAAAACAAACCACAAATCAAGAGGTGTAATATTTTCATTGTAAGTGACCACTTGAAAAATGTCACAGGAGGAAGAGGGGAAAAAAAAAGTTAATAGACCAGAGCTAAAATGACAAAGCATTTCCCGTAAGAATCCGAGCAGATCTTCAGAAGGTCCTAAACTGCAAGCAGCCAGTCAGCCATCCCCATCTGAAGCAAGCTTTGCTTATTTGTTTCAATAAAATCCCCAACAACATAGAAATACAGCAGCAGATTGTAAGCAGTAAACCCATTTGCTGTATTCAATTCTCACCCAATCTTTTCAAAGGCAACAGTTTCAGAGCTTGAAGCATAACTCACCTTTTTTATTACATCATTGAGGAAAATGATCTCTGTCAGTTTCATTGTCAAATCATCTTCATTGGTGCCTGACTTCAAGTCGCTCACCACAGAGGGTCTGATACACAGTGGAGGCACCAACAGTCGTGTGAGAATCAAATCTGAAGGTTTACCTGCTTCTGGGTTCATTAGAAGTAGAGGAATGTCTTCTGCTGGGATTCTTCTAAAGAGGTTCAATACTACCAAAGGATTCAAGTTCTCCTACAAAATCCATTGGAAAATGAGAAAAAGCCATCATATCAAGTTTCAATTCTTCCCTCCTCCCTTTATTTACTGATGTTCAAAACCAACTCTTTTTCAAAGGCAAACAAGAATTATTCATGCAAATAAAACTATGTTTTGGTTTATTTATCATGAGCCAATGCTTTTAGTGTCTCAAATGTTAACTTGCTATATTCTTTCCTCATGTTTTTTTCCCTACATATTAGTGTTTACTTGTCATCATATTACTGCCTTTTCACAAAGTTAACAGAGGGTATTTCATAGCTAATAGACAAAGAAACTCAATTAACATCCTATAATGAACTTATGGTACATTGCATTCATTTTATTCAGGGAAACTCACATAAATTACAGTACTTCCTAGACTCTTTTTCAAAACTTAATTTCTTTCTTCTTAGAGCAGCTGTAGTATAAGAAACTCCAGATATTCACTACTTTTTCTATTCCAAGATGTACCTGGAGATCTTCCCAGCTTGCAAAGAAGGAAACAAAACTGCATACAAAGCACCGCTTCATGAAACAGAAAGTTAGTAAATAAAAGTTCCTCTCTCCTTGTCAACATTAAGGTCTTCTGAAGAAAAAAACCTATCTGTATATTGGAATTCTATAGGAGCTACAGTAAATCTACCTGTAAGTGCAAACTTGTTTTTCTTCTGTGTTTGTTCTTCCTTTTCTAGCTTATGGAAGCCTAGCATACCCATAACACCCCCATTCTTTATAAGCAAGAAAGCAGCGTATCAGAAAATACCAACAAACTAAATTTCTCATTTTAGCAAAGTAACATTATTGCAATAGGTAGAAACATTCTTCAGGTGTCTTTTAATATACAGAATTCTTTGACGACCACAAGACTTTAGCTAATACATTAAAAATCCTTGAGGAGTTTTATTTCATGCACAAAAACTAGCAGAAAATTTAAGTTATTATAAAAGTCACCTGAGCTCTTCCTAGTAAGGGTTCTACTTCTTTGTTATGTTCAATGGCTGTTTCGAAGGACTGCAGAAACGTAGATACTATTGGATCTACGACTTTCTTATTTGTCTTGTACTTTTCATGTATTATTTTCAATAAACCACACTTCTTCACAGTTCCTGCAAGCAACGAAACAACATCAGAACTTAAAACAAGTACCGTTCCAAACCTAGTTAAACCTTTGCTAAACACAAGAACAAAATAAAACCTTATTACCTTTATTAACCAGCTTCCTGAGCTCACAAAATATGAGGACAACCAAGTCATACTTTCTGATATGGATAGCTTTGTGTGTCTACATCATGATGCTGCCTCTGAAGCTGAAAGCAAGTGGTTTAGTCCACACTTTTCAATTCAGCTTCATCTCATCCACAGCAGATATATTTTTGAAGTAGAAGTTCCAACACCAAAAAACAGGACTAAGATGTTCCATTTTATCATCCCACTATCTTCTGAAGTAATTTTGGAAGCAAATTGTCAGAAAAATCTAATAAATACTGTCATGTCATGCAGGTAATATTATTCATGAAACTTTCACAAACTAGAACAAATATTCCTTTTTTTTACTCAAGTATTCCAACCTAACATGTAATTTTGTAAATGCCTACTATTTATGCCCCGTAGATAAACATATAGCACTTACGATGAAGTAGCTCTCTGTTTATTCAGGTTGTTGATCCTTACAACAAATAACCCACAGTTTTCATGAGTTAAAAGTGTGAAGTTCTAAGTAATGGCTTAACTATCTACTATGAATCTCTAACACTTCAAGTCCTTAATCAACAGTAACATGTGATCAGTATAGATGAAAAAAAACCACACGTGTTTTGATAATCAGTGTGAAACCTCATGAAGATACTCTGCCCTGAAGAAGGAATAATCTTAAGAAGGACAATTTAATACAATGATGAACAATGATGTTTACTCAAGATTACAAAGTCTACCCATGTTTTTATGTTCAGGTATTAATCACTGCCAACAGCTCCCAGTATTTTTAAAAACACACTAAGTATCATTTACTAGTTACTCCCATGAAACAATACAAGCAACGAGGAGAATGTCCATATCTATACAAATGAGATGTGAACAAGCCTGGCACTAGAAATACAATTACCTGTTTCTTAACAAAGCCTAGAGTGAACACCCACTAGCTGTGCAACAAAAAAACACATTCAAGATTTGGATCCTATCACAGCTGTTGAAGTAAAAACCATCACAGTAGAGAACTCCACAAACTGCTAATGCCAACACTCACCATTAAAGGCCCCACAGTAAGGACAAGTGTTTTTCTTTCGACACTTCTCAGACACTTTCTTTTTTAGCCCTCTTTTCTGAAGGTATGTAAGGCCAGGTCTCTTTAGGTAATCCAAAAACTGCTTTCTTTCTTCCACTGACAGCATGATACGGCAACAGGTTTTGCAGATCATCTTAAATGTAAACATATAGAAACACAGCTGTATAACATTCAGAAATGTAACCTCTTGATCTATAGCTTAACGTCTTCAACAGAAGGCATTACATTGAATGAGATACTACTTACTGTCTTATTGAAAGACCAATTCACACATTGCAATATACATTAAAAAGCCCAGGAGAAGAAGAAGTTACCATAAATGATGCAAATCCTTATCTAAGCTCTGCAGGACCTTAAAAAACCATATATAGCAAACAGAGCTTTGATTTACTGGGATGTCCTTAAAGGCAAGTTATATGGCATATATTTAATTGAAATGACAGAAAAATAATGAATTAAATTTATCAGTCTGAGGTTGCATAAACAAAATGGATGTATTTACATCACTAAGACTGGTATTTAAATACATTTATTTTGCAAAAGAAAACGTAAATTAATAATGCAACCTTATTTTGGCCTGGTGAGTTAACTTTCAGTCATCATCTTTGCTGAATTTTTCCTTTCTCTAGACTAAAAACTGCCAACAAATCATAATCATGTTTACCTGTAAGATGCCAATCACAGCTTTGAAGTATCCAACATGAAAACACGGCAGCTCTAAGTCAATGTACCCATAATGTCCTAAACAATCAGCCAGACTTTTTCCGCAGGTTTCACAGGGACGGTCTTTCTCGCTGGTTCCCTTTGGGAGAAAGCAAATGCACATGAGAAGAAAGAAAAACTTGCTGTAGTTGACTGAATAGATACAAAATACAACAGTTCTTAAGCTAGTCAGGTATTCTAACAGTAGGCCCCTCCTTTTCCCCAGCATCAGAAGCACGTCAGTAGCATTATATTCACTCTGACCCTTAAGAAAAATGGGTTTTTTATGCACAGGCCCTACTGACACCAATAACATGGACCCACACAGCTCTTGCAAGTGATCCACAGCCCATTAATCTACATTATGGCATTTTGTTCCTGTTGATATGGCATGATGTTGATAGATGTCTCTGGGTTTCCCAACAACTGGGCAGAAAGAACTTACCTCCTGCCTCAAAAGAATGCATTCCTGAACCCCCCAAAAGCATGAATAAAGTAGCTGCCACTGCAGCTAACAGTCTTTGAAATTCAAATAAAGACTCATTTGTGTGTACTTTGGATAAGCAGCACATTTCGGTGACCCCAGTTTTTTTTTAGTCACTTCAGTAGTTCCACAAAAAGAGTCTGGAAAAAACAAATGGTTCTTACCATGCGATGGTCCAGGACTCCATACTGCAGTGGAGAGTGATGGTTGTCCTGACTATACAAGTTTTTGCTGACCACCTGAATGTGAGCTTGCTGACGCATCTCTTCTGGAGATTTCATGCCAAAGCAGATGTGGCTTCTAAGATGGAAAATTTCACATGTATGTATGGGCACATACATGCATGCAGAAACACTTCTAATGACAAGCACACACCCCCCGAAGCGTCACAGAATCAATTAGTTTGGAAAAGACCCCTGAGATATTGAGTCCAATCTATGACTGAACATCACCATGTCAGCTAGACCATAGCACTAAGTTCTACTTCCAATCTGCCTTTAAATGTCTAATCACCCTTTTGGTGAAGAAATTCTTCCTGATGTCCAACCTAAACCTCCCCTAGCATAGCTTGAGACTGTGTCCTCTTGTCCTATCCATCGCTGCCTGGGAGAAGAGACCGACCCCACCTGGCTACACACTCCTTTCAGGTAGTTGTAGAGAGTTATTAGGTCTCCCCTGAGCCTCCTCTTCTCC
>VYXB01007043.1:1080783-1137312 GCA_013397135.1 Pachyramphus minor
CTTTTCTCCAGGCTAAACACGCCCAGCTTCCTCCGCCGGTCCTCACAGAACTTGTGTTCCAGACCCTTCACCAGCACCACTGCCCTTCTCCGGACCCGAAAGTACTCCAAAGCAATGCAAAGGCAGTTAAATTGATTTACAATAGTGCTGAAACAAGAGCTTTTCAGATAATATAAAGAATAGAGGTGCTTTACGGTGAGTTGGTGTTTATATTCCTGGGTACCCCCACACCTGGGCACAGCCCAGCCCGTGCCAGCGCTTCTCCAGGCGGAGCCGCCCCGCCATCANCGCGCTCCGCACCGAACCTCTCTCCAGTTCCCGTGGTTCGGCCCCGCCTCGGGAACCCTGCCTCTGCCCGCCTCAGCCCCCGGAGCACCACACAGGCCCCACTCACATTTTCTTGGCCACATCGGTCTCCCTGAACTGCTCCTTCACCATCGCGGCGGCGGCGCCGGGACCCGCCGGGCCCGCGAGGCTGCACGCGCCAGGTGACGCGACCTCCGCGCGCAGCGCCCCCTGGCGGCCCCAGCGGGACCCACCGCGCTCGGGGCTCCGAGAGCGCGGACGGGACACAGGATGGGCCGGGTTGGGAGCAATCAGAGTGGGGCCACCGGGTCACCCCTGGCACATGGCACACGGTTACGTCCAGCCTTGGACATCCCCAGTGAGGGAGACTCTACACCCTCTCTGGGTGAGCTGTTCCAGTGCGCAGTCACTGCACAGTAAAGAAGTTGTTCCTCGCGCTCAGGTGGCACTTCCTGTGCAGCAGTTTCTGCAGGTTTCTTGTCCTATTGCTTAGCACCACTAAGTAGAGCTTGGTTCATCCTCCATACATATGAACCAGGTTCCTTCTAAGCCGCATCTTCTCGGGGCTGAACGGACCCAGCTCCCTCAGCCTTAAACAACTCCACAGCCACGCTCAGTCCACGGCTCTGGCTCAGCCCATGACTTTGTAACCCCAGCTGGGCTGCACAGAGGCGGAGCCAGACCCGCGGCAATGCCAACACACGGCGGGAAAATTAAACTGATCTGGGCTCAGCCGATCCGGTCCCACCGGTCCCGCAGGACACAGCGTCACTCCACCCCAAGGCCCATCAGGCACAAGAAAGGCGCCTGTACCCGGCCCGGCTCTGAAGAAGACACCCCCACGCCCGGCCCCGCCCCATGGAAAGGCCCCCGCGCCGCCTTATGATTGGCCGGGGGGCGGTACCGCCCCTTTCTTCTCCGTGTCGCCGCCGCTGTTGCCGCCGCCATGGTGAGTGCACGGCCCCTTCCCCTCTATCCGCCCTGTGTTGCCGCCATCCCGGCCCCGCCGCGCTCCCGCGCCGCCGCGCCCCGCTGGGCTGGCCCGCCCGCATCCGCCCGCGCGGGTATGGCGCGCACCGAGCCGGCGCTCCGGCGGACGGGCTGCTGTGTGTCTGTGCCCGCCGGTAGGAGCGGGACGCGGGCCAGGCCGGGTGCGGCCCCGGGCTCTGATAGCGCGGTAACGCTGGGTTGTTGCTCGGGAGCTGTCGGGGGCCTCCCGTAGGTCATAGTCTTGTGTGTCTTAGGGCTGCCTGTATCTGAAGGCGTTACGGGAACAGGCGCACGTGGGGGTTTATTGAAAGAAATTTGCACGTTGTGTTAGGAAGAGCATGGGCGGCAGGCCGAGGGAAGTTATCCTGCTCCTCTGCGGAGCCCTGGAGAGGCCACATCTGGAGTGCTGTGTCCAGATTTCAGCTTCTGAGTTCAAAAGAGACATGGAGCTCCTGGAGCAGACCCAGTGGAGGGCAAGAAAGAAGGGTCTGCAACATTTCCTTTCTCAGGACAGACTGATGGAGCTGGGTCATTTCAGTCTGGAGAACAGATGACTTAGAGGAGACTTCATCAGAGTCTGTCAGTATCAGAAGGGAGGGTGCCAAGAGGATGGAGCTATGCTCTGCTCAGTGCTGCTGATGAGAGGCAATGGGCAGAAACTGATGCACAAGAAGTTTCACTTTGACATGAGGAAGAACTTCTTTACTGTGTGAACAACTGGAACAGGTTGCCCAGAGACAGTGTGGATTCTCCCTCACTGGAGATACTCAAGAACTGTCTGAACACAACCCTGTGTTGCGTGCTCTAGGACACACTGCTTGAGCTGGGCCAGATGACCCACTGTAGTCCCTCCTTAACTGACCCATTCTGTAACATTTAAGAAGCTGTAGAAGGCTGAAAGCTGTGGGGACTCATCTGTGTCTCCAGCACCAATAGCTGAGTAGCTGCAGAGCCACCCGAGTGTTGGTAATGACAGCCAAGGATTGCTGTGAGCGGGGAAAGGGACCCTGTAGAGATAGGGCAGTACTTCTCCAGGAATAGGCATCCTTGTTCTGGCTCCTAGAGATGAGCATAGCACAGTGCAAGTGAAAGAATGAGGCCAAGAAATGGGCATGGACTGTTGGAAGGGTATCAGAGTCCTGCCACCTATTTCCAGAAAGGTCCAGAAGAATGGACTGTACATGATAACTGTCATAGAAAGGGAGAAACTTATCTGTAAAAGGTACTCCCCGTAAGCCCGGACTGATGCTGGAGCCAGGACTGGCGATCGCTTTCTCCCATTCTGTTCCGTCTCTCTTGCCTTTCAGCACATCCTTTTATCCAAAACCCACTGCTGTGTCTTTACACCGAGAGGTTAAGGTCTAACATGCCCACTTCCATGCCAAGTGTTTAATATGCAAATAAAATTTTGTAAGGTTTTGTGGACCATCTGACCTTTGTCATTCCTTTCAGCCCTGAGAATCCAGCAGTCTTGGGTGCTGCCTTCCCCTTAAGGGTGGGATGCCACATTTGAGTTTCTTAAGGGAACTTCTGTTACGTTGTTAAAATGCTTGGCCTGTAGTCGCTGTGTTTCACTGAAACTTTCACTGCTTCGCCTCAGAATGGTGAAAGTGTGTATATTGCTGTGATGTTTGAAAACTGGGGATGAATTTGTCAGTTTTTCACTGTCCTTCTTACAGGTGTTTTCTGTAGCCCAGGACCAGTCCACTTAGGTCACAAGTTCCCTGTCAGTGTCTGAGGCTCCTGGCTGTTGCTGTAGTGTGCATTATTTATGTATTTATTAAATTTCAGTTGCATCAGCAATTGTTTTGTTTTCTCTTCCAGAATGACACAGTGACCATCAGAACAAGGAAGTTCATGACAAACAGGCTGCTGCAGCGCAAGCAGATGGTAAAAGAATACAGAAATTTGTCTCTTGGCTTAGGGCTACAGGTGGTTTTTAACCAGAAAGGCTATGGGGCCCTTGAAATTTCCAGAGTTCCTTTTGTAAAAGCTTATGTCTTTAGATGTTTTGATGTATGCTCAAGGTAAATACTGATGGTGCGGTAGCAAACTGTTCTGTCATTTGAAGTTGCACCAGGGGATGTTTAGATTGGATATTAGGGAAAAATTCCACACCAAAAGGATTATTAGGCATTGGAACAGGCTGCCCAGGGAAGGGGTTAAGTTATCATCCCTAGAGATATTAAAAAGACATGTAGATTTGGCACTGGAGGACATGGCTTAGTACCTTTGAGAGACTTGACAGTGTTGGATTTACTCTTGGATTAAATGGTTTTAAAGGTGATTTCCAATCTGAATGACTGTGAAGCAGGAAACTTTTGAATGCTTTTATATCAAATTGAATTTGTTTGTGCTGCTAAGGTGGGTCAGTTTAAGTGTTAAGTTCATGGTGCGACTGTAGGATCTGACTATTATACTGGATCTTGACCTCTTATACAACTTGTAAAAATTCTTTCTTAGGTGATTGATGTGCTTCATCCTGGGAAGGCCACAGTCCCCAAAACAGAAATCAGGGAAAAGCTGGCAAAAATGTACAAGACAACGCCTGATGTAATTTTCGTCTTTGGCTTCAGAACTCACTTTGGTGGTGGCAAGACAACTGGTTTTGGCATGATCTACGATTCCTTGGACTATGCAAAGAAAAATGAACCAAAGCACAGGCTTGCCAGGGTGCGTTGTCTTCTGGTATCTTGGAAGCAGTCAGGATAGGTTGAAAGTGTTCACTTAGTGTTTACATGCGTAAAACCCCAAGTTTTGTGAAAGTTCTGTTGGTGTACTCAGTCTTATGAGACATCTTAAAATAACACAGATTAGCTTCTGCACTTGCAAAAGAGGCTGAGTTTTTCTTACTCTACGTTACAGGGGAATTGGGAAGGCAAAATGTGTTACCAGAGATGCTTTGCAGTAATAGATAACAAATCACTGTTAAAGGTTTGGAGGAAGCATAAGAGATGGGGATGATCCATATACTACTTAAGTGTGTTGAATCATTTATTAGTTAATGAACTTGATCTTTAGTTAATATTTCAAATTTAAACTGTATTTGAAGAGTTCAGAAGTAATAACAATTAAATTGGGAGGTAGTAACAGCAAAACAATGTTAAATGCAATTTTAATTTTTTTGGTAGCATGGCTTGTATGAAAAGAAGAAGACTTCCAGGAAGCAGCGAAAGGAGCGTAAAAACAGAATGAAAAAAGTCAGGGGCACAGCCAAGGCAAATGTTGGTGCTGGCAAGAAGGTATGTTTAAGATAGAGTGAGCATTTGCCTTTGAAATGTTGATTAGATTCTTCAGCAGAATAACATTGTTTTTCTTCCATTTTTTCCCTGTTCTACTGGATAACAGAAGGTAATCTGTGTGTTGTATAGCTTGTCATCAGCTCAGTAGCTTAGTTTTGCTCCTCACTGCTGCAAGCTTAGCTCATACAACGTGAAAGAATGCTTCTTAAATTACTGTTTCCTATCTGTCACTTGAACTAAAGTTACACTTTCGTAGAATTGCTCTAATCACATAACTCGGTCTCACAGTATACACATTAGATAACCTTAACACTTGTTACTTAGACTGCCTAAATACCTAATGCTTACTTCACCAAGTCACTGTTAGTTATGGTGTTATTTTCAAGGTGAGTTTGTTACAGATACTGTAGGCGATGACAACAGAGTGTAAATAGAAATAAGTAGAATGCCTGTTTTATCCTGGGTTTAAGTGACTGATTCCCAAGGTAGTAGAGTCTTCCTCTGGTGGGAGCTTCCTGGGCTGAGGTTGGAACCTGATATAAGCAACTAGGAGGGAGGCAGAATTCCTCTGTTGTGAAACAAAACCACAACTGAGGAATAGCCTGGGTGGGAAGCCAGTTATCTTCCTTCAAAGAGTTTTGTGCTTTGACAAATGCAAAATAAGCTGTGCAGCCAAGTGGGTTTTCTTCAGATGTTTTAATAAGGGGAGAGAGAGTAGTGGGTTTTGATGCTAAGTTCTGTAGCTGCAAAAATGCATTGACATCTTGTACTTTAGTAATCTTCACTTTTGCTTTTTTTCTACTTTCTGGGAATTCTCCATCAGAAATGAAGTATCTAAAGGTACTGGAAATGAGCATGGATGTGGTGAATGAATTATACATCACTGAAATGTGCCCATCATTTCGGTTAAAGCACTGTACTGCCTTGCATGCATGTTTGATTTAAACTTAGATGTGTCCTGTGGGGGTTAAATAATAACATGATGAACTTCATTCCATGTGAATTAGAAATAAAATTTGGCCAGTGGCAAGCAAGACTTTTGAAACCAGTGAAGCGGCTTTAAAATAAGGAACTTAGTGAGAAGAAATCCAAGAAACTCAATACTCTAATTTGATGCATTGGCTCAGAACACCCCAGGATCTGATTCAAAGTAGTACAGTGCAATTGCATGTGTAACTTGACTGTTGTGTGTAAGTAGTTGTGTACATGGAAGTTGAGTCATATCACACCTTAGTGCATTTGAGATGGTGTTTGGAAATAAAAAAAGGCACAGTTGTCAGCCTTAAACTGTATTTAACTATTGCCCTGCAATATTCCAATCTAAGACACAAATTAAAGTGAAATGGAAATTTCAGTGAAATTAGATTTTTTTAGTTAGTGTGGAAATCAAATTCTTGTTATCACTGGATGGAAATGAACCAGTGTTACTGATAATTACCAGATGATGGAACTATTCTACTAGATAGGTTTTGAGTCTTCTTTTTTGCTTTAATGCTGTTTTAATCATGAAGTTCTACAATTGTTTATGGCACAAAAATAGCATTTGGTGTAGTAGTAAAACTTAACATACACCCTTTTGTCAATGGCAAGGGTGTAAATGAGTGTTTCACTGATGCCAGCAGTATGGATGAACTTCCCGTCGAGACTTTTGCACCTGAAAGTACCTGGTTTTGAGTTTTAATGAAAATGGTTACATTACTGTTACTTGAATTACTGAAGCTGTCAAGTTCAGAGAAATCCTCTTAAAATATATCAACACTTCACAAATTTAAGGCCGGGGTCATGTTCTGTGGTAGTTATGTAGGACTTCTGTATCAAGTGCTTCTCAAAAAAGCATGCGATCTTAGTAGTAGGTGAACTGTGGTTTTTTATTAGTATTTTAATATCTTTTTAAATTATCTTTTAGTTGATAAGTGTGCATGGGTTAGATGTTACTTGTTTACCACCTTTGTTAATCTTTGTGTCCTCACTTAGGATAAATTATTTTGTGTGCTTTCTGGAAAACTTGCTTGAGAAGAATTCTGTGCTGCGTTACAGAAAAATGTGAAATACATTGGTGTTTTAAAAATTTATCTTGAAAAATGCGTGTTTAAAGATAATGCTGTGGCTTGGTTCATCATCCTTTATCACAGCTATGCAGAGGAATTTTTGATAGGAGTTCTGGAATATGTTTTTGAATCTACCTACACAGTCTGTGAGAACTATTTGTCTCAGAAATGTGTAGGCACTTGGTTCTGAAGAATCTTCAGGCAAGTGTATATTATTTTAAAAGTTATGTACCATCTAGTCATGGAAATTACTGAAATGGTGAATCATATTTGAATAATTTTTCTTGAACTTAAGGTCATATGTAACTGTGATGTATGACTGTTTTCTTTGGTGCTTCCTTCTCACTCCATCAGAATTGCCATTCTGTGTTCCCTGCAGTTTCAAGAGAAGTATTTTAAAGTGCTGTGTGTTATTTAATGTAACTGTAGCTCTAGACTTCACTGACCTCGCTAAAAGTTTGCAACAATTTATGTGTATGTCCTTCACCTAGTCTTTGCTTCCAGTGCAGTGACCCATATACCGTGCAACACTGAAATGCAAAAAAACCCAGCCACCCTCCCTTGTAATATCACAGCTGTACCTGTGGCAGCCCTTGACAGGAGAGGCTTTTCCAAAAAAAAAAAGCTATCAAACAGAAGTGTGGCTGGATAGGCACTTGAAGCCATTGTAGCCTGTAGGTATAATTGAACATGCAGTTGTGTTCTGAATATTAGTTAAGCTCTGAACAACTATTGTTAGGTCCCCTTTTGAGTTTGAGAGAGTGTGTGAAATTTAAGTCTTCAGTCTCTACAATAGTCAAAATTTTGAAGTCTTCCTAGCACATTTACATGTGGTTATTGAAAAAAACATATTGCAAGTATCAGTAACAATCCTCAAAGCTCCATCTTCTACAGTAGTAGAACTTAGATAAAAATATCCTTATTACTAATTAATGCTTTCTCTTTTTCAGTAATTGAACATTCCTCAGATGGAAAATGGATCACAGGTATGGCTTGAGAATGCTTTGTAAGTGTAGACATTCAGCAGTCCAGCCATTATGATGACCTAGGTCTAATGTTGATTTATGTGAAGACCGTGGTACTTGTGCAGATGCAGAACCAAATACAAGAGTTTAAGACTAGGAAAGAATATTTACCAATCACTTTTGTAAATTACTACTGTCAATTACTACTGAATTGATAGCTAATATGACTTCAACTTATATGAAATATCTGATTAGTGTAAAGACTGAAATTATAAATTGGGCATTTCACATTTATTGTTCCTAAAGCTGTTGATTATTTAGTCGAAGTGTAAGCAAGGCTTACATTTCTCACGTGTAGGTATGCTAAAGAGAGGATACCAGACCTTGGTTTTTATTGTCTTAAATAGTTTAAAGTAGTATGATAACTATTTTCAGAACAGATTTCTGTTATTTTCTTACACTTATTTCAAGTAAATTCCTTATAAACAAATGTGATACTTTTACAGATAAGTCCCTGTATTTTTGCTGCAGAAACCTAAGTGATGTGTTTAGTAAGTGTTTCAGAAAAACGTGGTTTTATTACAAGTGGTCCGTCTGGGAGCTGATACAGCATGTATAGTGTCTTAAACAGAATGCTATCAACGTACTTGTAGCTTGTTGAGCTCTTTTATAGAAATGCTGTAATCTAGGCTTTCATTTTTCCCATGTTAGAGCTGTGAAATTTTGAACCTTGTGCTCTTGAAAGAAGAGCAGTGGGTTCATCTG
Organism: Pachyramphus minor; assembly: GCA_013397135.1. NCBI lineage: Eukaryota > Metazoa > Chordata > Aves > Passeriformes > Tyrannidae > Pachyramphus > Pachyramphus minor. The sequence continues at coordinate 1,089,100 of VYXB01007043.1, forward strand.
ACTTGTTTACGAACCAGTTTTTCAGGCTTTATAAATGTATGAGTGTAAAAATTGTTTTAATTTTGTGGTAGTAATGTATTTTTTTCCTTTACAGTCTGCATCCTTCCATGAAGAAGTACAGAAGGAATTGTTCTGGAAAGCAGAACCTGTTCATCTGACTTTAACATCAAATAAACTGTGTCAATAAAATGCTCATTTGTCCTATAGTTTTGATTTGAAAGCTACTGCTTGTAAAGTTTGAGAAATTCAGCATAGGTGCACTGTTTGCACTGTATTAAAATCTTTTCATAATTAAACACCTTGTTTTGAGTATCAATTTGAAATGCTTTCTACAGCTAGTAGTATGAACGAATTCCAAGCAGGCAGTGTTATTTCATTGAGATAGGCTTTGGTCATCTATTGTTCAACCTGTGGTTTGCAAAGTCCTTTAAGATGTTCTTGTTTGGCTGCCTGATTTGTACAGACCTGTAGAGTATAGTGTGAGGGAGAACATGTACACAGAGATACTCAGAGCTGCCTACTTCCACAGTTATGATTTTTAGTAGGGAGGAACTTGGGCATGATTTGTGTTTTGTTCTCAAGTTGTCACAGCAGGGCCTGGAGTCTGTCTCTGGCCTGCCAGCTGTGTAGTACACCCCTAATTTTTTGTCTGGTAGTGTTAAAGGAGACATTTAAGATAGAAGCAAGGGCATTCTGGTGCAGGTGTTTTGAGGAGCAAGCAAAATATGGGTTTTATACTTTAAATAGGACTGAAACAGCAGCTGTAGCAGCTGTGCTGATTAAGTTTCTGACTTATCTAAGTACAGTATTTTTGAATTGTACTACCATTGTACTTAGGCAGCACATTGTAACACAGGAAAGGCATTTTTACTGTTTGGGGGAGGAAACCAACACTACCATAGCTAAGAGTTGTTAAAGTAGTTGAAAGGGGATATTGTGCAAGATCTGTTAAGTATAGATGAAGTACTTAATACCTTTTCTAGTACCTTCAGTCTGTCTTGAACTGGTGGGGTTGCTGTTGTCTGTATTCAGCAGCATCACACTATTAGCTGTACCATAAATTCTCTGTACCTCATGGTATAGTTTTTTTGCCTTTATTGATGTTAGTAACTGGGAGTAACAGGAACTTGGTCCAGTGAAAGGGCACTCCGGTTTCTTAAAACCACAGGTGAACTGGTGATAGTAGACTAAGGGAGTGGTGAAATGCTGGTCCATTCCAAAAAATATATGGTTCTGAGGTCCTGTGGAAGTTAAAAGGCTCTTGTCAGGCAGGGCTAGTGGATATTCTTCCTAAAGGTATGTTCTGAATGTATGTTCGGTGCAAGTAGCTTGGTGTGTAGCAGCAGTGGGAGCTGCAGGATGAGCTCTTGGTGGGAACCTCAGATGACAGGCCATGAAGGGTGCATAGAGACGGTGGCACTGGACACTCAGGGCAGCAGGAGCTGAGGAGTCACGTGCTTAGACTATGAGGGGGTAAAAGCCCAGGAGTTCCTTAGTTTGGGGTCCCTCCCTAGAGGTACCAGTTGGAGCTTTTTGTGTATTACCGTGCCATGAATAAATGGCTTTATGGAATGAGACTTCTGAGACTGCTATGGAAAAGCTGAGGTCAAATTGCTAAGGAAACCTGGTCAGACTGTGAGTGGGTGTGTGGGCCACCCGCTGTGGAGGGGCTGCCTGGTGCCAGCAGTGAAAGTCTCTGGTGTTGGGAGCATGACTGCCAGAGGGTCTCATGAATGGTTAGACTGGAAAGTTCTCTAAACAAAAGAATTGATAGAGGGGTATTAAAAGTGGGATGTCTGTACTTTGATACAGTATGTGCACTGTCCTCTGGAGTCTCTTGAGTTGGTGAGTAAACTTCAGATAACTGAAAATACTGTAAGGGATATGGAGCAAATATTATGAACATAAGTCTTAGAATCTAAACCTGTTTCAAGGGTAGTATCTGCAGTACACCCTTTACATCTATAAAAGGAAAGAGTCATGCTGTTTAATGTAATTGAACAATCACTAGGGGGTGGTGTGAACACAGCAATACAAATACAAGGAAGACATATAGCAATTTTTCATAGAATAGACTGAAAGGAGGTCAAATTATCACCTGCCAAAAATGTCAGCTCCTTTGAAAATATGCATTAAAAATAGTTGTGTTTAGAAGCTGAGGCTTTAAGTCATGTTCTTGTTTCACTCTTGTTTTGAATTCAATGGAAACCACCAGTTTCATTGAAGACCATACAGTTAGTGTTTTCCAAATGTTTACTACTTGAAAGCTGTAGAGTGCTGGCACAAATTCTAGTTGCTCTTTTCAAAAGCCTCCTTATCTTAGTTTTGTGCAATCAACAAAGGATCTATAAATACATGCTGTCACAGGGGTATGTGTCTTGCGTAGCCTTGATGTTCTGAGTTTACCTAGTAAACAGTACTGTTCCAGGAGTGTCTACCTCTAGAAGCAGAAATTAATTCTGCAGTTAGAGTATTAAAGGTTCCCTTCTTCAGTTTTGTAATTTCTTACATTCCACTCATTACAGATTTATGTGGTACAGTAACTTGCGAAAGGAGATGGATTGAAATAGATATTGCTTGGTGCCATAAGTTGGTATTTGATGCCCCATTTTGATTGAAGATTGACAGCAAAAAACAGGTACTGAATCCATAAAACAATTGACTTCTGTGGTTAGCGTATAACCACATATCCATAAGCTGTACTCTGGTCTTGCAATATGAACCATGAAGCACAAAAAATGGGGAAGAGGTCAAAATTACATAGATCTAGACCTAACTTGAACAAATCAGATCAGCCTGTTGAAGTTTTTCCATTATTCTGAAACATTCTGTGTTGATGTGGCTATCCTTTCTCCTATCATTCTGCCTGGAAAACAGCAATCAAACGAATTGCTGTCATCTGAAATCCTGGTGCTTCGGTGCTTGGGAGTTGTGAGCAGATCTTCGTGTGAGTTTCTCTTCTGCTGACATTTTGCCCATATGTACTCCAGTCTAAGCAATGTGTAGCAGGTGTTATGTAATTCAGAGGTTTATTGCACATGCCATGCTGTGCAGACTCTGGGTTAATCCCCTTTCCTGTGGGAGGTGAAACAATTAAGTGGAACTGGAATCTGCACTTCTTTCCCTACTGTGTGCTCAAGGAACCCTTTTATTTTCTGCCAATCTTGGCACATCCCATTATCTATAGGTAGTAGTTTAGTCACTGTTGCCTGCTTTCAGACTTTGGCCTGGCCCTCATATTTCAATATCTCAAGTATTTTATCAATCTGGAGTCCCGATTAGACTCTGAAGGCATTTTGGAGACCAGCTTCTAAATTAATCTGATGGTGAGCAATCTCAAACTGATACACGTGGAAAGACTTTTATTAACCACCATTTATAACGGCCTGGACTTGTTGGAGTTGCGTGCGCAGAAAATATTTGGGGTTTTCTGTAGGAAAGACTTAAAACTGTATAGCCAGTCTAGTAAGAGTAAATTAAATCTGTGTGAAACACTTGGAAAGCCGTGCAGAAGCCTCAGCGCTTGTCTTAAATGAAACTGCATCAAGTGGTCCAACTTTTTGCTGAGGTTCCATTCCTCTGTTCCGTGAGAGATATGGCACAGCCAGACAATAATGGCTCTTGTCTGAAGGAGATTGTTGTACTGAAGGCAAAAGACAAACTACAGCATATCAGAGAAGGACTTAGCAGAGTCAGTTTGGAGGAGCAGGGATTAGTGTCTTGCCTTCACAGAAAAAGACAACTGTGGTAAAGACAAAGATAGTAAAAAAAGATAGTAAAATTTGACATCACCTGTGCAAAATGAGGTGGGTTGATCTAGGGACTGGCTTGTAACAGGTTTGAGAACAAATACTAAGGGGAAGAAATGAAGCTAATATCGTCAGTGTCCTGAAATAAATGAGGCATAGTATGCTATGTGATGTGGGTTCTTTCTATTGATAGAAAATGTGTCATTTAAGGACTAAAGTATTTAGGTCACTATCAAATCTGTTTGCAACAGTCAGAAGAAATTAACTTGTTCATATTATTCTGGTCAGTTGCTGTAAAAAATGAATCTTTAATGTCATTGGTTTCCTACACAGAGGAAATAGAACATTGTCCTGTAGCAGCTGTTAATATGAGATGCATACAGTAAGTTTGAAATTCCAATTGTGAACTCTCCCTGCTGATTTGCTGCTATTTGAGAAAAACAGGATTGATTGAAGGTTTTTTGGTGGTTATTTTGATACTGCTAAGAGACTAGATGAGAGTAGTTAATTTTTTTTTTTTTCTTCTGTGAATTCTGGTACAATTTCATCTGAGCAGGTAAATTCTCCGAGATAGGTGGCAAATGTTTCTTTTGTTCATCATGTTCCCAATACAAAAGCAATATGACCAAGTTATTTCTATCAATGCATTTTTTACAATGCCTCCAAGATGTAAAATGAAAAGGTTTAACTAACCTTTGACAAATCAATGTCAGAAGCAGGCACATCCAAGTACATTAGTGCCTCTGGACTCCTTCATTTTAAAGGGATTAAATGGAAACTTAGGTTTGTCGTTAGTATTTTTTAACTCTAGTTGTGTCTCAAAAATATCTTCTGTGGAATTTTATCCTCATTTCAAATTCAGTAAGTTTCCTCATAAATTTAGTCTTAGCTCTCTGTAAAGGCTGTGGCTAATGGAACAGCTGCAAAAGTGGCTAAAAGACACATCATGTGCCAGGAGGTAACTATATCTTCCAAGAGCTGGCCATCAGCAACCAATACTACTAATAAAGCTCCATCTTCCTTTCAAGTTACTGCTGTTCATACACAGAAACCTTAAATAAGCTCAAGTAGTGTGCTGAGGCAGAAGATTCAGAGCATCTGTGCCTTCTCTTAACATAGTAGCTATTACATTATCAGCAAATATCATGTGAGTGCAATGCTTCACTGAGGTAGATGATAACAGTTTGTACTTGTGTTCATTGGGTTAAAATGCAGCTTGTTATTTAATGAAGCTGGCCAGACTGCCAACTGACCCCCATTAGGAGAAACATGCTTCACTGCCTTTCATGATGATCTGATTTGATTGTACTGGAGCTGCTACCCTGCTATCATTTTCTGTCAATTTTTGCTAGCCTGTTTGTTAAGCCAGGCATCGTTTGTGTTGATTTGATAACAGGTTTCAATCACTGGTAATAAAACTTTTCTGTGACAAATGACCTCAGATCCATATCTCTTGCACAGTTTTGGCTGTAAGTAGAAAATTGGGACTGACACTTTCCTTTTTCAATGTTTTCTGTCTGGTTTAACAGCCAATGTAAAAATCACAGTGAAAGCAGCTTAATATTTTCAAATTAAAAGGGAGGGGGAAAGTTGATTTTTAAGATGTTGGTTAATAGCTCTTGCATAGTTCGTTTTATGGTTCTCTTTATATTATGAGGAATCCTGGTACAGAGAAGAAGGTAATTAATTTTTTTTTTTTTGAAGGTAAGTAGAGGGGTATAATAAAACATGAGAACTGACAGATTTCATGTTTTGAGTATTTATCTTAATTGATCACTTCTGGTTATTGAGGAAAGGTTGACCTAGGCCCTACTTCAGGGTTTTACAAAAGGAAAGACTAATGTAAGGACCTAGGATTGGGATAAACTGCTTCCTATTCACATACAAATATTAAACTTCTATGGGTTTTTTCAGGAGTTAATTAAAGTGAAAATACATTTTTCCTAGCATTGAATTCCATAGTGCTTATAAGCATGAAGGACTGTACTCATGCATAAACCACAGAAAACATGAAACTCAATTGTCCAGAGTCAAAGAAATGCTAAAAAGTATGGCATCTGGCATTAAACAGGGAATAAATGCAACATGCATCAAATTTTTTTCTCATTTTTATTAACCATGAACATCTACACAGACATAAATGTCTGTTAGCTGCCTTCTGTGACTCTGACTTGTGCTTTTGAAAAAATAAATCTCCTTTTGGTGTGGTAAATAATTGCTTTAAAATACTTTCTTTGGTGCAAGAGTGTTCTTTGGGCTGCTGGCAATACTTCATTGGTGTGGCATGTCTGGTGACCTGGGTGAAAGCCTCAGTGTAGGACTAATAAATATTTTTATAGAAGCTTTATGCTGCCCAGACCAATCCTTGGAAAGTCTCTTTAGGAAAACCTACACTGGTTTTGAGGACAAGGGGGGCACTCCTATGGTCCTGGCAAGATGTCATCAGACAAACTTACAATTTCCTGTAAGGCTGCAATGTTCCAGTATTCCCACTTCACGGATGAAACACAGAAGAATAAAGTATGATGATTTTTGTTTAAGTACCTAGCTGCTTAAATGCATAGAAAAGGAGACTAAAGGGAGACCTCATTGCAGTCTACAACTTCCTTGAGAGGGGAAGAGGAGGGGAAGGCATTGGTCTCTTTTCTGTGGTGACCAGTGACAGGAACTGAGGGAATGGGCTGAAGTTGTGTCAGGGGAGGTTTAGGTTGGATATTAGAAATAGGTTCTTCACTCAGAGGGTGGTTGGGCACTGGAACAGGACCCTAGGGCAGTGGGCACAGCACCAAACCTGACAGAGTTCAAGAAGTGTTTGGATGATTCCAAATTCAAGAGCAAATATCTTGCTTTTCAGTAAAGATTCATGCAAGATTATGAAAGAGATTGTGCAAAGTAATTCTTTAGCCAGTAGAGGACTGTAGAACCACATATCACACAGTTATGCAAAAATGCTCCATCACAAAGAGTAAGGGGAAAACCCATGTACCAAACTATGTAATTGAGATAGTCTCTTAAATATGGTAAAATACTGAAAAGGGAGGGCTCTTTTCATTATTTGTTTCTCATTAAGGAATTTAATTTGCCTCAGGTTCCTTTTGTCAATGAAAATCTATGGGAATTTTGTTTACATTTTGAAGCACATTGCCAAGAGTAGTACTTCATATGGCAAGTATACTGAACCTTTTGGAGGAATGACAACACTACAGAAATGGTGGTGCATTCCCTAAAGGAAAACATACTTCATTTGTAATGAACATTATGTCTGCAGAAACTAATGGCACAACCTCCTATTCAGTTTATGTAAAATAAAACAGGCCCATATGTTGCTGCTTTTAGGGTTTGGGTGTTTAAATTAAATGTTGTTTAATGAATATTCAAACCCATTTGCTCAAAAGTTGTGCTCAGTGTAGCATCTTTCTACCCTGTCTTTGATCTTACCTAGAGTATTAAGCCATTACAAGAGGGTGCTAAAGCTGAGGCATCTGTTTCTAACTAAAACTTGGATATTAACATGCCAAAGCAGATAAGAGGGTAAATAAAGACATACAGTAAGAGGATAATATCATTTTTTGTTTTGTAATTAAGACTGAGAAAGGTTTGATATGCATGACACCCTTTAAGAAACAGGAACATTCACTGCGCTATTACAGCAGCTGCAGTTTGGGTGTTACAGTACAGTTACAGTGGCATATTCACTCTACTCCCTACTTCCTACAGGAGTTAGATCAACGTTTTCAGTATGAGTGTGTCTGTGCTGTGTAGCCTCAGCAGACTGGAGACATTTGTGCTTTCTAGAGATATTTGTGTCTGTGTGGGACTGTAGACAGCTTTTAGACTACTGCGCCTGGGTGTAAGCAGGTTGACTTGAGGCACTCCACAGAAGCTGGCATTTGTTTCCTGGCAGTAACAAGGCCTTGCCTGTTATCCTCTGTTCTCTGCTCAAAGCCAAGTAGAAATATTAGTAGTCTGGAAGAATTCCTCTGGAAGCCAGATCTGTCCTATTGACTGCCCTGAAATACGGTGGGCATTCATTGTCACAGGTGAGCAGTTACTTTGTGCTGGGAGGGAATTCAGTCTCACTGTGCATTTACTTGCTTCTATTAAATCAAATTTTTAATTCATGAAGTCACTCCTGCTTATGTTTAAATTCATCTATTTTCAGGAAAATCTCCCAACAGGACAAAAACCTGAAATAGATACTTTAATGTTTTCATGAACTTTATCTCTGAGTCCAGAAATTGACAGCACTATCTTCTTTTTTTAATGGCATGGAAAAAATCTCATTAGAAGACAGCTGGAATGTAAACACAAATCACAATAATTGGCTTTTATGTATTTTCATGAGGGTTCTTCAGATGCTTGTTTTTACTGCACAAGTGCAATATTGTAGATGTACAGTGAAGCCCTCTTCAGAGAATAATTGATACACAGATAAAGTACTTAAAAACATACACTAATGCTGTAAATCTAAATGAAGGCTGAGACTATTACACGAGAAAAACAAATATGTTAACACTCAAGTTCTTTAAAATTCTGCTATTTGCTTCAGCTTCCCTGGCCTAGCGAATTCCACTTCTCTCCTGAGCTGGGTGGTTAAGCATTCATTAGTGCAAGAACAGAACAAGAAATTGCCTGTCCAAGGAGGTGTCACCTGAAGATAGTTAAGCTGCTTTGGGCATGTCTGTAGACATAAAAATTCACCACTTACCTGTCTCTTTTAGAGTATTTGTTGGGGATCTCCAATTAGAAAAAGAAATCTCTACATATATTAGAAAAAATAATGGTGTTAACAGTACCATCACTTGTCTGTAATGTGAACTTCTGAGATGAACCATACTTTAATTTCTTGTCATACTTCATCAGGAAGTTACACTGTTATGGCTACTCTACAGTAATCAGTATGACACATTCCTACCCTGAAATGCTGATTTTATTTTGCTTCTCAATTCTGAGCTCCTAAAGCTTGTAATACATAGGAAAATAATTTTTTCTTTTAAAAACTTGATATGATATGGAAAGATATAGTAGGATAAGTATTTTTAAAATGTCTTAAATATGTTAAAATTATTTCTTATACAAGCCTCCGTGTGTGTGTGTGTATATATATATATATAGTCACTGTAGTGAAACAATTCTTTTTGAATTCAGCATTTATCATGTCTTTGGAGCCAACCCAGATGACAAAGGGAAGTGAATTGTTCCATGTTTCTCATCAGTGGGACTGTTCAGTGGTTGCCATCAACTACTTTTTTCTAAACCCTCCATGTGCATAGGGGTAACCAAATAAACCCTAAAATGGTGGGATATTTTTTGAGTCAAACTGCGCTGCAAGTGAATATATGTGTATGTGCTGAAATTGCAGATAATCTGCTCCTTTAACTTTAGGATAAACACAGTCTGAGCCATTTTATGTTATGTCAGTGGGATAACTAAAGTACAGGTGGCTTGAAATCCCTAGCAAATGGCTTTCCAAGTTGCCAGTGTCTGACTTCCTAGACCCTCTATCATACAGCATCCTGGTTAGTTCAGCACTCAGGATTTAGCCAACATTTTGTTTTCCTATGTCCTTTTGTTTAAAGGCCTCCCATCCTTCCTGTACCCATTACAATCTGTTTAAATTGCAGAGCAAGATATTCTCCAAAGACCAGGAAAATATAAAAACTTGGGTTTTTTTTCTTCTCCTTTCATGCTTTAAAACACACTAGCTCTCTCTTCCTCACCTTTTTTGTTGTCAGCTATAGCAAACACAAACGGTCCCTAAGGAGAAAACAAACACTTGCTGTGGTATGCAAACACTCTATGACTTCATGACATCAGTGCTAACATGGCTTGTTCCAGCACCAATTTAAAACTCATTCTCCTGCACCTTATGTCATCTCTTCCTGGCTATCTATCCAGTTTCTTCCAGGTTAGTCATATTAATGTAGCATCCACCCTTTTGAATGCTAAAATGAGTTATCCCCCCTTTCTACAGTAGTGAGCATGTTAAAACATTGAAATATTTCTGCATCCTCCTTTACGCTCTATAGAAAAGATGAAAGAGGCTGTGGAGAACAATTGTACATCATGGATCTAGCCCTCAGGATAGGAATGATACTGATGACAACCTGTCAAAATGCTGAACTTGTGTTGTTGTATGGATGAAAGAAAGAATGCAAATGAGGGATAAGAAGAAAATAAAAGCTTCAGGATGGGCAAGGGGGATTTTCCAGCAACAGAATAGCAAACATTGTCAGGACACTTGTGATTACCAGTCATATAGCCCTTCACTGTTGGGAGCCAGAAATGTCTCTTCCTCATTTACACTCCTTCCCAAAGACATTATAATGCCTGAAAGAAAATAAATTTAGACAGATTCCACAAGCTACAGAAGAAAGATTTGCTTTATTAAAGTTTTAGAAAAGGCTTTTGGACTCTGTTGTGTACTACCTGGCAGGAACTATCTGGAATAGACTATGAAAGTTTATGAATTTCTATGACATTTTGGGTTTGTACATATGACAAATTCACATAACTAAAAAAGGGGATAAATTGGTAAAGAGGCGTAACTCCTTCATCTAGTCATTCTCACTTGGTTTCAGTTCATAACAAGCTATCTTAGCTAGATTAGGCATTAAATCCATGCTGGTTTCTATAATACCTTTAGGACTATAGCAGATGTTAATAATAAGGCTCTAATTGTCTACTTTTGGGGGACTAAGAGATATAATAATGCCTAAGTTAGTTCGATGTATTTCCATACTTTAGTGTATACAAGAACAAATATGTTGTAAAATCTATCCTGTTTTTGGAATACATTCAGTTGTTATGCTATGTATGAAGAAACCTATTCCCAGAGAATACACGGGTGCTTTTAGAGAGAGAAGAATTCTGTTTCCCACTCAGGTTTTAGGCATCACAGTGCAAATACAATTAAAAGTGTAAGCAGCACTAGGTAGAAATACTATAAAGAGAAAAGCTGATTCTCTCCAGTTTTTTTCTGTGCCATTCCTTCCCCTTGCTTCCCCCATTGCCTTGCAGGTAGGACATTAAAAGTTGTATGTGAGGAACTGAGAATAATCAGAGCACAACAGTCTTTCTTGATTTATTACTTCATTCATTAATCCATATATAAAATGCAATCTAGGACAAGGTTCAGAAATCCTCAGTCCTGACACATTCGCACATATTTGATAAATGATTTCACTGTAAGAGGCTTGCAGGGCGTCTGCAGTAAGTTCTGCTGCGATCTATTTCTCAAAACATTTTCACACTTTCATATCAAATTAGAGCATATCTCATAGGTAAGGGAAAGTGATTGAACTCCTATCACTTGGATGCATGTGGAAGAGTACAAACAGCTAGCACAGTAAGAAAGCCACAGTGTCAAGACAATCCTCTTGAAAATAATCCTTGGAATTTTTTCCTGTTTCCTTTCAGTCCAAAGCTGTTAATGGCCATTGAGATGTTTGAAGACATTGATATAAATATTGTTTTCTCTAACTATCCAAAGGAAGAAGCACTGCTATATATAGATTCCATTTGAGTTATTCCAGGCAGAATGTGGATTCTTAATAATAATCTGGGGGAGCTGAACAAAATTTTAGTATTGCAGTTGTGCAATCTCCACATACAGGTGCAAGACCTTGTAAACTTGGAAACTGCTTAGGCTAGAGAGGAGCAGTGAAACAAAGAGTTTCAGTTTTGGGTTACCTTCCTCTCTCTCTCAAGTGGCTCTGTTGTATACCCACCACATCACTGTCCTTAGGCTTTCCTCCCCCCTTACACACTATTTTTGATACTCTTTACTCTGTCTCATATCCATACATAAAATTCCCTTTTCCTATCTTCCTTTCATTTTTCCCTAGGGCTTTTGTCAGCCTATCCCAGTTAAGGCCATGTAGGAAGTAGTGAAGAAAACCAATGTCACTAGCAGGAAGCTGTGGAAGCAACAAAGTGGAAAAGTATTTACTTCCCACATGCATGCTTCTATCTTCTTTATCTTTCATCTTGTTTTATCAAACAAGTCATCTTCCACCTTGCTTTATCAAACAAGGATGCAGTGTGGGGAAAAAAACATTTGCAGACCTTGATTCTGCTGACACCTTACTATGATTCATGTGCTTGTATGATAATATGGACATATATGTAGAGAGAGATCTGTATACAAGTGCAAACCCATGTTCCTGCTTTTTGAAAGGCAAACATGTCAGACAATTCCCAAGCTCCCATTTATACATCGGGAAAAAACCCTGTAGGGTGCGTATTCTCTTCCTGTCTTCTTCTGTCCTCTTTTAAACTACTCCTGCAAATTAGAGGACAGAATTGGTTTAGAGAAAAAGACTGTACTCAGAAACTGTTCATTTACAGCTACAGTAGAGACCTACTGTCAGCAATGTGACTCGTGACAGGCTGAATGAAGCTTTTTTCAGAGAAAGAAAGAATTCAAAATTAGCAAGATTTGGTCTTGAACAAACAATTTTATCTCAGAGGTGAGTAGAGAAAAGATTGAGAGCAGTCCCAAGGAAAAGGACTTGAGAGTATTGATTGACAAGAAGCCAATGTATGCTTGCAGCCCAGAAAGTCGGGGTGAAGAAGAGAAGGCTCTGAGATGACCTTACAGTACCTAAAGAGGGCTTACAAGAAGAGAGACTTTTGATAAGGGTGCGTAGTGACAGGACAAGGGGGAATGGATTTAAACTGAAAGAGGCCAGGTTCTGCCTAGGTATACGGAAGAAATTCTGTACTGTGAGGGTGGTGACACAGATTTGCCCACAGAAGCTGTGGATTCCCCATCCTTGGAAGTATTCAAGTCCTTGTTGGATGGGGCTTTAATTAACCTTGTCTAATAGAAGGTGTTCCTACCCATAGCAGGGGTGTTGGAACTAAATGATTTTTAAGGTCACTTCCAACCCAAACCATTCTATGATGACTGTAAAACCTGAACTTCAAAAAGAAGGGCCACATTGATCTTCTAAATATACAAGACCTAGAAGCATTATTTTCTCGCTATCTTTCGAGTTTGTTTTGTTGAGGAAGTAACAGTTGAGTTAGAAGCAGTCATTAGAATTCATTCTTTCTCTTATTGCTGCCAACCATTTGGTTCGAAGACCCTTTGTCCATTTCTCCAAAAATTTAGTACAAAACGTCTTCCTGAAGAGAAGATGTGAATTCAGGGATTCTGGTTTCTAATAGGAGTTTAGCTGCAACATTACCTCTACCTCTGTAGTGAACATAGTATGCCACAGATTTCAATCATGCATTTAAAATCTCTGTGAATATATAGATTATTGTTGCTCTGCAAAGGAAATCTTTCTACTGCCCTTGAGAAATATACTCTAGCCTTATGCAGCCAGGCAGTATTTATCAGAAAGTCATTACAACTGTTTTGTTTGAATATAGCTTTCATTCCTCATATTTTAATATATGGACAGCATTAGCTCAATTAGTCTGATAAACAAGTAGGTCTTTTAATATTTACTATCTAATCAGTTTATTTGCCTAAATGTAATGTGCTAGGTCTATCTGTGCAATGTGTCTAGCCAAGACTGTTCTCACAAACTTTGTGTTCTATTTCTATCTTGCCTCAGAACTTTTTGGAAGAGAAAGGATGGGCTACACTCTCTATCTGTTTTCCTAAAGGTTGTCAAAGCAATAAACTCTCCCAGAAAAGATAATACTCTTGCCCTGCTAAACTCTTAACCAGAGTTAACTCTGAATCCCTTCTAGGTAGGGCAATCTGGATGTGTTGAATAGCACCTGAGAAAGTAAAATAAAGGGCCACCTTCTGATTTCCAGCTGACATGTAACATGCAAAAACAGAAATGGAGAACAACACCAGAGAACATATACACTGAGAATCTTGAAATTATCTGTTATATGCTCCTCTCTTTCCAAATGAAACAAAAGAATAAATGCTTAATGACTATTAGTTGTATTACTTATTAATGTACTTGAAAGTGCTGAGATTTTACCAAGAAGAGCTCATATCAAAACAGATACACTATGCACAGAAACAATTAGAACAAACAGTGAACATAACTGCAGTACCTCACACTGTTTCTTAAGTAGAACAACAAATTCAATCACATCAGTCTTTCCTCCCTATGAAAAAAAGACTGCTCCTCCCCACAGCCTTACAGCTGGTCAGCATTAGCCCTAAATGTAACCACACCCAGTGCAGGTGCTGATTCTGTGCCAGGCACAGCTGATTCTCGTCTCTTGTGACGAGGGTAATCAGGGCAGTGATGCAGGACAGGTGTGTTTTATTAGAGCCAGGTGAGACAGGAGAGCTTTTCTTGCTGCCAATCATGAGGCCTGGGCTTCCCACCCTCATGGCTCTGAACCTGCCAGTCCAGCGAACAGAGAATCAGGAGTGGATGGATGAATGTTCACAAGCTGCTTTTGTGATAAGAAGGTGGAAGAATGACTGCTTAACTTGAGATGTTTCTGCATGCACTGGTGTTCATTTACTTACCCAGAAATTCAAGAAGAGCAACCCTAAGAAGTCTTGTGCTCAGATAAAGGTAGGAAAACTCTGGGATCTCTGTTTAAGACTGCAGGAGCTTCACTGCTTTTATTCAGAAGTTGGAAATGCTTAAAAGAAAGAGCAAAAAAAGTTAAATGTGTGAATTTGTCTTTCTAAGTCAAAAAAAAGGTTTGACATACTTCTATCCTTTTTAATGTTAAAAGTAAACAAAATAGAGGATGGCAAAGTAAAATGAGCATGCTGTTAAATGGGTGATGTAAACATGTTTTAAAGAAATATCAGGAAATATGGCCTCTTTTGTAATTCTTTTTACTTATTTGCCCCTTGGATTTTGACCCAAAGGTTGGCTTTATAAAAAAGATGTTCTCTAATTCAACCAGTATTTTCTGGTAGGCTTAAAAACTAAAATTGGAGCTAGAAAAACGTCTTTTTATTTAGTAAGTCTCATTAAGTATAGCATATCTCACAATTTAGAGGCTGTGTAGCTTTGTTCCTTTGAGTTGTTATATTATTTGGTGATGCCATGGACAGCTGTAGTGTATAAATTGAGGACCTGTGAGGATTAGTAATTGTTTAGTGTATCTGAAACTGTAAAATTGCTGGTTGCTTTGCCTTTTACTTCTCAGTGTTAAAAAAAGTGTTTTGAATTCCAAGGAATTTTCAGGGTTTACTACAAGATATTGGTGCATCTGGTTTTAAGGAGTTTGTCTTGAAGAAAGTTTATGTTACCTTCTTGTTATGGCTTACTCAACAATAACAGATATCAAGGCTTCTGAAGACAGATATAGGATATTGTTATTATAGGAGCCATAATAACTACAGGATTATGTTCACAAAGCTTGAAAGTGTAGTCTGAAAAGGAGGCACCAGATATTTTCCTACTGAAATATTTGTTGGAGCAATTCAGTGATCCACCCATGAGATGCAATGGACCCAATAGGTTATTTTAGTCCTGGGAGCCTTTTTCTTCTCTACAGCAGTATCCTTGATAACAATGCTGAATAGTACATCCTAAACAACTAGCTCCAGGAGGCTAAAGCAATTTGTGGAGCTTCTTAGGTTTGTGAAAACTCCATCCTCTCATTATATCATATATTATTTATATTCATAGTATATTTAATTGATTAGTCTGGTGTAATAATTACTGATTTGTTCCATAGTCATTAGCTGAAAAAAATGCATAATTGAAATGCAAGGATGGGAGATGGTCCTCGGGTGACAGTTTTGTCTCCTGGTGTTTGGGAAGCTATTCATATTTGGTCAGGAGACTGGAGATAGACTTGGCCTTTCATATTACCAGGCTTGACCATTCTTGATATGAATTTATAAGTCAGTTTTCTGAATCTTTAACTTTTTAACTGCTGCTGTTTTTCACAGAGATGGATAGTATGCAACAAATGCCCCTGATGTCATGGGCAGTAGTAGAACATTGACTGTTACTGGCATTCAAATAATCATGGCTATGTTTCAGGATTAACAAATCATATTATAGCAAGTGGTTAAAAAACCCCCATACTTTTAAACTTTCTTGACATTATGTCAAGGAAACAATTCTATCACAATTTACTGTTGGAAGGTTCAACCAAAGAATTGACTCTTTTTAAACAAACGGATATCTGAGGGAATGTTTTATGATGCAGATGATAGAAACTTTCTGAATTCTGTGATGCCCTAAAGATGCTAGTCTATATCGTTAGGTACTTCTGATACACTTGAAAGTCTGGTATTATGTTTCATTCTTGTAGAAATAATCCTTGTGTAGTGCAGCAGGATGTCGACGTGTCAGAAAGTTGTTCAAATCGCTGTACTGGTCATATCGATCGACTGGGATCAATACCAGGACAATCAAAAATAGCACAAGAATTGCTAACCCTTCAGCTTTGTGTCTGACTTCTTGCAAAATTAGAGTATTTTGCTTTCTGAAACTGCCTTTCATTCTCAGCTCATGCTGCTGATTTCCTCCTCAGTGGACTTTCAAGTAAGTTATGATGATGCACCTTCAAAACAAGTTTGAATCCTGCTTTGTAAACACTTATATATATTTATAAATTGGTCCCAAACATTTCCTTATCTCTAAGCTCTGAGTGTTAATAGAGTAATTTCTGATTCTTTCTACTTCATCAATATACATTCACATAAATTCATGTGGCAGTTTAGAACCAATTAAAATTTATAAGCCACAAGTAGTGAGTGAAATTCTAAGGATTAATTTACTCACTGGAGTATTAATCTGTGTAATGTAGTAGGTTATCCTTCAGTAAACTTGGCTATATGGAGATAGGGAGATAGATTTCCTTGCATGTTTTACTGTAAATGAAGTAATTGGTCCCACTGGGCTGTTGATCTTGAATGGTTACAGCCAGCAGTACCACAGCAGCCTTGGTATGAACCCTGGGAAAAAAAACCCAAATCGGCAACAAGAAATCCAGTTGTGTTTGTCTAGTATCATCTGTCTCACTTTTCATTCCCTGGTCAGACTTGGAGATCAGAAAAATCAAATAATAGAATTAATTAAAATTTAAAACAAAAAAGACAATCCTTGATGTGAATATCAGAAAGTATAATTTATTCTCTCTACCTCCCCCAAACTTCTGTTTTTCAAGGAGCAATTGGAAAGGAAAGCAGTGATCAGATGTTATGTAATATGTTAGGCTGAAGTGTCTTGCTCCTTAAGGGTTGTGAGTTAGGATCCTTTTAGACTTGGAAAACCTAATTGATCAAGCCTAGCAAATCTGACTTTTGTTAATGGGTTTTTAACTATCATTTATTCAGCTAATGATCTTGCTGATATGGATCAGGGACAGAAAAAGATTGTGGCTCATGAAGGGCCACAGGAAAAACTAGTGCCTGATCCAATGTTTTAATTTAGATCCTGTCCTCTCTCATTCGTGATGTGCTTCCTTTCATCCACTTCTGCCTTATTCCTAAATTGTTAACTGTGAACTTACAATGGTGAACACATTGGAACTCGCATGTGTTTAGAAAAAACATAAAGCTTGAAAAAAATGTGGTGACAAGGGAGTCTGGAAAGACAAATTATTTTCTTCTTTCTTTTTTTTTGCCTGGAAAAAGTCAGTTAGGGCAAGCAAATGAGTAAATAAATAAATATGCTGTGGGAACTTGTATCCTGAGAGGACTGGGGTTTCAGGATTAAGAGTGGCAGTATGAGTTCATAAAAGAGGCTAAGCCTGGTGTTCAGCTGTCTTTTTATGCTGTTGCTGGCTGTGGTTTGGAAAGCCAGCATCCCTGTTATCTCACATTATTGGATTTATCTGCTGTATTCTCTCTGACAGGGATGATGCTGAAAGGCCAAACCTGCTGAATTGCCTTTATCTGTTTGACATGCAAATTTTCCCTGTCCAATCTCATAGTTCTAATTCTTCTCTTTCTCAACTGATGTGGAACAGAAATATGGGTGTAAAAAAAGGTAAAATGGCTTCTTGCAAGTCAGTTGAGAGCAGATCATAGGTTCTCCTTGGTGAGCCCTGCCTTGTTTCTTAGGCTGTGTATCCTTCCAAACCCTTCTTCTCAGGTCCTTGGGGAACTGTCTGCCCCTTTGACAACTTTAATCTTGAAGCAGGAGGTGACCTTGCAGACTGCCATGGGGCAGTGAAAAGTAGGCAGAAATCACAATATGGCTGCTGGGTTTGCCAGTCACTCATTGCTAGATGAAGTCATGTTAGTGATGTGTTTAAAGAAAGTGGGCAAGAACTTGTTGGTTTGACCTCTTTTCAGAGCCAACACTGGAACAGAGCCCAGAATAAAGGTGTAGGATTCAAAGGATTCTTTTAAGTGAAAACCGTGCCAATGTACACTCACTGAAAGTCCCTTATTAATGCTGTCCAACTCTAAAGACTTTTAGGAATTATATAAATAAGGTAATATGTAACACAGGTGCTTTTTATGGAAAAAGAAAACCCAGCTCGAAAAGGTGTACCAAAGAATCTGGTGTTAAGAATAGAAATTACCTTTTGGGTTTTATATATATTATAGCTTAGTAAATTTTTGTTGATCAAATTCTGTTTTTTCAGAGCACTTTATTTCCTACTGTAGTGAGTTGACCTTGGCTGGATGCCAGGTGCCCTCCAAAGCTCCTTCCTCCTCAGCTGAACAAGGGAGAGAAAATATAACCAAAGGCTCATGGGTTGAGACAAGGACAGGGAAAGATCAGTCACTGATTACCATCATGGTGAAAATACACTCAGCTTGGGGAAAACTGATTTGTTGCCAGTCAAATCAGAGTAGGGTGATGAGCCTAAATATTCAAATGCTTTATCCCCAACCTGTCTCATCTTCCTGCTCTCAGCATTACTCCTGATTTTTCTCTGCCTCTAAGGTGAGTTGTTTTCCTCACATGCTTTCACTCCTGTTTCCAGCTGCAGGTGTCCGTTTCCTCTCTCCTTTCCCCCTTCTTGGATATGTTATCTCAGAGACACTACCATGGTCAGCAGTGGGGCTCAGCCTTGGCCAACAGGGGTCTGTCCTGGAGCTGGCTGGTGTTGGCTCTGTCAGATGTGGGGGAAGCTTCTCACAGCTTCTAACAGAAGTCACCTTTACAAGCCACTTGTGTCCAAAGCCTTGTCACACAAACTTAATAAACTATGTGGTACAGCTAAGAGTCATTTATGGGGGAAAGCTGCCTGGTTTCATACAGTGCTATTTCTAAATTTTTAGTACTAATTCTTCTACTCACCTCCTTTCTCTCCAGCTACTGATGCTTGCACATGTTCTATTTTTGTGTGGACTGTTTTCTAATTATCTCCTCTGAGGTATTAGTATTATATTCCTATTGAGAGTAAGAGGTTGGTAGAGATGCATAAAATACTTGTAATAACCCTATAATGAATGCGTGAAGGTGGGGAAGAAAAGTGAATTTCTTTTTGTTCTAGCTTATTAGATGTCTACCTCCACTGAAACTCTGGCATTCGGGAGGAGATTTGATTTGTTTACTTTTGTTCCATGGCCTTATTTGCTTGGGAGACAGAGTCTGGTAAGACTTGTCTTCTCTGAAGATCCCCATCATAAACACTGATGTTCCTCTCATGTTTTTTGGTAATTCCATTGTTCTTTTTTGTTGTTGTTACCCAAATTCAGTCACTTTTACTGTTTTTTTTTATATTGAGTATCAAAAAAGGATCTTCACCTGCAGGAAATAAAAATGGAACAAAATTGCAAATATACCCAACAAATAGTAAATATTGTGGGCTTAATTTACTCTTGCAATTGCTGTAGTCACTTTGTATTTGAGTGAGCCATATTTTTTTCTTGATGACCTGATCTGAAATATTCTCTTGTCAAGGATTTTCCAAGACTTTTACTCTGTGTAAACAGAACTGTGAGGTAAACTATGAAATTAAGCTTCTTGCACTTGTAATGTTGAGTGTGAACAATTGGTTGCATTCTTCATTGTTAAAGTGACTTGATTTTTATTTGGCTTAGATTTTCACTCAGGTGTAGCAGCATAAGGGAGCACCACCCTAAAAGCCTTGGCAGGGCTAAAATTATTCTCTACAAAGTAATACAGAGGACGAGCTGGCTGGTATTTCTCTTGACAAACATTGCTCTAGTTGCCAGGAAGGGGAACACGTGGAATGATGGGCTTTAATCCTTTTTAATAATACTAAAGAAAGATTAAGGCCAGCCACCCTTGCTTGTTGGAAAAGTCTGATTTATCAAACCTTACCTCTTTGAAAGTAACCAATGAAGACTGATCACTACTTTTTGTCCACTGATGTTTCCATCCCATTTCTTTTGTTCCTGACCTTTGTTCCTCATGGGCTTCATTGCATGTTAACAGACCTTTCTGTAGTCTCTTGCATGTCAAGAAACTGGTTTGTTAGGCAGTATTTCTTCCTTTTGTAAGGTTGTAATTTTTGTTTGTGCACCAGCACCAAGTCTGTACTTGAATTTGCTTAAAGACGCATTTGTTGCAGGTGTTGGTCTCTGGATGTTTGTGTTACTGTGTGTTGAGGGAATTGACAGTTAGTGCCCATAGCATGAGCCATGTACTCAACATGTGGAAGACTGTGAGACACTGGAGTTTGCCTAAAGCCATTGATCTGTGGAAGCTGATATCTCAGGCTTTATTCATCAGCCCTGACTGGGTTGTAGAGGAAAGGTCATAACTTAGAAATTTCATATACCTTTTTATAAGAGAGATGTTATAGATCATGTGGGGCCCCTTCACCTTGCCCCAGCCCAGCATCTGCAGGCTGGTGTTGGAGTAGCAGAAGCAGAATGCGACAGTGCCTGAAGCTATGGCAGTAAATTTTTATCATGATGCTTTTGCTGCTGTGTCCTCCGTTGCCCTAGGAGGGATAAGATGCTGCATTAAGCAGCTGTTTGGGCTCTTCTGCTGTCCCCTGGTTCTGTCTCACTCAGCTGCTGCAGGCTTGTTGTGAGGCTCGGGAGAGAAACCCCTCACGGTGTTGCCAGACTTGTGGTTCTCGTTCTTGCAGTTTGGCTCTTCTGCCACCTGTATAGGACACAAATGAAAATCATACAGTATTTTGTACTGTAATAATTAGTGTCTTCCAGTATTTCACATTTAGCAAAGCATATGCACATGGGAAAATGTATTTTACTGGAGTTTTCCAGGCAGTATTGATACAATTATCTTAATAAAAATATCTTTTTATTAAAAAAAAGCACAACAGTCTTCATCTTTTGCAAACTAAGCTCACACAGCAATGTGCTTTGGTACCCAACTTGTAGTGAAGGGGAGCAAAGTCCAGCTTTGCTTTCAGCACTTCTTTCTCAAGCTAGAGTTGCTTGTCTTTATACCAGCCAGAGAGTTTAAAGGTGGGCTTCTTTTATAGTCTGTGTCATGGACTCCTGAATTAGATAGACCCATAGCTGCTGTCACTGGTGGTATTCCCCAGATTTGAATTTCTTGTCTTGTAGAGATCTAGCCACTTTTACCTTGTCCTAATGGTTAACGTGATTCCTGTTTAAACAAAAAACAAGAAATGTAACCCAAACAAATAATAAGAATGAAAAACCCCAACAAAACAAACACCAACCTAAAGCTGGTAAAAGAAAAAGAAAGAAAGAAGTGTCAGAAAGAATGAACTCATGAAGCTTTTGCTCTTGATGAATGACAATTGACTTGCATATTTAATGTGAATAAATGACTTGGATTTGGTTCTTTATTTGACTCTGCATACAGTGGAGAAGTGAATATATTGCTGTGGGATTACTTTGGAAGTTCTGCTTTAAAAATGCAAGTGGTATACACCAATGAGTGTACTAAAACTTCTACCACAAGGCTCTATATAAGATCTTTCACAGATAGTTTACTTGAGTTAGATGGTGGCAGGATACACTAGCTTTTTGTGTTCAATTCCTGTACTGTGTGTATAGTAAAACTAAAATATAGCTACTGTAGAATGGTAAGGTACTTTGTCTTTTCTGGGGACTTGTGTGTATAGCCACTGTCAGCTTATATCTGTCTAGTCAGGAAAGGGGTACAGTAAGGGTCCAGCACCTGGGTACATGCAGAATTCACAACACTTGAGCCTGAGTCTACTAATAGCCCAAGGCTAAAATGTATTGTAACAGTTTGTAAAGGTATTTAATTTGGTACATGCATATGCAAGGGTAAAAGAAAGACTTCATTTGCTTTTGACTTGTTTAATAAGATACTGGAGGGGGCCAAATGGCAAAAAGGTGAAAGAATTGTTCCATGGAAACCAAGACATGTATGTAGGCCCTTCCTGGTTCCTTGTGAAGGTCCTGATTGCTACTAACTATCAAGTCTAGTTTGC
Organism: Pachyramphus minor; assembly: GCA_013397135.1. Classification (NCBI taxonomy): domain Eukaryota; kingdom Metazoa; phylum Chordata; class Aves; order Passeriformes; family Tyrannidae; genus Pachyramphus; species Pachyramphus minor. The sequence continues at coordinate 1,111,083 of VYXB01007043.1, forward strand.
CAGTGGGCTGCAAGCAAGTTTTTCCTTTGTGCTATAGGTTGCATGCTCCAGCAAGTCTTAGCCATGCCACCTCTGTGATCCAGTTGGGACAGGAGGAATCATGTCTTGGAGAAGAAGAATGTGTGTGTGCGCCCTCTGGAGAGACCATAAACTTAGTGAAGTCTAAGGAACAGTTAGAACTGGTGGCTTTCAGCAGCATTTAAGCATTATCATTCAGTAGCTTCTATATTTGAGTAACTATTTCTGTATATTGCACTTGATCAGGTATGAGCTATACTGATGGTGAAAGGCATGAAGAACACAAAGTTTCACACAACTCAACCTTATGCTCTTGACATACTCTCCTAAATTGCAATATATTTGGTAGTGTATAAAACTTTTGTTCATTGGACACTACATGAGACATTCAGGGAGTCACACGTGCAACACGGGAGTGCTGTATCACTCTGAGTCTTTGCAAATAAACTCTCAGCTGAGAAAAGGTCCCAAAGATAACCTGGCATTCAGGTCCCAATGCCTCTTCATTGAAACACTGGAAGCTGAAGCTCTAACCATCCAAACTGTAGTTTCTCATGGGTTGGAGTTTGCTGGTGAACCTTGGGTGCAATTTGAGCTTGAGAGATGAGATATAGCCTTTCCTGTGCTGCGTGTTGTATGTTCAAGTGCTAGGCATGATTTCTTTGCTAGATTCTCTGTGGATAGAATCACAACCCCATCTGCTCTTCAAGATGCTTGTTTATTTTTAGGTTCATGCTGTACTTGGGCCCCTCTCCCTGCAGCAGGAACACCCTTTGTCTCTGTGACAGAGACTTAAAACATAAGACAGGTGATACTGGTTCACACCAGCCAATGGTAATGTGGCTCTTTGCCCCTCCCTGTTAAGTATGTTCTGATGGCCTGAAACTCTACCTCAGTCAGACAAAATAAGTGTATACTCACAGAGATTATGGTAAATACGTTGATTTGCCCTTATTCAGGGAATCCCAGATTGATACCAGTCAGAAAGATTCAGTTTTTTATTTTGTTAAACCCTCTGTTGTGAGTGGATGACTTTCAGTCTATTAGAAAAATTAATTACTTTGTTTTTAATTCTTGATGTATTGGCAAATCACAGACCATATTTGTCTGCTTGCCTAATTCACTTTTCTAAACAGTAAGTATGGTGTGCTGTTCTGCTGCTCGATCTTCACAGCATGTTACATAAGGAAATAAATAAAAATATTTTGCCCCCATAAAGATTTGTCATGTTTGGCTGCCAAGTGACTGTCTAATCCTTATTTGTATATATACAAATATGCTAAAACAACATATTAAATTCCTATGGTCATAATTCTTGGATTTATTGCTGTTTTGGCATTATTAAAGAAGTGCTAACTCATTTTTTGGAACAACCTTAAGGTGAGTGGCATTTGAATGTTAATAATTTTTAACTCCCCATTGCATGATTTGTTAACATTAATATTTAATTTAATGGAGTCAAAAGATTAATGCCAGTATTTATTTCTTAAAAAAAAAAAAAAAAAGGCAAAGATCCTGTAGGACAGCCTTTAGCTTTGCTGTACTTGAGAAAATATTACTGAGGAAAATATTTGTGCTGCAATCATAGAAATATTCCTTTCCTTCTCCTTGCCTCTCCTGAAATTTTTCCATTCGCTCATTCCTGATTCCTAAGAATAAGCCATAGGACTCTAATAGAGACACTGATTAAATACGCTGCTTGGTAATTTATGCAAAACCGATTCCCAACAGGAATCAGGGACTCTGAAAATCTGTTGTGAAATAATTATCCTGAATGACATTGTAGAAATGGTCCATGAAGATGTTGTCAATAATGCATTACACAAAATTTGTTTGAAATAAACCTTGGAAATTACATGATATTCATAAGAACCTGAAAGAATTATCAGTAAACAAATTTAATCAGCCTGATGTTATGCATACCACTCAACCTCTTATTATCTGATCATCTAGGTTTTAGAATACCATGGGGAATTGAATGACAATTAATACTGAGATAGAGATGTAGGAGCTCATGTGGTGGTTGCAGGACTACCTTATTTTCCTAATTTTTGCTCATCTCTCTTCATTTGCATTAATTTCTTGCTCCCACAGTCTTAAGTGATGCCCAGTGATAGTGTCCTGGCTGTTGTTGCTACCATTCTCCTATCAGGAATGAACCCGCTTGACAATGAAATTCTAATTTTTCCTGTATATTTAAGTGGGTTGTAGAGGAAATGTAGAGGATATCTAGACACTTCTGGTTGTGATATCCAAACTGCATTGTGACAATGCAAGTCAAATTATAAAGCCAAGTTCAGAATAAACTACACACTAGATTATGTAGAGATTTATTGAAGTTTCTTGCAGTCAAAGGCAGGACCATGGTCAAATCCATTGCAAGCAAATACAGAAGAGGTGATTTCTAGTTTTGCTTCACTGAAGTCAGTAGAAATCTTGCCACTCACTTAACATGGAGAAATAGGATTAGACTTTCTTTCACCTGGACTCTGTTATTTCAAGCTACTGCTTATGTCTAGAAACTTTCTTTTTCTCTTCTTTAATGAGCAAGTTTTCTATAAGGCAAAAAATATGCAAGAGGACTTGTTTGGGGTTTCAAAACTTCCTTTCTGTAAATGGGAAAACAGTGCATTGGCATAACTTCCTTACTTGAGGTCATTAATTACAGATGTGCTAGCATCTACAACTTAGTCGCAGTATCCACTTTCAGTTTTACATGTGCATTGCTGAAAGGGATTTTCTGTTCTGTGAATGTTTGGATGAAATAATGTGATATTAGAAGTGTGCAATGATGTACCTGTTCAAGACCATGGTTCACTTAATCCACTGGTTTGGAATATCAAGTAAGAATGCTGCTAAGGAAAGCATCCTCCTCTCACAGTGAAGCCATAAGTTTCATGAGAAATGATTCCTTCAGGCTGCTTTATGTCAAGATGGCAGAAATGCAGCCAGACTCATTTTTAAACAAACTTGAAGATGAAGGGTGGGCAAATCAGCTATTATAGAGCTTTGCCCAAAGACTGTCTAATCTTTAGGCAAGTCACAATAGAAATGACTTCTGCAACTATAAATGATAGATACGTGATTTCTGAAATAAAGGGCAAGTACTTGATGCTAGCAAGATGTGTTCTTCACAATTCACCACAAAGTTTATAGACTATCTTGTATTATAAGAAGAGTGATACAATATTTTAAAATATTTTTCTTGATGGTAGGGTTGTGAAGGAACTTAGAATAGAAGGAGAAACATTTTTATCTGTGATGCTTAGCTATACTGAAACAGTAGCTTTTAAATGGGGCACCTGTCCATAATGCATTTCAGTGTGTACCAGTCTGGATGAATATTGATCAAAACAACACCTGTTTCATAAAATCTTTTCTTTTAGATCTTTTATTCAGTTCTATTTTTTTTATTTGTTTTCCAAGTTCAGTGGATCTACCTTTGTATCCCCTTAGCTGAGCCATGGACATTAAAAATGAAAATTAAATACTCAAGCAGAGTACCTATTTTCCTACCCTTAGAACACTGAAAAAAACTAATGGTATGTTATTAATTTTAAAAATACATTACTTAAGGCCTGAAATGAATTAAATTATGAGGCAGAGGATAACATTTATTACTAAGAATGTCTTAACCCCTCTGTCTGAGGGAAGATGACAGATCTGGTATCAGGAGGAGATGTGATTTAAGACTACTATAGCTGTATCTATTTAAAGTGATGTCTTTGCTTAACTAAGTCGGTTTCGTATTAACAGAGGCACTATTTAGTGTAGTCCACTTAGAGGTCTTGCTAATAAAACCTTTGTGTTAGTAGGAAGCAAGCATTTAGGAGTACTGTATTAATGTACTACTGTAAGTATAATTCGTTGAGTTTTCAGAGATTCTTTTGTGTTTTATTAGGATGGAGAAGGAGCTAAAATACATTTAGAATCAAGAACACTGTATGTCACCTAAGCTGAGTGAACAAAACTTTGAAGAAGACAAAAATTGTGGTTTGGATTATGAGGCTTTTATTTTACACAAATCTGTGTTGAAATGAAGCAACACATTAGTGCTTGGTTGTTTTGATTCCAAGCTATGGGTGGTCCACATGCATGGAGTTGAAAGATGTTTCTAGCTCTTTGCTTCCGCTAGGAAATTGAGTTAATGGTGGCTGATATGCTTGCAGTAAGAAGTTGCATGGAACTTACCTTCATGGACTGCACTGTCAAAGGCTATACAGGAAGCAGTTGGCTGAAGCCCTATCTACAGTTATTGGGGTTGATAGGTCAGTACCTGTGCAGGTGATAAGGGCCAAGTTTTTCAACTCACTTGTATGACTTAAAATGTCTTTAACTTATTTTCCTGGAGAAACTTAAGTGCTGCCTACAGAAATAATGTAAAATAAGGTGCTCCTGTCTTGTCACTTTTCAGTTTTTGTGGTGTGCTGGTAAAGTCTGAGCAGGTCCCTTGCTTAAGGAATTAACTATGCTAAACCACCTAAATTAACTATGCTCTCTCATATATACTAATGTTAAAAAAAAGTGTCTTGACAGTGAAAATAGATGAGATTTCTTATTTTTTTCCCCACATAAATAGGATAAACTGCAATTATCCCAAATAAGATCAAGTAAGGGCCATTTAATGAAGCCATTCTTTGTAAAGTGTTCAAAACTCTAACCCCACCCATTAGCTGCTTTTTAGAAACACCTTGTCCTGTGGTTAACCTTTGATTTGTCTAGTATTGTCAGAAAACACAGACCTTGCACTAGGTATCCAGAATTCTCTCTCTATGACAGTGCTTTGCTTGTCAGAGACACCTCTTATTGCCTTATTAGCTTCATGAATTTAATAAGACTTGGCAGCTCTGGTACAAGGGTGAATGAGCAGAATCTTGCTATCAAGGTCATGGTTCACTATTATATGAAACATGACAACACGACATCCTATTACAATGCATGTTAAACATACTTGGAATGTTTGGCTTGATATGGGAAGGATGTGAAAATACTGTATTGAGCAGAACAGGGTCATCTTCTAGTTTTGAAATTTAAACTTAATACAGATTTTTTTCTTTTTTTCCCTGTGTTTACAATGCCACCTTCCTCATCCAATTTTATGTATACTTCCTACATATGCACTTTGCCATGCATCAAAAGGGAGCAGAAGAATTTCAGATATTGACTGGTATTCAGGTGTTTTATTCTTGAGGTTTTTTGGACTTGACTAAGCCCTTTTGTCTCCCAGTCTTTGATACCACTGTCAGTTGGCCTTCCTGCTCTGTTACCTTCTATTTGACATCCTGAAGCTTCCTCCCTCCTTCAAACTGTCATTAGTCTTTCCTGTAATTTCTCGACGACCTGTCCTTTGGGAATTGAGTGAATCCAACAATATGTCGTCTGAGTGAATATGTCAGTTTTTCAAGGTGTATTTGTCACTGCCTTCAATACCATTCAAGTACAAGGCCTTTGGTCATCTTGATTTTTTTTTTTTTTTTTATTCTCTTCTGTGATTTTCCTAACTATCACTGACAGGATTGGACTCAGTTGGAGAACCAGTAACCAGGTTTTGTATGTCCTGGGTTGCTTTAATCTCAGAAGGGCTGTTAGGCTGGTGTGCTCTGTCCATCGGTGACCAGCCTGCACAGCTCCCCATGAACATGCTCTGCTCAGCTTTGGATCTGAGAGCTCAGCAACGCATCATCTTAGGTCCTTATATATGGGCTTTTGGGAACAAGCTGATGTTATGGCTGTCACACTGCAAGCCCAGGGTGTGAGGGATGAGTGAATCTACCAAAAGCCAAACTTTCAGGTTGTGAGTAAGTGCCATCACCTGGGGATGTGATTGCAGCTTATCTAGTCATGCAGGTGTACTTGTTGCTTGTCTAGTTCTATGTGTTTTTCCATATGTGTTAGTTCTTGTTTTAATCTTCTAAAATAATACATGAAATTGGAACTAGTTTCACAATTCACAACTTTATCAGACCTATTTATACCCATCCTTCAGTGTCCAACTGAAACTTAGTGCACTCACGATGACGCAGTCAGGGAAAGCATTGTCCTTTTCACATGATGTATTTGAGAACCTAAAGTAATATTCAGGCAACCACAGTTATCTATTCCAGAAAAGCTGTGATGATCAAGCTCATTGATGCAGGCCTAAACTAGTCAGCAAATTCTTTTTATGAGCAGACCTCTGAACAGAAGGGCAAACCGAAATATATATAAAATCATAGAAAAACTATCCACTCAACCACTTCTACAGAAATCTGTAATGTTTCTCCAGCAATTGTATGTTGTTGTTTATTCTGTTCTCTGACCCAAATGGTTTAAGTCAGTGTACTCTGTCTGCCTTAAAATAACTACTGCTGTGAGGTGACCACATCTGAGCAGAGAGTAAAAAAAGGGTTTTATGTATACAAATTGAATATTTGCATTAAATTTGTACTTCTGGATGTCAGACTGCATATACAGATCTAGATAATAAACATATGTGTACTTGGACACACTCACATGGAGCCTAGTCCTATAAGCACTTAATACTTCAGTTTATCTGGCATGGTTTACTCCTGGTTCATTAGTCTTTTGTAAAAATAATGCTTATTGTATCTGTTGTACAACTTTACATTTTAACAAGAGATTGCAAATGCATGTAAGTGCTGCAACCAAATACAACAGTCTCAAGCATTTTCATGCTGGCACTGGCAGTAACTCCATGAACTTTGGGGCTCAGGGCTATGTTCTCAGTCAAAACTGAACTACTGTACATGGATTTATAATCCTCTGTGAGAATTGAATGAACAAAGCATTTTTCTTTGTGGAATAGAAATTTACTAGTGGGCTCAAGTGTCACTTCAGGAAAATATGATAGTATTGGATGTGGCAATATCATGGTATTGTTTTATTGGCAATTAGATTCCAGGCTGGCAGGGATGTATAAAGCTTCAATGATGGGACTGTGTTGTTTTAATGCCATCTGTCAACAGTTTGCTTTTTATTCCACAAAATGTGTACCTTTGGAGGAAAAAAAAATGATTGAATATAAGGAGTGGAAGTAAAGCACACCAAACTGTGCTCCTGTTTTTAACACACACTGTCACTTGTGGAGTTTGCAGTACAAACATTTGCATTTGCAAAACCACACCAGCTGCATGATTCCTGGCTCTTGTGACATATTGTGAAAATAAGCAACATGTACTGTTTGAGATCGTTCTGATCTAAGAATGCTTGTGAAACCTGATACATGGATAAAAATGTGTCCATAATTCCTCTGACTTATTGGCTGGTTTAAATAATGTCTTGCAAATCATAAAATCATTTAGATTGGAGAAAACACTTAAGATTAAGCTCAACTATTAATGCCAGCTACCACCAATAAACCATGCCCTTAAGTGCCATATCTGTGTGTTTCCTGAACACCTCCAGGGATGGTGATTCAACCACTTCCCCAGATAGCCTGTTCCAATGTTTGATAACCCTTTTGGTGAAGAAATGTTCCATAATATCCAATCCAAACCTCCCCTGATGCAACTTGAGCCATTTCCTCTTGTCCTTGTCATAGTTGCTGAATGAATGAAATAAAGCAATCCTACCAATATGGGCATTTGACATGTGATTGTGGAACTTGTGAGGATTTGACCAGTTACCAAGCTAGGTAATTGTATTATGGTTATTTATGATAGCTTTATTTTCTGTTAGTGTTTTTAATACTTGAGAAATTTGCTACCAACTGAACTTCTGGTAATTATTTTTCCACTAATGGGTGATACTTGGTTTCCCAAACAACTGTAGGACAACTGAGCTACTGGCTCTACTATAAAAATAGTGAACTTGTTAAGATAAGACAGTAGGAAGCAGGTGCAACAGCCAAGAAGGTGCAAACATGCAGTGTGTCTTGCCTCTAATTTCATATCCCAGCACTGAGACAAAATGTCCAGGAAGCTAAACTTAACTTGCACCTGTTATAAATAGCACTTGTTTAAGATGTATGTTATTATGTTACAATGAAAACAAAATTAATATCTCCTAAAAATCAGGACTTGTTGTGCTCAGGGGCAAAATAAATACATTGCAGTAAACGATGCTGTTTTAGTAACTAGAGATAGTATAAGTCTGATTCTGATCTGCAACTCAGTTCTTAGACTAACAGTTTGCAAATCCTTTTTCAAGCTTGTTTTTCTTCTACAGATTCAAAAGCAGGCACAGATTGTATACAGTCTTTATTAAATCTTAAAAGCTGAGGGTCCAATATCTCATTGTGGTGCTGATGAAATCTTTGCCCTATCCATCTTCTTAAAGGAGGAAAGAAAAACTTAGTTGTGTACCTAGCAAAGGCATAATGTAAGGGGGGAAAAAAAAATCACTAACATACTCTGAGGTTCAGTGACTCCAAGTCTTTTAGAGGTAGTAAGAGTATGTGATCGAATGGTGTTTTTATTGTCTAGCTTGCTGTTCTGTGTGAAAAATGATTCTGTATACAATGTGTATTACATACTCAAATATACATAGGCACACATGAGGTCCGAAGATGCTTATATTAATTAATTGGAGCTGTTAGTAAATATATTTTTAACTAAATTAAAGCAAATCTGTGTAATTGGTAAGTTTTGCAATGGTTTTCCCCACAATGGTATCAGGATTCAGAAATACTGGAAGTGGAACATTAATGCAGATTTAAATCTTCCTTTGAATTTCCATATTGTACAGCCTTTCTGGACTTTGTCTCTTCCTGAACATGAACTGTAATTTAGATTCTAATCCTTAGATTTCGATTTTAGAGTAGATAGTGAATCAGGAGCAATTCTGAATGCTTTCCAAAGAAACACCCTTTAGTGAAAACAGTGGTTGGGTAAAAGAAAAACTGGAATGCTAGTGTTTGTTGCTCAGTTATTTCTACTTGAATGGTAATCCCACTGTTCTGAGTTGCTTCTTTTCCTTCTCTGCTAGGTCGCACTAAGTGTGTGTTTTTGTTTTAGGAAGCAGTTGAGTGACTGACAATGCTGTATGTTCAGTCACAAGCCTTGTAGGGAAAGAATCCACTGCAAGCTGAGATGAGGGTTGGGTCAGGTTTGATATACTGAGGTAAAGCTAACATGTTAAAATTGGGAAATAGAATGGAGTGAGAGCCACCATTAACAAAAAACAGGAGAAAGGACCCAACAGTGAATATAGGAATTACAGGGAAAACTTACCAATAAAATAATAAGGAAACTGCTGAGGCAGAAAAAATTCTGGAAAATTAAATACAAATATGGAAACATATTTAGGAAGAGCGTGTGGGGGTGAATAAAGAAAAGCTAATAATTTATGGATTTATTTTCTGTTATTAAATTCAAATTGATTGATTTACAAGAGGGATAGATGAAGTGGGACGGGATGATATAAGACGAATAGCTTTTTACAATGTTCTCTTTGCTAACCTTAGACATTAGTATTACCCGTTCTGACAATTAACCACAATACATCAAGTTCTTGACTAGGCGATTAGACTTCTGGTAAAAATATTAGATTTTTTTGCTGTTTTCCCACTAGGTGTTAAGAAGTTACTCTTTTTACTTCCAGAATTGCTTAGGAACATTTTTAGAAATAATGCTCTCTACTTGTCATGATTGACTCTGGAGGAAAGTTGTTTATGTATATAGTAGTACTTTGGGAATTGTGTAGACTCCAGCAAATACAGCATGAACATTTCCACGGACTTGAATTATCTCACAGAAGCTGGCAAGACAACTCCGGTTAAAACTCTCTAGGTGTTTCAGTATGCTGACCTGATATCCAGGTGCATTCCCACAGGTCATTCTGGTTCACTGACCAAAGAAAATTATAAGGTGAATAGCAGGGCAAAGTGGATAGTTGTCTCATATCTTGGAGTTGTCAGTGTATACAATAATGTTACAGGTGGAATAAATCTTGTATGAAAAGGATAGCCATGTTGTAGAGGACCAGAATCCTAATACCTCAGTAAATGAATTAGTTAAATAAGAAATGACAAAAATAGTTGGTAGCTGAAGTTCATTCTTGCTTCTGAAAGTTCAGATTTGATGTTTACTGCTACCAGCTGTTATGGTTTTATTTTATTATCAAATCTATGCTTTGATACTTTTTTCAGACTTGATTAAAACAAGTTTTAAGTTTGAACTTTTCACTTAAACATAAGCTTTCTTATTCTAACATTTCAAAATACAAGTACAAAGAAGTGCATCTTAACTCTGAAATGTAAGGTGACAAATTGAACCATGTGTTCAGTGTTGTTAAAATTAGTCTTGTCAATCTTGGATCTTGGTCTGGATTGATGGTTTTGAAATGTGGGAGTTTCCAATCAAACCTGACAAAGAAAACTTTATGAACCTTTGGCTCACTTATCAAATAAGACACTTTTCAGTGAAATGTGCTATTTTTCATGCAATGCTGGCAAAGTTTCTCAGTAGAGTTGGAATGAGAAAGTAACTGAGAATAGTCCCTCTTGCCCCTCTCTCCATATTCATATCCATACTTTCCTAGGCCACTAGTCTGATTGGAGATTCAAGCTCTGTTCCGACTCAAATTTTGGGAAGCCTGAGGAAGGATCTTTTTTTGTCAACACTAATTGTGCAATAATTCTATAATCTTTGTCAAAGAAAAGCTGCAAGACTGTAGTCTAGTGCCTCAGATCTTGTCTGGCATATGGGAAGAACATGAATTCAACTCTGGTGTAGATACTACATCTTGATGGAAAACTCTAGTTGTTGGTCTGCTTGTTATCCACAGATGGCTCTGTCTGTCCCCATTTCTGTTTGTTATAAACACTTTAAAAGGTCTGGGAGTTGATCGAAGACTGAAGAAATCAAGTGAAAAAGGCCTAGGATTTTTGGCAAAACACGCTCTGTTTTCACAGCTAGCCCTTCTGGCAATACTGGATTTCCTGATTTAGAACAATGATGGACCTATTGTTCCCATGACTGCTGATAAATACCTTGTTCCTGAGGGCCAACAACTAGCAATCTCTTCTAATCATTACATTTTCCATTGATTTTTTTGCATTCCACTGTAAATTTTCTATACAAACTTCTACTGTGAAGCTGTGAAGCTCATAGTGCCTACCTATAAGAATCATCCTCCTGTCTCTGCTGCTAAATTGCTGTGAGTGAGAACTCAGATAATGTATAGATTTAAACAAAATGGGGAGAGGTGTTAAAATGTTACAAGGGTGCAGAACAAATTAACTTCATTTCCCCTATTTTGCCACAGAAGTTGGTTCTGAGATGCTGCCCCATAGCTGGATGGGATGAGGGCTGTAGCTGAGATGTGAGACTAATCTATACTTTCAGGGCAAATCTCACATTTGTTTGATGTCTTGAAGCTGGTACTCTAACAGTGCTGAAACTACCTACAAATCAGTTGGAGACAAAGTGTCTCCTGAATCCAAGAGACAGAGAAGTAGAGCTTAATGCTGACTTTGACCACAGTTCAATTTGTCCTGGAGAATCATTTTTGCCCCTGAAATAATGCAAGGCCGATCAGTTTTTCTGAGAAATGTAGAGGTTTTTGGCATTTGGTATAGCAAGTAAGATGGTAAAACCTGGGGGAGGGTATTAGGATAAAGAAAGAAAAAGCTCCAAGTAACTCTTGACAGATGGTGCTTGAAAATGAGTATCTCTTTGGCACCATGAAATCTCCCTGAGGGTTTCTTCATTCTCCAACTCTTTCTCTTTCTTTTTTCCCTTCGTTTGCTCCCTGACACTTGCCTTCACTTGCTGTAATTTAAATCAAAGCACAGAAAAGGCATATTTGGTTTTAATATGTAAAGAGCTACTCCTGGGTTTGAAGCAGCCATTTAAAATGCAGGTTGAGTGAAAAGAGAAATGGAGGCTGGGGCTGCTGGCTGTCAGTTCCTGCCACAGCAGTTGCTGCCATTGCTTGGCTGCTATCAAAGATTCATCAGGGGGGAAGTTCGCTGCTTTGCAGACAAAAATAACAGATGGTCGTTCGTGTTTGCCTTACTCCAGGGGCCTCACCACAATGCATGAGGTCCAAGAGAATTTGCGTTACCGGGGGTGGTTGCTTTCTCTGTGTGTGTTCATGCATATTTGAACAGATTTTTTGTTTTTGGATTTTATAAACTTGCTAATGAATTTAATGATGAACTTATAGATTTCCTGAGATGCTTACAGAATGTGTTGGTTTTGAAGTGAGTTTTAATTAAATTTTCCAGCACTCATCCACAATTTAGCACTGTTCTATTGCAAAACAAGCTTCTTGCCACAGGTGGTAGGGCATGGATGTGACTCAGAAAAAAGCTCTCCCTGCTGCCAACCCAAATAAACATGGTTCATTTTGGAAAAATACTGAACACATTTTTTTCTTCAACAAACTAAATACTGCATAGGCAAAATAAATGTCTATTTCAGGTCAAGATAAGTAAATCATAATAGAATAATTAGGTTTTGAGATCTCTTGTATCTTTAAATTTAAATTTAGATGATCTTTTCCACAAAACTAACTGGCTTTATCTTTACAGGGAAATCCCATTACCTGAAACTTAACATTAAACTCTTTGATCAGGTGCCTCAAATGTGTATGTGGCCAAGGAATGTAAACTTTAGCCTTTGCCCTAATTTTTTTCAATATTATTGCTTGCAGTTAACAAAGTCTCATGTGGTATTCATATTTCTTACAGAACTGAAACTGATGGTCATTGAATGTATCTCTGAAGAACTGGCATTGCAAAGAAGCAAAATTATTGGTGTTTTCTGCGCTCCCACCACATCCACTCTTCTTGCTCAATTAAATTTTCTTAGATATTTTCAATTTCTTTTCATGTCATAGAGTTACCCTTGTAACTAAGAACTCCTATTTCTTACATCAAGAAAGCTTCCACATACTAGGATGGTGGGTGGCTCTTACTAGAGAACATGGAAAGACCTTTTTTGTACTGGTAGTCAAATCTTTTCCATAGGTTGTTCCAAGGAGATGAATACCAGCACCAAAAAGCTATAGTGCTTCTTTGACCTTTGGGCTTCTGTTTTGTAAGCAGGTTTTAAGAAAATTTGGGTTGATTTTTGTTTATTATATTTGCATTTTATGGATATGGTCTTTGTGGTTTAGACAAGTACAGTTTCTTCTGTAATGTGCAATTTGGCTTCCAAAGGTTTTGTTCCTTCTCCTGAAGCTTGTATCTGGCCACAACTACAGGGGCATGATATAAGCTGGTAATTCTAGCAGTATTTAATTATCAGAGTTATCTGCCTGCTCTGCCTGGTTTAAATAATTCAGGTGAAATGTTGGTCCAGGCTGCATTAGGAAGGACTTAGTTTAGAACACAAACCACCCTATATTGTTTATCTATCATTGTTGGGTGTGCTCGATTCTTTAAGCTGTTTGAAACTGCTTCCTTCTCTTTCAGGTATACAAAGAATTATGCAGTGCTATCTGCTTCTTCTTTTTTTTTCCTGTTGTGATGCTACAGTCCTCACATCGGCTATAAAAACAGTGAAGCAATGATTTGTCTGTTAGGACATGGGCACTTGTGAGTTGTGCCAGACTACTGGTGAAGTTGATGATTCTTTGTGGTTGTACTCAGGGACACATTAGGTTTGGCTTCACCCTTCCTTAGTGTTTTCTGGGTGCGACTGCAGCATACAAAGAAACCATGAAACCTAGATGAAAATGGTAATGCTTGGACTTAATTTTTTGTTATGCTGTCTACAGATTTAAACAGTGTGTAAACTTACGGTATTAAAGATATTTTATATGAAATAAGTTTCTTGGGTGAAAGAAAGCTAAAAGAATGTAAGACTTTGAGTCTCTTGAGTGAAAAACTTGATGTTGATAACTTCCTGATTCCTAGTTCACTTAACTTTTTTCCTCCTGTTAGAATATTTTCATGGAGAAATTTTTCCCTCTGTCATGATGTGCTGTGTGATAGGATTGCTGAAATACGTGAAGCATGCATGGTTTTCCTGGTACAGGCAGGCTGTACTTCTGAGATTTACATACAACTCATCCTCTGGTAGGTGAATTATAGCTAGGAATGCTTCATACTTTAAAGGCAAGAGCAGGGTAATAAAACGGGGTTTTCCAGGCACTGAGCAGGTGTTTATGTGGACTTGATAGTACAAAATCAGAGTCAGGCAGATACTCCTGGAGAACATGATCATGGATGCAATGGGATATGAAAGCAGAAAATAAGAAGACTTGAAGACTGAAGACTAGCCAGTCTTTGTTGGCAGCTATGGAGAGCATGCAACATGTTCCTATGACACTTTATTTTTATTGCTGGTCTCAGCTTTAACTTGTTGTTTTTATTTGGCTAGGGAAACAAGATGCATCCATAGGGCACAGATGCACTAAATTTACACTCCTCTACAAGTGTTCTTAATTTTATACCAAATTGTAACTACAGCTTTAAACCAATGTTTTTTAATCTCATTTACAATGTTAGTCTGCTTATTTTCTGAAGATGTCATGAAGCACTTGTGTTACAACATGAGGAGATGCCTTGATTGGCTTTCTGTCACATCTAAAACAAGTTCCTCATAAAGATCTGTTTTGTCCACCTCAACTATAGTGAAAATATCTGGTCTGGAAAATGTTCCATAAAATCTGTGCCACAGTGTGTTACTTTCCTTCTGGGAACAGTTTTTTTTCTTTAACAGACTTGTTTAGTAACAATTATTTTAGAGTTCATATGTAGGTGTGCAGTGAGTGTGGAGTGTGTTTCTACTCATAAACTGCAAACTGTATTCTATCACAGGAGGAGTTGTGAGAAGTCAACCACAGATCTCTTGTCTATGGTTTCTTTCCAGAAGGATTCTATCTCAGACTCAATAATTTTATGTCTGTTTGGTCAGTTGGTGCACACTGTACCAGTACTACAGGTTTGGTATCCATACACAGGTGGATGTGGGAGTCACATATAGTACATTCCATCCTCAGCTGATGAGTGCCAAGGCAGTGGTTCTTCTGGGCTAATTGAATACTGAGCAGTGGTTGGTAATAAAACCCTAAACTAAAACCTTCAGTTTGCTTTTACCAAACAATAGTATTAAGGGTCTGTAGCCTGTTAGTCTGTGGATACTGACTCCTATCACCTGTCTCTTTTTAGGAACATTGACCTTTTTCCACGAATCATTTGGAGAAAGTTGTATGAGTGAGTCCAAACGATAGCTTATTGCAGAGTTTTAGTAGGATGTTTTCTTCTTTTGAATGGCCAGTATATCCTCAACTAGCCACTCCACTTGCTTCCTTCATGGCCACAGAGAAGGAGATAGGTGCGTGGATAACTGGGTGGTGGTTGACTTGCTTGAATTCAGGAGTCAATCTCATGTTAATGCAGTGGCTATTCAAGCATAACTGAAAATGTATGTAAATTGGCTCAGATTCTTTAGTATGGCTGGCTGATAGTCAAGTGAATTTTGCCAGATGAACTGTGTAATCAAGTCACACTGTAAAGCTACGACATGTGTACTCTGTATATAGATGTTTGGTAAATGAAAGTTATTACTGCAATTTTGAACTCAGTAGACCTTTTAATGTTAGAAGGAGAAAGAGCCCCTGGTTCTGCGGTGGTCGTTGTGATGAAGGCCAAGATAAACTATCAGCATAAGTCTTTGGGCTTTAATTTTCGATATGCAGGAGCATGGCCAATTAGTAAAACATGTTTTGCTATGTTAGTCCAGCTTTTTGAACTCTATAAACAGACAAATTAGATGACAACACAAAAAAACATAGTTGGAGGCTTGTTTGCCCAGTGACGAAATTATAGCTCTTCCTAACAATGCTGATATACTTAGGATTTTACTTAGGATTTGCTCAGTAATCCTAGGGGTTTTGGTGCTTCTGGCTCACACATAATGATGGCCAAATGGAAAAACCTGATTAATAGTCAGACTGATGCTTTGTAGCATCAGTGCAAGGCTACTGAGTATTGTATGTATTGAGCAGAGATTTCAACTCAGTCCTTATTGCATACACCATTACAAGTCAAGTATATATCCAAAATTAAACATTTTTTATTCTAAGTCACTAGGATCTCTGGTGCTTGGCTAAAAAAAAAAAGGGGTTTTGGGAGCTGTTTAAATGTTTAATATTTCTGAAGGAATTTACTGGAAAAATACTGGTTTTGATTGTTAAACGACTGTTTTGAAACTTCCCAGACTCTTATCTTGAGGGGGAAAAAATTATTGACATCCTTAATCCCAGACAAATTCAACTAATTTTGAGTGTCAGTACTCTTTTGATCCAAATATGAAGACAGTAAAGAATAAACACACCATGTGAAAGCAGAGTTGAAAAGTTTTTTTTGTTTTAACACTTCACATTAGACAAGAACATGGGTATGGTTTAGAATTCAGATACCTGGAGATGAGCGTCTCGTGTAATTGTCATCACTTGTATTAAACACAGTAACTGGAATCAGAGCCTTATCCCAGAACACCCTGGAAGATACTGTGTGGTAGATACAGTATCTCTTCCCAAAGAGATTTACTCTATAAGACATGACTGAACCAGTTTTGGTGAATTTAACCAGCTGGCCATAACCAGTGGTTAATAAGCTGGGAGGAATTTGGTTGATGCAAACTGTGGACTTTTTTCAGGTATATTGAAGGCTCTGAAGTACCTTAATTCTTAGACACGAATTATCTGTAGATACAGTTATTTTAAGATGAAACTTCATGTTGTTTTATTGAAGCTATGCTATGAAGTATCAGGTGACAGCAGTGAAAAGAAGGGATTTTTCCCCTTAGAAAGGCTTGGTACCTTCTGCATCTAGATTGCTCTTTTATAGGGTGCAAAAGGTAAGACTAGGTTGAAGGTTACACTAGAAGGATATACAAAAAAATTTATAGTACAAATATCTGAGCTAGCAGCCATGTATATTTATTTCCAGCAGCCCCGAAGCAGATCTGAGTCCCTTAATGTAATTTAAGAAGAAACTAATACACAGTGTATGAACCAAGATAAGTGTATGTGCTCAGAAGTGGTGGGAACAACTTGAGAATGAACCATAGAAGATAGGTTTGCCTGTAGCTGACTGCATGACTACCTTGTAAGTCTTTGAAGAATATTTGAATTATGCTGTAACTTGGGTGGATGAGATGGGCACCATACTGAGGTCATTTTGCTGGCGTTATTGACAAAGCGATTCCAGCTCATGGGAAAACTAACCTTCTCCCTCACTCCTGCATCAGATCCTATGTAAAACAATTTATTTATTTGTCCTTCTAATTTTTAATAAAACTATACAAATATATAAAACATACACATTTTATAAAAATAAAGTTTTTATAGATTGTTTAAAAGATGTGTTGGTTCTCTTTTCCCCTCGAGATTTTGTATACCACAGTCCAAAGGAAAAAATGAAACACAAACATTATTGTCACAAGGAGTTGATTGTGTTTTGTCAAGCTCTTTAGATAAACTGAAGAAATTTTTGATTCTCCCTGCTTTCTCAAGATGCTGCAGCTAACAGGGCAGAGGAACATATAGAGTATGTGAATAGGCTACAGAAAATCTAAAGAACTTGATTTGTTCACAGAATTCAAACCATAGAAACCAAGTGTTTGGGAGTAGGAAAAGCCTTTGTTCCCCCTGCATTTTAATTTTCCAGCCCTGTAATTTCTGGGTTTTGAGGACCTTATAGAATGTGTCTATGTGTTGGTAATAGACTGTTCTGGATTCCAGTCCCAGTGAACAGTATTCCTTGATATGTTAATACGAGATGGTATTTGACACTATATTCTGAGGAGTTCAATACATGGTGGTGAAAAGGTCTGGCAGGAATAGTTAAAGGCTTAGAGGTCCCCTCTCTAGACCACCAGATGCTTTCTTCTATGCTAACAAGGATAGGTGGATTAGCAGGTGGTTGATGCGGGAAGGCTAATGAGGTTCATTGGCAATTGGGGTTATGTAACAGCAGGGGAGGAGTAGGAGAGATTGGGGTCTTGGAAGAGTGGTGGGATTTCTGACTTGGTAAGGCTGCCCAATCTATGCTACAGCTAACTGTTTTGTTCTATACTAATAGAAACTTTTTACAAAATATATTTCATTTGTATGGTGCTGGTGACAAATACTATGAAGTTTTCTCCTTGCTTATGAACAATGGTGTCTGTGAATTAATTGCTTTATCATCCCTGGACTGTGTGTCTTACTCTAAAAATGGAATTTTTTGTAATTGTATTGCCTGTGTTTGTTCTATGTGCTCCATTAGTAGCTGAGAATCCTGAGAGAGGCTGTGCCCTAAACTGCCAATGACTCACCTTAATGGGGTGTCTGCAGATGGTGCCTTCCGAAGTTCCTCTGCTCTAGCTGGGCTGTCAGGGTAGGTTAAACAGATTAATTTGGTCAGTGCAACTGAATTGATTGTGATGGTAGCAAAGTTAGTCAAAGGCACTAACTGTAGTAGTTCTGGCAAATCCGGAACTGTTCAAAACCTATTTGTCCTCTCCCTCAAGAAAGGCAAATTTTAAACCCTATTACTTCTCAGAAACTATTTTCTGGAGTCAAATCTAATTGGTTTTGCTCTTTTCCCCACACATTTAAAAGCATTTCTTCAAAAACATTGTGTACATGCAGATTTACTTGCAGACAGTAAGAAAATTTAAGTCATGACAAGGTCATAAGATGTACTACTCTATAAAGCTGAAATACTAACAGAAACATCTGACATAGACAAAATTGCCTTGTCTATCTGGTATATTTGTGTTTGTTTAGATGAAAAGAAATAATTTCTTGAAATTTCTCTGGATCATCTGATATGCTTGAGGAAGTGTGTTTTGAAATAGACAATGGTAATAAAGAGGCACCGTTTCTCTTCTAACTTAACCATACATACATATGCTTCGCCTCAGTCTGCTGTATTGTGACTAAGTCAATTATAGCTTTCTTCCTCTTTTAACCAGTGATGTCAAACTATTTGTATCCAAATGGTCATGTTTGCTTACAAATGAATGGACCTTTATGGAATTTCTGGGGTTTAGAAAACAGGAAGGAATGAATTGTCAGATGAAAAAAAACAGTAGTAGGTAAACCGCAGCTTTGTCTGCAAAATGCTAGTGGTGTAATTATCTACTGTGTGTGCATATACCCCCACTAACTAAAAAACTGCCTGGTGGTTCTGTACTCCTTTAAGGTACTGTGCAATTTGAACAGATCTTGAGTGGTAGTGGGCCAGTTAGCAGGTCTGTAGTGTCCACACCTTCTTTTCTGGTTTGGGATGCATGAGTGACTTATTCTGTGATTCTAATAGAAATTTAAGAAGATGAATTTCAAATGGTTTCCCAGACACAGGTCTAGAGAAGTCTTACTGTAGCTACTGCCAAGATGCATAAGTCTGAGCAGGTTACTCTGAAGTCTTGTTGGATTTTAAGGGTGTTTTGGTCCAGTGAGAGAGTGTGAGTGGGCAGTTATCTAGTCTGGGATTGAATTTAATACGGCTAGCTGCTTCTGGACTAGAGTTTTTTTGGTGGTTCAGGTTTCTGAGATGACCCAAAAAGATGGCAGTTACCAAGAAGAGGGAAATAAAAACGACACATGTGACCCAGCTGGTTCAAGTGACTACTGCCTCTGTGCTGCATGGTAAGAAATGCATGAATATAGAACCTATGTCTGCAGAGAAGGTTGATGATGCTAATGAAAAGTGTCAGTACCACATCTCTAGTGCCAAGTGCATTACTGAATAATTCAGTCCCTTGTACTGTACATTTCACTTCATATCCCTTGTAAAGGGATTTAGTAGTTGGCACACAAATTCTACATCTGTCCTCATCAGAGCTTGGCTATAGGAATGGGATAAGGTGTGCTTGGGAGCAGGAAAGAGATTTATAGGAGATCAAAGTGACTGTGTGCACATCTGCTGTAAACTCTGATACATCCTTGGAGCTAGGCTAGTTTATAACTGAGAAGGAAAAAAAGTGAAAATGCTATGTCAAATCAACATCTCACACAGCAGTACTTATTAATGCATGTTACTCAGCCCATGCATTCGTGTAAGGAGAAGTTTTTTTCAATGTAAATAATTGTCTCTTTCCAGGAAGTGGTTTTTTTTTTCGTTTTGTGTATTGCCATGAGCTCAAAATTCCACCTACCCAACCCTTTCTGTAGTGTTCAGGTTTTGCAGTATATTTGGGCCAATCCATTTGAGAACTCATGTGTCTGAGTGCAAAATAATATTTTGAAGGACACTTGACAATTTAAGCTTTGGAAAAAGCACAGTAGCTCCCACAATTGAAAACTTCCTCATGGAGGAACTCTTAAGACCTATCAGGTGCTTCTTCCAGATCCTAAACATCTGCTGGAAATACACTGTTTCTCTTCAAAAAGAAAGCTTACTGAGATCCTTCCATATCAAGGAAGAGAGCAGGGTTGTGTTCAAGGTCATGGCCTGAGTTCTCCTCCTGCCTTTGCCATGGACTCCTTAAATGCCGCAAATCACGGGACGCTTTTTGTATCGTCTTGTACTTCAGAGGGCTTTTGCAAGGTGTATGTTTATTTCCCTCTCTTGGGAAGTACAGGCTGCTTGCTTAGATAGTGTTGGAGTATTGCTCTTTTGCACAGTAAATGCAAATGATAGCTGAAAGTGGTAGGAGACTGGTTGTAGACACCTTGGGCTTCTTCCCTGATAGTACTGTAAGATAGTATTGTTTTGCAGTAATTATGAGGTTTTACCAAAAGTTATTCAACTTATGATCACGTGTTGATGCTTCAGCACTTGCTAAGGTGGGAGCAGTGTTCTTTCCTCCTTATTATTTTCTTTGTCAATAGTGATAGCCTATTACATGTTTGTTTTCTGCTAATGGCAGTGTTATGAGTATATAGATTTCCACAATTGCTTTGGTGGATTAACACTATCAGTGCCCAAATTTCTCTCACCATTTTTTTCTATTTCTGCTTTTCCAGCTGGTTCCATACATCCTATTTTGAGGTTGTCTCTCTCTGACTTTCTTAAGTAAATAAGTAAGGAGATAAAATTGAGTTATCTGGGGTGGCATTGGGCATCTGTTCAGGTGGATCCCTGGCTTGCAGAGTTGCTGTTTAATTGTGCAGGTGATTTGTTTTTCTGATAAACTTGGTTGATAATGGGAAGAATTTTACAGTAGGCATTGCTTGTCTTCCCATACTATTATGGAACTTGGAGGGAAGTATATGGCAACAAATAAAAGAGAGTGGAGGCAGCACATGAAATGTCTCTAAGAACTTAAGATGTACTGAAGCATGGGGAAGAGTAAACTGGATTTCCTCAGAAGTAGATGGAAAATGGCTGAGGAGTGGGGAGGAGGGTTGTTTTGTTCAGCTGTAATCCCCAGCTGGACTCCTTACAGCCAGGATCAGAATGGTGCCCCTTATGCAGGAAAGCACTTGAAGTATCATTGTGTTCAATTGCTGCTGGCTGCAGAAGAGAGCAGAGGTAACCTGCTAGCTTTGAATGAGACAGCTCAGGTATTATAAGTGATTGAGGCACAGAAGCACAGAGCGTTGTCTGACCTGCTGAAAGCAACCTTGTTTGTTACTAAACTGTAACACAGCTTCTTAAATGTGAGCTCATGTGTTTTTCCTCTCTAGGGAATTTGGTAGTTTAGACTAATTTTCAAGCACATGCTCAAGTGTTTACCTCCATGAGGGCTAAGCATCATGATGAACAGTTAAGAAGAAAGAACAGCACTCGAGAGCAGTTGACATCAATGTAGTGCTCCATGTCTGTTCAAACAACTGTGGTTTTGGTTTTTTTTTTTCCACTTCTGGCAATGGCAGACATTTAGGGTCAACTAATCCATGATTCCTGAACTGGGGGCTCTCTCCTGTATAGCAGTGATTCTGTGGTCCAGTAATGGATTAATGACTTGGAATAAGCTCCAAGTGTGCTGCAGTGGCAAAATGCTCTGTGTGGATCTAAACCAAGTGAATATGGGAGAACTTCAGTTAGGGATGACCCTGGTTCTTTCTGCAGTTGGTACAAAACTCCAGGCCAGTACTGGAATGCTTTGTGCTCAATCCAAATTGGCAACAGGATGCTGAGGGGAGGAAAGAGAAAAAGAACCATGACATGCCTATTCTTCAGTGATGGATTTAAGCATGTACTTGGGCAGTCAGAAGGATTAAGCAGTGCCTTGGTGTCTATGTGGTACATTCCCTTGGAGGAAATTATTCTAGAAAAATACCTATTTCATCTAAATAAGCATAGATGTCTGAAAGCTGAACCCAGAAAAAATTAAATGAAATGGGAAACTTTAGCTGTGTGAAGTTGATTAGCTGTTGGATCACAGTGTCAAGAGAATTGTGGAGTCTGTTTGCCTTAATTCCCTCAGGTAAAGACTAGAAAGTATAATTTGATCAAACAAGTTTCTGGCTTAAACACAGGCAATTGGTTAACATTTTAAGTGCTATCTCAAGCAGGAAATTATATTAGTCTGTAATGGCATTCTTTGGGTTTAATATGTCTGATCAGCTGGTGGAAAAAAGAACAGAACATTTTTCTCTGTCAGAGAAAAATTACAATTCATTAGAATTGGATCTAGAGAATAAAACCACTCTTGTTGCTTTTTTTTTTAGCTTTTTGTTGAAGAAAACAATTTCTGTATGCAAAGACAGTCCTATTTTGTGGAAATGTCCAAGTGTCTGGTGTGTGCATGCATACTGTTTACTTTATTTTGAAAATGCATTTCAAGAAGTGTTGTAACAGGGGGTTCTTGTATATCTGATATCTTAGGACCAGGAAGAGAGGACTGAAGCTCCTTGGAGAAAGGTGTGTATGGTGTTTGTTTACCACCTACTGCTGTTCTTTTGAAACAGGTCTGTGAGCAGAATATTTTCAAGGGACGTTTATAAAATAAGTCAGGAGCCTGTCAGCCACTGTCTTTTCTCTGTGTTCTGTTGAATAAGTTAAATTTTCTCTGTGTTTTCTTATCCATCTTTTAACACAAAAATAATCTGAAATCCACAGCAACACAGACAATTATCTGGCAGCTGAGAACCTGGCAACCCAATCCTTTCGTGAAGAAAATTGGCCCTGGCAAAAATCTTCTCATGCTGGGGAACTCTGTTCCTGCTGACTTGCTGGAATGCTGGGAACCTCTTGCATGCTTTCATCATGCAACTCCTAGATAACATTTCCTCATTATTAAAGAGTCCTTCCTTAAATTCTCAGCTTTCTGCAGAGTTTTGTAAAATGTTTCACCCTGCTGGCCTTGGAGGTTTTTATTGACTCTGACTTCAAAGAAGCATGTAATGAGTAAACTGCATCTACTTACATATTCTTTACTGCTGCTGCTTTCAGGAGCTTTTCTGTTGCTTCTTCAGGAATAGTCCCTATTCTGAAGATCAGCAGTAGAAGTGAAAAAAGTGTTCCTTTGAAAGAAAAGAAAATGTCACACAACCTTTTGTGGTGCCAAATTTCATGGCCCCTCCTGCCTGATTGAAATAACTTTAATATGGGTGTTTGAATTTGGAAATATATACCTGTAAGGCTTTATATGTAGGCTTTTTACTGGATTTAATTTGAATTTCATTTTGTTAGTAGATTTCTAGTTTAAATTATAAAATATTCAATTTAAAAGATTGTCTTATTTGTCTCTGAACTTCTGAATTACTCAGTGGTTGAAGGCTGGAGCAGGTCCAGGAACTGGGGAGGCTGATCAGGGCAGACTAGACCTGTGGGTACTCATAAAGACAAATGATGATAGTGAAGGCTGACACAAGACATTCCTACATGTGTAATGGAAACATGCCATTGTTTGCCTGACCTTGCTAGCACAAACATGGTCTGTGAATGAGGTTTCAACCATTGCAGATATAAAGCTTGTCTTTGACAGAAAATCTGGACAAAGCCTTAACAGTATTGTACAGAATGTAGCACTTTTAACTAATTTCTGATCACTTCTACCAAGGTTTGGTAGGATACCATGTGCATCATAGCAACTGTTGTGTGAAGTTTCAACCTGCATTTGCCCGTGTGAATGTGTTGTCTTTAGTGCCACAAGTGCTAACTAGGTATCTATTGGACAGCCCACAGCACCAGCACTTACAAAGGTGTCACACTTCATGAAGCAACTCTTACCCGCATTGGAATCATAGTTTTTCCCCTACCCTGGTTTTGTGATAACACATTAGCAACAGCTCCTCACATGAAGTATTCAAAGTGTCGAGTTTTGCGAAAGTTCTGGGGCAAAACCACAGTAATGTGTCATCTTTATCCTATCACAAATATATATAGAATGTTAAACATTTGGCATACTGCAGGACAAAATGAGATGACTGAAGTGTCATGAAAAACTGTCTACCAGGGGCTTTTTGCGATAGCCGGTGGGTGCAGTAACACAATCAATGGCCTCAGGCTTCTCTGTGTTGTGGTTCTTGCTAATTTACTCACCCAGGGTTTTGTGCAACTAAATTTCAGAGCTGTGTTAAGGTGGTGTATCTAAACTATGTGTTGAGCATGACCTTCAAGTAGGTTTTTTTGTTGTTCCTTTTGTTTTGTTTGGTTTGTAGTTTGTTTTTGCAGCTCTACGAATTTTTACTGAGGGGAGGTATATAATTTTATGAAGGTTCACTTGGAAGGAAGCAGTGCAGCAGTCCCTGATGCTACTTTGGAGATATGTGCCACATAACCATACTGTAGGGAATATCTGATGGGGTGGAAAACTGCACAATGCAACTCTTCCCACTGGAGCGTGGGAAATATTTAAAAAAGTTTGAAAAAATGTACTAGTCATACAGACTTGGAACAATGAGACTCATTTATGGTCTGTACATGTACCTGTTTGCAAGTACTATTTGTGTACAGGAAAGCTCCAAACAAATCACGTAGGCAAAGTAGAGATGGTGATTTGTGAGAACACAAGATCACGGATTTTGCAGGAGACAATTTGATTGCTAAATTAAATATCAGCTTAGCGTTAGGAGCTTTCTGATGTGAAGAATTGAATGAAAGATTTGGTGTTCAAAAGAGTATATGGTACTTTGTCCTTTTGAAGATATTCCTTGAACTGGGGAATCAAATCACAGTTGCGTTTTTTGTTCATCATGCTTTGAGCTAAAAGCTACTATGCAGTCTAAAAATATTCTAGTGACTCATTTTTAAAGGAACAATCAAAATTTCAGTATGCAGTTGTTGCCTACTGTGTTGCTGTAGTTTAAGAATGCTTTAGGTGACACCAAATACTTAATGTTGCAGCAGATAGTGAGTAATTTATTTTCTTTTAGTTTGAATTGTTTGCAAAAACACTTTAGTATGGTTTTATTTGACACACGGTATAGAAACTTCTCTTTTTCTGTATGAGGAAAATTGTATCAAACAGAAATTATAAGAATGCAAGCTCTTTCAGGAGTTGATTTAGATCAACACTCAATTCTTTTTTCCCCTGTGCTTTTGGTCATAGTGTATCTAAATTGTTGGCAGTTAAATGTAACAATCTTCATTAAGCTTAAGACTGTGATTTTTCTCTTCCTGCGCCTCTATCCATTGAAGTCACAGTGATAATGGAAAAGGCTACTCTTTAACTTCAGTCCTTATTGGAAAATGTCCTTTGGAACTATTTGGAGCTATTGCTCCTTAGGCCAATAGTATCTGCATCAGATGGCAGAATTAGCCTGGCATATCTAGGAAACAGTTCTGATAGAATCCATGGGCCCTAAAGCTCCCATTACTTTTAAGTCCTTCAATCCCAAAACAAGTGCAGTAGCGCTCTGGATCTGAAGGTGTTTACAGGAAGTAAAAATGGATCTACCTGCCTTGAGTTGATGTTTGCCATCTTATTATTTTTGACTATTAAGAGCATTATATTCACACATGCCCAATCCCAAAAGAATCTCAATAATACATTTCTATCATTTCTATACATTTCCTACTGTATTTATTCTGTAACTTGCATCCCTTTCATCATCGCCTCTTCATGTACAAGGCCATTCAAAGTATGTGTAAATGAGTTGAATTTTTGTTTCTGAAATAATGTTTTAATCAAAACACTGGTGACATTTGGCAACTTGTAGCTGTTGTCAGAGACAGCAGGGGAGGGGGTAGATCTTCTGACTTTATGACAATATGTTGATGTGGTAACTGGTAAATGTTTCAAAGCATCTTTTGGTCAGAGAGGGAATAGCCTGTGTATTTCAGAAGGTGGAATTTAATCTTGCCTGAGGGCCTTGAGTCTTTAACAAGTCTCCTGGTCACAGCACACTCATGTCACCAACTTGTACGTTATTGGATTGTCCTGTTTGTTGGTAGAGAATAATGTTCAAACCAAGTATACAAAATATTATATAA
>VYXB01007043.1:1137331-1179110 GCA_013397135.1 Pachyramphus minor
ATAATATTATATATTATATAAGATTTTCTTCTTTGGAGTTGTTGCTGCTGCACACACCCTGGGGTTCTGTAGAGCAGGGCGTCTTCCATATGTTTTTGCTGGTTGCAGGAGCCAGCATTGCAGTGAAGGGGCTTGTGACTGGAGAACCAGATGGAGGGCTGAGGCAGAAGTTACTGTTGCAGCCAATGTTAGTTCAGGTGGGAGGAACTTGGATCAATGAGTTTTCCTGTTTTAAGGTTACTCCAGGTGGTCATTTTTTGTCAACATAGGTTCTAAGCATCTTGGGACTATAAAAATGAAGAGTCGTGGCATACCAGTGGTGATGGGGTAGAAAAAATAGTAGGCAGTGTGCTCATATGAGTTGAAGAACCTTGATCCAAAAGCTCTGGTATCCTAGAGCATTTTTGATATCTTGTTTGATTTAAGGAAGTGTAAAACAGTCTTTAATCTGCTTCTGGTTGGAAAAGTACTTCTGTTAAGTACAGCAAAGAAGGGAGCTGATTCCAGGAGGTGGAATTAGGAAGCTGAGGTCATTCTTTGTGTCAGAGGTTCCAAGCAAAAGGTTTGTTTCTGCACATCTGAATCAGGACAAGTTCTGAGCAACGTGGTACATAAAGAAAGTTTTTTGTTTTTTTGTTTTTTTTTTTTTTTTTTTTTTTTTTTTTTTTTTTTTTTTTTTTTGAACCTGGCAGCATTCCTTACTACTCTGTATATAACATACTAGTGGATCTGTGTGAGCAAATAAAAAAAACCAAAAGGCGAACCACCTCCCCAGCATATTGCCACCTATGTTTTGAGACGTTTCTGCATAATCTATGGCTACTTTCTTAAATACCTTAAAGTTTTGTGGCATAGGAATCAGAAATTATTTGGCTCACCTGACAGTTGGACAAGCTGAGCCAGAGAGCGTATCTGT
This sequence comes from Pachyramphus minor, assembly GCA_013397135.1. Classification (NCBI taxonomy): domain Eukaryota; kingdom Metazoa; phylum Chordata; class Aves; order Passeriformes; family Tyrannidae; genus Pachyramphus; species Pachyramphus minor. Next base: position 1,138,248 of record VYXB01007043.1, read on the forward strand.
TTCAAGCCTGATGTGACCTAGAGGCTTGTCTTTCATTTGTAAGCAATAATTTAGAATCTTAGCTCTTCTTGACTTGTAACTGGGTGAACTTCAACTTTGAATGGAATTTGAATTAAAAATGTTACCTGTCCACTGTTTTATAGTTTAGCACTTATGCTTCCCAAAGTAATTTGAAGTTTCTGAGCTCAGTCATGTTTGGAGTGGTCTTATCTCACTGAATCCTTCAGTAAGGAATCCCTGACTTCTCACACCCTACTCCTATGCTAATCACTTTGCAGTGTATATTAAGCTAGGCATGTTTGATAGGATCAGAACCTGGAGAGTATTCTAAGTTGCTCCAGATTTTTTTTCTCCCTAATATATAGTGTTTGTTTTCATGCTTCATATATAGAAACATCCTTCAGTGTACAGTAGTGCCTTTGGCTGAGGGCTGAAAAAGAATTACTTTACTGAGAAGGGATTGATGGTAGAAGATTTGAATGCAGTTTTGGTCGTGTTTTTTGATGGGGGAAATTAAAACTTTGCTTTCTCCTGTACTTTTATTTTTCCTCCAGTACTTGTAGTTAAGTACAGCTTGACAATACCTCAGGTTGCTGCTGCTTCAATTTATTTGTTGTACTAAGTGTATTGAAGATGTATGTCATGTAAACATTGTTCTGTGAAATGATCTGGCACTAACACTTTTTTTGGGGTACTGACACAATAATTAAAAAAACACCAAAAGTATGTGGATTTGGGAATTAATACATGGATTAACAGTTTATTCTGTTACTTGCAAGTTAAGTATGTTCTTACACATACAATCTTTACAAAATTATGTAGTGAGAACTGAATAGGGAAAAAACCCAGAAATGTCTGCTTAATGTAAGTTGTTTGATCAGTTAACAGTTTAAGCGTATCTGACAAACCTTTTCTGCGGATTGTATTTCAAGGTTGTTAGGCAAGTTTTCACATGGAGGTAAAAATGATAAGAAAGCACATCACTTGCAGTACAAAATAGTGCCACAGTACTGAAAAGACAGTAGCAACTTAGTGATTAAATTATTTGTACCCCCAGCCCCTGATTGACAGCACTCCTTTATTTATTTAACATGTTGCACAATGCCATTGCACAGCTAGAAGCTAAGAGAGGGAATGTAGGTGGACTGCATACCTGCAAGAGAAGCAGGAGGCTTGGAATGCTCCTTCTGGAAAACAACATTTGTATTATAAAGATGGGATCCTACATCTTGTGGCTCTGGTGTCCTTGTTATTTGCATCAAGGCACCAGCATGGCTCAGTTCGTTGCGGCAGCAGTCCAGCTGATGTGACTTGCATTATTATCAGATACCTGATTGCAGTCTCTGGATGGATGGAGGGTTGGATGTGAGCAGCATATCAATGTGTGTAGTAGTGCTGCTGCTGCTGTGTGATAGTAATCTGTGATGAGGATAGAAGCTCACTCAGTGCTGCAGAGAAGTTTTATAAGGACACAAAAAACCTCTTTTGTGGAATTCTGATGGCTGCCAGGATTTTATACTCTAATGTACTGCCAGCTCACCCAAAAGATGTTGCAACAAACATGTTTAGGCTGTGCAGAAACAACGAGGTACAAAGCTTCACTTCTGAAATTACAGAAGTTCTCTTCTGACAGGGAATTAATTTAAATTTGACAAAAATCTGAAATTTCCAGGCTAACATAATCCAAGTGTTGAATGCCAACATGTTATTTCATGATTTTTCTTTTCAAAACTTTTAAAATTTCCTGTTAATATAATTGTGTAAATACATTTTTGTGACAATGTTTCTGACTTATTACATGCTGTAATACATGGTTCAGCCATAAGATCTTGATTTCCTGTTTATTGATACCAAATCTCTGTTGTCTTACTGTTTTCAGAGGAGCAATTCCTGACCCATACGGGTTTAGAGATGGTACAATACAGTATTCAGAAAAATGTCTTTACAAACTGAATGTGATTACCAAAACAAACTTGGTTTTTTAACAATTCTGAGAGTTTAGTGGAAGAAAAATCCTGACATAAAGTTTTCCCCTTGATATTCCTTCTGGAAATGATGGCAAAATTGATAACTAAAGAAAATTAAACATGTGCGGAAGAGAAGTTTTCCAGATGTGTACCACAACAGAGAAATACCTCAGAAGTACAGAAAGAGGCACTATAATGGAGTGCTGCACATACTCTGTTGGCCCTGGGGAGCCAGTCAATGAAGGATATTGGACTTATAAATTGGTCCCTCAAACACCTATTTAAATAAGAAATAACTCACTGAATAGAGGGAAGACAATCAAAAGACCCTTGTAGTTGCAAACCACATTAAACATTTCTTGCAGCAGCTTGAGTTGCATTGCAAAACCTCCATGTATTTGTTGTATAAGCTGATCTAAGAAATTATATTAGATATTCCAAATGTCAAGCAGTCATCTGGTAGAAGGAAATAAACTTTTTTTGTGTTTTGTTTTTTTTTTTTGCATATGTGGTAGACTTCTGCAAATTATTGTAATGTATCTTTTGTAATGATATGATCTGAGTTTGTGTTGCTGTTTGAGTATAGCAGAAGATTCCTGGGTAACAAGCTTTCATCCTTCTTAGCTTTTTAAAAGAAAAATTCTGTATTGTTTCAGTGTTTTCTGGGCCTGTGTACCCAATAGCAGTGTCTCACTTCCTGAAGATGACAAGGAGAAACAGAATTGCTCATGAGAATATGCAACAAATGACATGGATCATGAGTTTTAAAAGGTGGTTGGCAGTTGTCTAAGATGAGCATATGTGGTAATGAGCAAGATTCAGGCATAACCCTTATATTGAGGTGAAAACACTAAAATGGGACTAGGAAGTTGTTAGAGCAGTCATACTATTAGGGTTCCTTTTTGGGCTTAAGAAATTTCTTACTGTTTTTCTATGCAAGACTTTTTTTTTTCTCTGACCCATTTGCCCTCAAGTATTTTCAATACTATAATTTTTATGAAGGCTCATAGTTGCCACTTGATGAACATGAGTGTTTGGCTTGTGTCAAAGAAGAAAAAGGAGAAAAGTAGTCATGTAAAGTAGTTTCTGGCACTTTTAGTGAGGTAAAAACCATCTGTCATGATATTTAAAGGACTGGTTTGGCCTGCAATACCAAGTTTGCAGGTCCCTTTGATAGTATGTATGTTTTGGGTTTTTTTTTCTTTGATAAAACAGGCCTTTTGACTTGGAGAGGTGGAGAACAGGTGAGAATATTCATGAGTATTAGGGAAGAGGTTTTTCTCAGACTCATAGAATTTTTTTGCAGAATTGCATAGGCTGTGGATTCCAGTCTGAACAAAACCTCACTTAACTTTGGAGGTGTTAATTTTCAGATCTGTCTTTGAATGCAAGTTCCGTAAGACTATGATGACTGTTGTTGAACTCTTCCGATTATTGTTTGTACTGTATTTTTAGTAGTTTGTAGAATATCTGAAGTTATGTTCCTTTGAACAGATACAGAACTAGTATACCTTTTCCACTTGTAAAAGTATATGTATTGCAGTGAGCTGCTAGTAGCATCTCTTCCATGAACTTGGTTAGGTGCTTTCTGATCTTCTACTGAATTATTTTTTATTTCAGCATCCCCCTTAGATGAGATACCATAAACTTCAGGGCTTCTGCTGTCACATTCATAGTAATAAAATGTAGGATAAAACCAAGTGAGGTTTTCATAATAAAACATGAATTTGCATTTCAGCAAAAGAAAGAGAAATGTATATGTATTAGGGATATGAAGGAGAAAAAGACTTCTTCCATCTGAATGTGGTTAATTTTTGTGTTTTGGATGAAACATGATTCTATCTGTGAAAAACTATCTAGTTTGTGAAAATGGTTCTTCAGCAGAATGTCTTATTCAAAAGTAGGCTTGGGCATTCAGACACTCAAAACTTCATAGTGCTTGCTCATTCTCAATTTTTACTTAGTAAATTATTTGTGCTGACTCTCAAGGTTTCTGTCTATGCTGATGAGGCAGTGTTTAGAAATAAATTAATGAATAAATACCTGTCTTGAAATTGGACAAAAATACAGCCAGGCCCAGGTAAGTTTTCAAAATAGATGGTCCTAAGCATAGGGATAGGCTAAACATTGTATTTAAATTAAACTGGTAGTCAAGAGCTAAGGAAGACAATGTAAATTACTGTAATTCAACAGTAAAGACAGCTAAATTACAGTAAAGCATCTGAGACTATCTTTACTTTTGTTCACCTATGAGAGTAACAACCTAGCCTCACAAAGTTGAAAATTAATTTCCAGTAAAGTACAATGGCAATATAACTATATTAACACTTGTTGATCTAGAAAAGGAATGTGGAAAAAACAGATGTGTTAGAGTGGAAGTAGAAATAACTTGCAGTATGTAAAATTCCTGTAATAGTGAGAAAGGACAGGACTTCTCAACAAGTTAGTACCAGGATGGTTTAGTAACATCTTGCTGACCTTCTGTAACTGTCACAGCAAGAAAAGATGGGATGCTGAACCTGCAGGAAACACAACTAGTGGGGAGCAAGGCACAGAAAGAGCATGAGGTGGAAACCATGGAGTAGACATAAATCTTAACCATATATAAAATAAATAGAGAAGATGTCAAAGGCATGTTAAACTTAATGTAACTTGGAATAACTATATAAATCAAAGCAGTACTCCTTGGTAAAAGAGACATATTTTGACATATATTAGGCTGGAATGACTTGAGGAAATCACAGGAAGTGGAGGTGTAAGAGACTGTAATTGTCTCTTATATTTCATATTTTAGCCATTTATGAAAAAACTGTTTTTTGACATTCAAAACTAATTCATGAGAAATTCATTTCCTCCTCAAGTCTCATCAGATATTTCTGATAGGCCTCAAAATGTATTCACTATGACTTATAAGGCCATATTAATTTTTTCTGGTTATGGGAAGAACAAAAGTCTACTTGAGCACCTTGGATATTACAGTGATACCCATAGATGAATTGTTGTGAGTCATCATGCTGACAGGTGATGAGAAACAAGGTGCAATTGATTGTTTTCCTTTGCCAGTGTATGTAAACTTAATACCATTTGTTCTTAACTTGTGTGCATAGGGAATTTCTATCTGCAGTAACAGTAAAGCTCTGGTATTTCAGGAACTTGATGTTGTTTTTGATCAGTTTTAAATATACTTTTAAGCATGGTACTCCTAATGTTACAATACCAGTGTTATTTGCAGTTTTTAACTGTGTATACATTACCTTCTTATGTTTTAAAAAACAAAAAAAATTAGTTACTGATTAATATGACTAAATTCCTATTTATTTAGGTAGCATGATAACAAGTACCTTTCTGTACCTTGCTACTTGAATTGACAGGTAAAGAGCAAGAATTCACCAAGTAACTGAAATTTTCGGCTGCAAAGTAATTTTTAATGAGGTATATTTTGTCTGCTAGGAACAGAAGGGAGAAACGAAAGCTAGCAAGCACAACATAGAAAAGGATCTTTGTGTTCCTGACACGAAAAGGTTGCAAAAAAAACCCCCAATCTTGTGCAATGGAAATGAAGTGCATGTACAAAGGAGAGACCACGGGTGAAATGGGAAGCAAATGAAGTCAATTGAGTAATTTGGTTTGTACCCGCTAAAAATGAATCCTTTAACTTCTGAATTAGGAACAGGAATAACCATGTTGTCTGCTTAAAGAATTACAACTAAAATTACATGGTCTGTTTGCATTGGGCAAGAAAAGAGTACGAAACCGCCTCCTCAGTTCTCTTCTTCAGATCTGTGTGTTAGTTGGGATGCTCTTTGAAGGGCAAGCAAAGTTGCAGCAAGCATGCAAAGACCAGTAGAACTGGCTTCTTATTGGGATTATGACAGATTTCTGTCAGATATCACACCAAATCCTCTTTAAACAGTTGTAGCTTTGCTAAGTTGTAGATATTTCTCCAGTGTCTTTCTGGTGTTCCTAACACAGCAATGAACAAGGATTGTTCAGTGGTTTGGTGCTTTGCTGCTTCTTTGACTGGGTGTTGGAGATGAGAACATTAGTGTTTTGTTTGAAAAAACAGTTTCAAATTTCTGCAAAAAAAGGCTGTTTAAGTCTTTGGTTCATGTCACTTGTTTTTAGATAAACTACCGAAGACAGACTACTCCAGAATGTAGTTTTGTATTATCCCTTGAATTGTGCAGGCCTTATTTCTGCAGCAGTTAGGTAATTTTTGGAAAAGGATTCTGGTTTGTGTGCATATTTAACATTCATGTTTGCTTTGGACTTTTAGATGTTGCTGGCCTAGACAGCAAATTCCTGTGACAGATAGCCATTCTGTTTTATAAAGAAATAAGGCTGTTAAATCTGGTTGTACTAGATTTTAGGTAGTCTTAATTTCTTTTAGGCAGAAAAAAATGTTGTTGAAATACTTATCTGTGGCTTAGACTTTTTTTCAAGTGCTTAACCTTTTATTAATACAAGGCAATATATTTGAAACAAGAGCAGTAATTCAGTCAAGCAGTATCTAAATCTGTTTTGGTATTTTCCGGTTTTCTGTGACCCAGTTTTCTTGCATAAACATTCTGACAGTGCTGACAAAACTCAGTGATCTTATATTGGTGTAATTGTACCTTGGAATTGCTCTTTTTAAAATAACATGGTTATTTTTGTGTATATCTAGATGCAGAGCCAGTGCAGAACAAGTTCTTTTGAATGCTATTTTCCTTTAGGTGTGCTGTGGTTCTGGATGCTTTGGCTGCAGCTGCTGGCTTTTCTTTGAATTCTGCATTTTAATTCCTCTTTTTCCAACAGTGAACTCTAATGCAGCCAGCACTAGGTTCTTTAGCCAAGTTGCAAGAATGAACAGGTTCTTTGAACAATTTGTTTCATATGTCTACCAGAAACTAAGTATGCCATTGCCTTTTCTTTCTTTTTCTTTTTTCTCATTTTACACTTGTGCTTCAGTGGCACTGGGTTTTTCTGGTGTGTGGGGTGGTATTGGATTAGGTTTTTTTTCCTTTCTCTGTTTTAAAACCTGTTGGGATAAATCTGCCCATCTAAAATCTGCCATCCTGAGTGAGGGCTAAAGTTGGATAGTCTCTCATATTTCCTATACTTGTAAGTGAATAATTTTTGCAAGTGTTTTTTTTCAGAGAACAGCAGCTGGTTGCTCTGTCTCAGACCATTGAAGTCTGACTGCTGAGCTCAAGTTCATAGAATATAAATATTAAAGTTGGCTGTAGCTGTCTCTGGACTGGGAGCTGAACTTTTCCACATGAGTGTTCAGTAGGAATCCCAGAGGGTAAGACTGATCTCTAGTGAATACTTGAGATCAATAAGAACAATAAAATAATGAAGTAAAAATATTGCCTTCATTATACCAATATATTAATGTAGGTTGTTCAGGATACAAATTTCTACTCAAAATACAATTTTTTTATACTTCCATTAATGTGCTCTAGGTCCAGATTGCTACTCGCTGTAGTGTTACATGGTCTTTCAAGGCCCACTGGTGCTTGTGAACCAGGCTCTTAAACAATGTACCTTACAGTATAATTGAGGTTTCATTGTGTGAAAGTAGATGCTCAAAACACACTACTTTGTGTGTCATCTTAAAACAGGACAGGTAGATACAATTCTGTCTTTTAACTGACCAGTTAACAAAAAACATTTGTGGTGCCCTCCTTTAAAGTGATTGGATCACTGGATTTTGTTGTGGACAGTGAACTAATATGACACTGAAACCCTTGAAGCTTTCTGATAGAAGACTTGATGCCATCAACTTTTAATTTTTTTTAAATTAAACAGCAGATTGTTAGCTTGGACAGAAGCATTTCATGGCAAGTAGAGGTAATGTCTCCAGGAGATATGAGCTTAACAGGTATAGTAGATGTGGTGTTGTGAATGCATGAAAATAAATAGCTGACAAAGTGGGAGGAAATCTTAGAAAACATAAAGGAAGTCATGAGGTATAAAAACTTAAAAAAGAAATAGATTCAGGTTATATTAAGAAGAACTGCTTAAACTGTGTGAAGACATTCAAAATATCTTCCCCTCAAAACTTACTGAAGTTTCCCTGAGCCAAGTAGAGATGATTTTTAGTATTTTTATTTTCCAAAGGAATGTCTTCATGACTGATAGACTGTGTTTTTTCTGAGGCTTGAGCACCCTACAGTATATGGTAGGTTTACCTTGAAGCAGAAGTAAATAATCCTAGAGGAAATGGAGGGTGAAAGTAAATGCTGCTTTTGTTGTGTGTCAGTCCAGTGCCTTTACCCCAAGACCACAGAAATTCATCTTATATGCTGTAGATAAAACAGTGGAGCAATAAGCTGAGCTTTCTTGGACACTGCACACCAAACTGAACTGGAAATAAAGGATACTTCAGATTGTTTTATTGTTTATCTTGGGGAACAAATAACTCATTGCAGAACAGAATCAACTTCAGATAAGAGCCCTGACAGTGATATAGTATGATATAGTGTTTGACCACTTTATTTTTATAGCATCTTTTGTGGAAATGATATCTCAAAGTCTTTGTGAGTTAGATAATAGAAATATAAAGTCAAATGGTAGCAAGGAGAGAGAAATTAATACTTTTAAGAAAAGAGGGGACAATGTGTTTCCAGATGGCACTTAGAAGATACATGGTTTATCAGTATGGCAGAGACCTTTTTTAAAAAAAGCTTTTTCTAGGTGGCAGGTAGAGTGGGAAAGGATCTATTTAAAGAATGGTGGGTAGAGAAGTGCATGTGTAAAATGACTGCTGAAGTTGGCTCCTGCTTTCCAGCACCCACTTGGCAGGGCACAAGCTGACTTTGTGGTAGTTGTTTACATAAATAGTTACACTTAGACCTAGACTTCATTGGGTTATTGTTGTACTCATTATAGTTAAATTAATCCTTACTTCTGCTGATTTAAGTGAAGTAAAAGTAAACTGTTAGAAACTTTTATTCATGTGCCTTACTCTTCATGGTGAGTTTTAGCTTTTGCTTCTCTTCCTCAGCTTTTTGGTGAATTTTCCTACAAGACTGCTCTGGGTAAAACAGTCCTCACTTGGATTTCTTTACTTAATTTGTTACTGTTTGACATAAACTGCAGTGTGCACCTGATACAGACTATTCTATTCATGACCTGTAGGTGTTTTTCAGAAGCTTGTGCTCAGCATGACATGGCACTGCATGTGGGACTCCCTTCAAAACTGAAGGTGGATTGAATTGTGGAATCTGACTTGGAGGGAAAAATGCCAACATATTAGCTAGGAATTTATTTACACTGCTGTTTCTTGTCCCTTTAATTTGATCCCAACTGAGCTGAGTATATACAATATCAAGGCTATCTTGAACAAGGTAATAGCCTTTCAAACTGTTCAAATGTGTAAAGTAAAAGTGATTTGTCTGTGTTTAGGATGTGCACAGTATTGCCTTCTGTGCTGTGACCAACTGATGTGTGGCTGCAACTGTCCAGGTGTCTGCTCCCTTTGCTACAGAGGTGAGGTTACATGGGGAACTCTCACTATTATATGTCTACTTCTTTTTTTGTACAAGGTAAAAGCTTCCTCAAATGCTTCTGTTCATAAACTCTCACCTGGAAAACTTGTCCCAAAACAGAGACCAATCATCATACAGAGTCAAAGTATTTGAATTACTTACTGTTCTGTGAAGAAAGGAGTACTGGATAGCAAATCCACAAAACCAGCTTGCCACTTAACAAGTCTTTCAACTATTTATGCATTTCAACAAACAAAGGCGTTAATGTTCCTTGGCTTCCATTACACTTTGAATCTTAGAAAAACACCATATCTCTGTTCACTTTTGAGCTGTATTTGTTTTAACTGTTCATTGACAAGGAGTACCTTTAAACCTTCTGTCACTACCAGCTGGAAAACTTGTCTTTGTATTTGAAATCATTCTTTAGTATATTGACTATGGAAGAGCTCGAATATGAAAACACTCTTATGTTAAGGAAACTATTTTAGTGCATTTTATTAATAGCTGTGTAACTCAGTTCACCCCTCTCCCCCGTATAGAAAGGATATTGAAATTTCTGTCTTTGGTTACTAGGCTTTCAGCTTCTGCAACTGCAGTTATTAATCAGCTGTCATGGCACACCATAAAAGAAAAGGTTTTAAGAAACATGTTTGCTTTTTAAGCTAATATTACTAAGGGGGTAAAACTGAGAGTGGTGTGTAATGGACATATTTTAATATGCCTGAAAATGTTAGTCTTCAGTCTGAATGACTTGTATTAATTCTCCAAATAAATGTCCAAGACAATTTGTCAATAAAACTGCTTCTCCCCTCCCCTATTTATTTGACTTAATTCGTGTGCCATATCCTCCTATTTTTACCAAGGCCTTACTTGAACACTACTTTTTATGTGTTTTGGTCATTTACTAGCAAGTATTATGAAATAACAGATAAGGACTCAAGGATTTGCTAGACATGAAAGAGCAACTTCTACAAAAATCCAAATAAGGGGGGAAAAATCCATAGAAATTCCTCAAGTGTTGTCTACACTGGGGTTTTAGTCTGCCTGCAAATTTGCACAACTATAATGTTTCTAAGCAAAAGCTGGCAAAGCTGTTGCCTGTCATGCTTTGCATCAGTGGAGTTGCCTCCGCTGCTCCAAGTTCATGCTACCCTGATGCCTGTCTATTCTAAATACTGAGGTGACTTAAACCAGCGCAAGTCTTCAGTATAGATGAGATCTTAACTTTAAAGCACTAATGTTTTTTTCCTTGACACTGCATTTGAGTCATGTCAGGAGTCCTGAGAAGCAGAGAAATAAAATTCTTTGTCTACCTTCTGCCTCTATTGTCCTGCAGCCAAAGCCAGTCCCTCACACTTGTGCTTCACATTTGTGGAATCAAAATGAGGTTGATCATTCGTTGTCACCAATGTGTCTGAGAGTTTTTTTGTTGATTTGATATACAGCAGTTCATTGCTCACTGAAGGATCAATCTGATACTTTGTTACTGCTGATTTCCAATGTTCTATTTTCTTAATAAACTATGTGAAATATATAGTTAATAATGTTTATTCATTTTTCTATATATTTTCAACCCAGTTCCTACTGAACAATCAGGAAATCTACTAACATGTCAGTTTTGACATTACAACTTATTTAACAGGTTGTATTCCAATATGAATATGCCATTGACTCAAATGCAGTAATAGTACTGTTGCTGCTTCAAAATGAATCCCAGAAGCCCAACTGGCAAAGGATGCCTGGGGGAGATTAAGTCTGGCTGATGTAACCACATCTGTAGTCATTGACTGACATTGTTGTTTCCCAGCCCTTGGGAGATAGTGACAAGAGGGTGAACATAGCATGTTTTGTGGAGGTGATTAAATCAAATCTTTTAATGACAGTCTTGACAAACTAATAATGGGAGAAAAAAAAAATCTTTTTCCTTTTACCTTATTTCACAATGAGGCTCTCTAGATTTAAAAAGCAGAATGTAGTTTAAAAATTAAATTATTATTGAAAGATTCTTCTCCAGCAATTTCTTGCCAAAAGTAGAAACTTAAGATAGAGTTGAGAGTATTCTTTAATGACAAATGGATAGAAATGACATCAAAGTCTTCTCATAACTAAAGAATATCTATTCAATGTTTAATTATAAATATTCAGTGCTCCTAGGTTGTTTTTAGCAATTCAGTTGTTAGTGTTATCTAAGAACTAGTGTTCTAGCAATTCAGAAATATACAAACAGGTCTTGAAAATGGAACTGTCAAATGATTCTCAGTGGGAGGGGGGAATCAAGTGACTGAGCAACCACTAACAAAAGACAATAAGAGCAGATTGCTGTGTCTATTCTGTTGAATATTCTCTAATTTGATTAACACAAGAGATGGAGGTTTTGAGTTTTATCAAAATATGAGTGAACAGTTTGAGGGATGCAACTTGCTTTGGTAGTGCCTGATCAAATATACCTTGAGTATGTGGTTCTTTTTATACTGTTTATATATTAGTACCACTGATAGCTTGCAGTCTGGATCATGTTGAAAACTTTTAGATAATATGGCAGTGTTGCACTAGCTCTGATGCTGGGATCAATGTGAGAAATGAATGTGTGATCTATTGGAACATTAATTATTGTGTGTTTTAGATTTATCTCCAAGCTTCAGTGTGGTACTGGAATCACTTTAACATACACTGCTCAATGAACTCTGCAGTTGTAGCAATAAAGCTAATACAGCCTCAGGAATCTTTTCAACAAAATGTCAGAGATGGAGCATGTGTGGTTCCGTGTGGGCTGCAGTAAGGGACACTTTTAGTAAGTTTTGCCCATGGAGAATTTGCTGTTGTCAACATATTTAATAATGTAATTAATATAGAAGAAACTCTTAATACTTCTCAGAGCTAAACATCTGGAGAAGATGAAAATATTTTGCCATTCACGCACTTTCAAACAGTTTATTTGAAGATTTTCAAAAGGTTGTACAAAAAGAATTCTTGATGTTTTATTGTTCATTTGCTCTAAATACCCAAATGTAATACTTTTAATTTCAGAAAATGAATTTCTGTTAGCCTGGTTCTTTTTAGAATGGTGGAAGCTTACTCCAAAGTATTGAGACCTTGTTTATGAAGTGTTAAATAAGCCAATCCTGACATAGTACACAGATTTAGGCTATTTCAAATATCCGTTACACTAATAAAGCCATGTTGAGGTTGTCTGAAATGACGAAGGACTAACTTGACAACTGTGTTTCTGATGTGATGACACCTGTGCTCTGGAGAATAGCCAAAATAATGAGCATATCGGTGGTGTTCTTGTACAGCGCTTATCATTCTGTTGAGAAACTGTTCTTGGGTCTAGTTGTAGTGTGATGTTAAATGCTTTCAGATGTCAAAGCAGGGTCTATATCAGAAAATAATGGGTGAGCAATCTCATTCCAGGCCCTTCTAAATAGAGTGTCCAAAATGTTGAACTGTTTGAAATAGCAGAGTATGATGACTGAAAAACAGCCTGAACTTGGTGTGTTTGTAGTGTAGTGTTGAAATACAGCATATTTAAGGGACAATGAGAATTATTTTTAAGTATTCATAGATTTGTTGAGCATTTTTATTCCTACTCCTAAAAGTTGAGTTTACTGGTAAAAAATCCTAGAATCAGATGGGAGATCTGCATTGTAAAGCAGCTGTCCCCTGTTTTGCAAGGGACACAAGCTCTACTTCCATGTCTTGTGTTAGCAGTTATGTTCTTTCTCCTTTTGAAGTTCTTAATTCTCGCCTGGATCTCATATGAGCAAATGAATCAACCTTCTAAAGACTGGAAACCAACAACATTCCCCCAAGTATACAGAGGGGAAAGGAAGGGTTGAGGGGAGCTACTTCAGAATAGAATGTTGGGGGAGATTTGCTCGAAGAAAAAAATGGTAAGTTTCAATCACAGGGATGATGAATATAAAAGGTAACCACACCTTAAGTGATCCCAGAGGGAAAGACTGACTTCCAGTACAGAGGTACTGACTAGAACAGGTTGGTCTATAATAAGTAGATAGGGCATTGTCAGAGTAGTGTGACTATACATTATTTCAAATATGTCATTCACTCTTTGCTCTAATAAATTAAGTTAATAATGGCTGGCTGACACAGGAGTTGCAGCCACAAAACTCAAAGTTTCCCCTTAATAGTAAGACAAGGAGCTTGCAGGCAGCATGCAGCTCATCTTCATTTTTTACTTTGTACATAAACAGAGACCTGCTAAAAGGAGGAGGAGAGTAGGCACTTTGGGACACTAATTCAACTTAATGCTGAGTATGATTGAAGCTGTCTCTGCAGGCAGTGAAGTATACACTCTACGAGGTCTAGGAATAATGACATGGTGTAAATTCATTTACTTTTATTTTTGAAAGCTTGCTCAGAGGTAGAATTAGTAGAAGCACTTCAGCTCTAGCGTGGATCTTGAGTCTGGATTTTTTTTTTTTAACCTATGGATTCACTGGGTAGCAGTTATTCAGTTAGAACTCTGGCTTTAAATGTACAATAACCTGAATGCAGATTGTGTTACTAATGTGGAATCACTCACAACAGAAACCATGTAAATTATATCAGTAATTTGTAATCTTCTTTTGGGTTAAAGAAAAGTTAATTTTTAAAAAAATATACTGTCCTGTGCACTTGCATTTCTTTGGTGTGGAGTCTAAACTCTGCCCATACAGTGAGTGCATAGGGCAGTAGTAGAAAAATGAATTGTAACCCATGGTCATAGCAGGCATGAGCTTGCAGCCCATGTGCTTACCTATCTCTAGCCAAGCTGGAAAAATCCTGTAACGTCACAGTGAAGTCTAAGCCCAGACCTCTACAGTAAGAGCATAGAAATGGCATGCTCCAGCAGTCGCTGAGAAGCAACACAACATTAGCATATATTCTCCCAGGCTGATTTCCTTCTGAAGGCATGGACGTTGGTTCTTAGTTTACAGTGGAAATGTTTTTCTACAGATTAATTTTCTTAATGGGTTCCTCTAGGCTTTACAGATTATTATGCTATTTTTTAAATAACATTAAAATATAATTTGCTATTAAAGACAATTAAGATCTCTGCTGTCTGAGAGCAGTCATTCTTGGAGCCTACTAGGACACTAAATATTGCTATAGTGCTACACTTGCTCTAGCAGAACTTAATCATCCCATTTTTGCTGCATCCCTGTCTTACTTATCCTACTCTACACTGTTTTGATTTGGATAATTTAAAATCTTTGCTATTTAACTTTGGGTTCAGGTAGACCCTTGTGCATCTAGTTTCCCTACCAGACTCCAGTTTAAGGATGTTGGGATAGCCTTGCGTCTACCGGATCTTTTTGAGCCATCTTTGCTTACACTCAGGAAAATGCAATTATCTGCTGAACTCGCTTGATTTTCTCCTCCATAATAATGCTATGAAGAAACATTGAGTTAATTTTTTGCAAGCAAACATGAAGTGCTGTGGAAAAGTATTTATTATTTACCTGTTTTACTTTTGATTAAGCTTTTAATTAGTACTTACAGGAACTTTTTTGGTCTAAGAGTATCTGCAGAAAAATATTGCATGAGTTTTCATGAAGCCCTGCTCAAGCAGACTCTTTGCATTAAATCTGATGTACAGTTGTGATTACAGTTAATTGTGAACTGTTTAAAAGTGTGAGACATACAGGCTGGAGTTCTATGACTGATAAATATTGAAAATTATAAAAATAGCAGAAAATTCATGGGCAAGTGACAGGTAACTCTATCTACTGTGTAAAGGAGCTACAATTAAATAATTCAGAGACAACGTACTTGTGTGCTGAACATGTTTCCTGAAGAGAATGAACTTATCCATACACTTTTACTTTCTGAACATCCAAAAGGAATGGTATGTCACAATGAAGAGAGTTTTAATGGTGGCATATAAACTTCTCTGTTAAGGAAGGACCAGGAGGCAGCTGTCTTTCAGAGTAGGAGACTGCAGTAAGGAAGTGTATCGAAATCTAATAGTTCTTTTATGTCTAGCACCACTCTCTGATAAAAATGCATTGCAAGGAGGGAAAGGGTACTTTCTTTTTAGAAGACAGATTCATTAAAATATTGTTTTAATTAGGATTTTGATGATGTTATGCTGATAGGTCTTCAGTGTGTTCAAATGTAAGATAACTTTGCATGCATGAACAGTTAGAATTTGAAAGCTGGTATAGGGTAAGTTCTGATCATCTGCTTAACAAAATCACTGTATTTCCAGTAGCTTGGAAAGGTAGTCAGCCCAATCTTGCACTTAAATGGGAGCTGTGGTCCTACTTTGCTTCACTAGTTTGCCCTTTGCCATGAAACTGCAGTGTATTGGCTGCTGCCTGGTGAAGGCACCTGTCACCTATGGAGACAGAGAAGCAATAATAGATAGCTGGGGAGGGGCAGTTGGTGTATGTGTCATTCTGTGCTAAGAAGTGGTTGTATTTATCATTAAAAGCTATTGGAGATATGCAAGTGTCTCTTTTCTCAGTTTTGCAAAAAGAGGGGGGAAAAAAATCTTATTTAAGACAAGATTAACCTAACAAGGTTAGCCTAACAATGGCCATCTAACACAACTCCTTTGTCCTAAATGTCATAATTAATTGTGATAATGGTTGTTCCAAAGATCTTTCAAGGTGGTTTGTTTCTTGAGTAGAAAATAGTTGCTTCTGTGTTAAAAATGTATATTGGTCCATATTATTGAGCAAGTCTTATTTTTTTTGCTGCCATACTCCTTTTTTTTTCTTTCATTCTGTCTCCATAGCTGTGAAGATTAAGTACACCTATACCATTCCACAGTATGTCTTTCATAGAAGTGACTCAGTGGGGATGCTCAATTCTCTGACCTCTGACAGTTCCTTAAACTCGTGTAAAGGCATAAAAATCTCCAAATATAGCTGTTCTAGTAGTGGATTTTTATAGCTGCTACTCTACATGTTTCAAAATGGCAAGTTCAGTTCTTAATTCTAAGGAGAGGATCAAGTGACAAGAGAAGTGAACTCTGTACTTAACTCACAGCTACCTTCTGGAACAGTTTTTCCACAGCTTGACATTTTCCTTATTGTAAAATATATCACTCCCCATGCATTAGGCTCTTTTAATTTCAGAAGCCTGGTGGGATTGACGTTTTGTAAATCCATCTACATGTGTAATCCTTTCCTATTACTCAGATAAATACTTTGACTCTCCTGGTCCAAGCCAGAGAACTAGGGAAAAAATGGATCTGTTCTTCATAGGGAAAGAAAAATTCTGTCTACGGCCAGAATCAGTCACCTCTTCCTAATCTTTAGAAACTACATAACTCAGTAATAAACTTTTTTAGCAGAACTGAGAGAGAATTGGGAAATGATTTCTTGGAAAAAATCCCAATATATCAAATTAGAATCAGAATGTTTTGCTCCAACTTAAAGGGATTTTAGATCAAGCCTATAGTGTAATTGGAATATGCAGACATGCTGGTCTAGTCATCCTGTTTTTGCTACATTATGTTCTATGCTTTCACCATAAAGCTAATATCATTACATGTGCCTGATCTTGTAAATTTGAATTTCAGAGTGACTTTGGGTAGCTATGTATATATAAGTTGCTGACGGGTGTACTAGGGTTGTGTAAGTAGTCCTCTCTGCCAGTGGATACTAATTTGTGTTTATGTAAATATAAACTGTTTACAGCAATTATAATACAACATATCTTAACAGTCCTGGTTTTCTCAGCAGTGCTTTCTGCAGAGCACATGCTTATGTGAACCCTACATTGGGTAAAAAGTGGCGGAGACAAAGCAGACTACTCCATCACCTTTATAACCTCTTGGTATAGGTAACATTTTTCCTGAAATAAAATGTCAATATGTACAAGGCTTGCTTTGTTAGTTGAGTGGACAGGAGAGGGACTAGTTCCTAACTAAGGTTAATGGGGTTTAAAAGTGTATTTTCTGTTTGTGGTGGTTTTGCTTTAAGGCTTACTCATTTATGTCCAGATGGTATTTATCCCAGGGAAGCTTGTATTATTATTTGCATGCTAGTAGATATGCAGCTGGACTGTCACTTTGCTAGGTTCCAGACAAGCCTATATTAGAAGTGAGTTGGTGCCACAGCAGAGGAAATCCACAACTAGACCCATCAACCTTCTTCTTCAAGTGTAAGATTTAGGTGGTCCCTCTTTCTTTGCTGTGTGGCAACAGTATCTCATGGACTTCCAGTGGGACCTGTAGGATGCTAGCTGGGGACAAGTACAAGATTACCTTAGCAGGCCTATAACAGAGCTTTCCAGAGAACACTAAAAATGCAAAGGATCTCATTGCAAGACATGTTTGCTGTCAGCTTTCTGCCACCACGGTACCTCTACTGTCCTGTGACCTGGTTCTACCAGGTGTCTGCTTCCAGTTGCTTGGCCTTAAGACAGGAAGCCTTTTGTTCTGGTATTCAGGCATGCAGGGAATTCAGCTTTTTGGAGCATTAATCTAGCACATATAACACCTAGATACAAATCCTTGTCCTGTCACATCTTTTCTATAGCAAAGCTATTAAGCAAGTCTTTGGAACCACTGGACCACAGGCTGTTAATGTCTCTGCTACTCTGCTTACAGATAGCAACGCCTCACTCATGTGGCTACAGTGAAGTTAAGCAAATGAAATGTACGGTGCATTTCAGATGTTCTTATGAGAACCATATAAAAATGGAGACAATATGCCAAACACTTCTGGGAAAAAGGGTCATGTATTCCACAGTTACCAACATCTAGCGTCTAAGGAACAATCTGCCTGTACTACATGGTCTTCCCATGATTTGCTTACATGCTGGTTTATGTGAACCTGCAACTCTGAAAATAAAGGGGATTTAATTTTTCTGGATTCTTGTTTTAACCTGTATTAATATGTATGCTTGTTTTTTTGCTGGGGGGGGAATTAGTTTTCTTTACAGTAACTGGTATGGGCCATGTTTTGCATTTGTGCTGGAAACAGTGTTGGAATATGGGAATGTTTTTTTTAGTGGAGCAGCACTTAGACAGTGTTAAAGCTTTGTCTACTTCTCACCCCACCCAAGATGAGGCCAGGGATGCAGAAGGAGTTTAGAGGGGACATAGCCAGGACAGCTGACTCCTATTGACTAAAGAGATATTCTGTACCATATAGGGTCATACTCAGCATATAAAACTGTGGGGAGGAAGGAGAGGACATTCCGAGTGCTGGAGTTTGTCTTCCCAAGTCCCTGTTACGCATGATGGAGCCCTGCTCTCCTGGGGATGGCTGAATATCTGCCTTCCCACAGGAAGGGGTGAATCAATTCCTTGTTCTGCTTTGCTTGCACGTGTGGCTTTTGCTTTACCTTAAACTGTCTTTATCTCAACTCACAAGTTGTCTCACTTTTACTCTTCTGATTTTTATCCCCATTCCACTGTGGGAGAAAGTGTATAAGCAACTGGATGGTGTTTAGTGGCCTGCTGGATTAAACCACAACATTTTATGAAACAAAACTGAAAAAATATGTTAGTAGTTTGAGGGAGGATGCAATCTTCTGCTATAGGATGATACGTTCCATTTATTCCTAGGTGATGTTATAAACCAAAGAAAATACAAGATGAATGAAGATACACTTTTTATATTTACAGTGTGTAACACTCTTGTCTAAATGTGCCACTTCTCTAGTCAACCTCCTATGTCTCAAACTGACAGTAACTAGGATTACTGTAACAAAGGGGACCCTGAAGAATATTGAAGTGAAACTTGGGCTAAAATATGCGTAAGCTTTACAGATCAGACCTAGCACTTTGAATATCCTTTCGGAATAAGAAGAGTCCTGTAATATATAAAGCATCAGTTTAAAAATTGCCCTCTGGGGGCAAAATAAGCTTGGATGTTTTTGATTTTCATTTCTGCAAGGCAAAATGCTGTGGGCAAATGTGGAATCTGAACTGCTTATCTAAGAGATAAAACTGTATCATTTTATCAAAAATAGATTTTGATTTTTGGCTGTTATGTCCACCCCCTCCCTCCCATTACACTATGAGTCTGGTGAGAATGTTCTGGAATTCGTGAAATGGGAAGTAAAGAATTCAAAACCAAGATGTGGCTTTATCACAAAAGAATTATTCATCCCAAGGTTGTAGATGTGTTCCCCTTGTAAGCAAGGGGTTAAACTTTATAGCAAGTTGGCTGTGAATTTGGACACTGTAGTCTAATTGGATTTCATTTCATGTGCACATTAACATAAGCTGTAAGTGGGTCTGAAGCAGTCGAGCTGATGGATGACTTGTCTTCTGAAGGTGGCACATTGCCACTGGTGCCAGAGACTCCCTAGTGCACTAGAGATGTAGCAGGTGCAATGTTCTTGCTAAAGGCCTCAGAATACCTGCTCTCTCTGGCTGAAAAAGAGTGGATGTGTCCATGTTGTCTGGCAATTTCTAGTGTGAGTTCCGTGACATTTATGTTTTTAAAATATATCTTATACAAAATGTAATTCTACGACCATATACTGAATTTTCTCCTGAATAACAGCAAATACCTGAAGCCACTCCTGTCTCTGTATATTTTATCTTCCATCAGTGTTATCCAGTTGGCTGGCTCTCAGAAAATAGGCAGACAGACTAAAAGCTGGAAAATGGTAGCTAAATTTGCAATACCCTGAACCCACTGCCTGCATCTTTTATGATGGCCTTGAACTTTCCTGACATCAAAAGTTTTATGCACACTTTCTGAAAAACTATGCCCTTTTCAAAGAAAAAAAAATATTAACCCACTTCAGTTAGTTTACTCAAACTACTTACTACTGCAAAAACAGTGAGTCCCTTGGTTTATTGGTCTGTTGGAGTAAACCACTTATCCAAACATATTGTAATGCTAATGTGCACTTCCTATTCGGTATTGTACACAAGGTTAACATAATTTTCCTTGCTGCTAACTACAGGACAGAGGGAGAGTACTGAACACTGTGGTTAGTAGTTCATAGCTGATGTAGATGCATTATAGTATTTCAGTTGTGACTTCTAATATGTGTATCTGTACCCTTCCAGTTTGAGGATGTGCTAACATTTTTTTCAAAAAGTGGGTGTGGGTTTTTTGTGCTTGTGTCCATAGATAATAAAATGATGAGGAGCTCTCGCTGTCTGTGTATGTATTGGATTTGAGCCTTATGATATCCCTCTATGTTTTCTGGGTCAGTCTGCTGAACAGATGAGTGTGATCTTGATGTGGATCCCTACTTTCAGAGGATTCCCAAACCTTGTTGCATGAAGAAAAAGGACTTGGCGTGGTTGGAAGGAGGAGAACTGGAGTACAAGTTGAGATAAAGTTCTCAAATGAGAAAGCCTTTTACAGGAAAAGGTGAAGGGTGAGAAAATAAACTTAAGTGGGAAGAGGAAGAAGAGATAAAAAATGAGATAAGAGCATCATAGGGACAAGGAAAATTGATGAAAACAACATCTGCCAGACTGAATAGCTAAAAGAACAAAATACAGTGTTTGGTCCAGCACTACTATTCTCAGCCCTGGACAGAAAGCAGGGCAGCAGTGAGGTGATGGGCATTGAGCCTTACACTTCTCTGGTGCGGGAACAGATTGCCCCATATGTAACTTAAAATTTGCATACTGATAGTCTTGGAACATATTAAGCAGACAGAACATGCTTTTTAGACCTCACCACCTTCAGAGTGTTGTTGTTTCTGTTCATAATCCTGTATGTTGTTTTCCAAATTTTGGAGAAGCAAAGAACCATCCTAACTAAACACAAATCTTCATAGTCTTAATTTTGTTTGTTTGGTTGGTTGGTTGGTTTTTTTTGAAAGTCATTTCTTGCTTCATTCCTCTTTTTTTACTCCTGCTTTTCAGGAAAACAGCTGTTTGAGTATGTGTTCCCAAGCTACTTTGTAAAGAATCAGTAATCAGTAATCAAACTATGTACAGAAGTATTCACGAGTGCTCAACTGTCACTGTTGTGACAAAAAAGTAAAAATTAACAGTTCATTGGTGGGTTTAAGACCGCACCCCGAGATGCAGCAACTGACTATGAGTTGGGAATTCAAATCAACTATTCTAACACTATATTTGTATCTGGAAATCTATATTTGTATCTCTTATTGCATTGATTTCTTTGAACTGCTATTTACAGTCAGGATGAACATTTTTAACAATTATGGTGCAAATCGTAAATGTGATTCATGGCTTAAATTATTAGTTTACTGCAGTTGATGGTGCCCCTTTGCTGCCAATTACCCAACTGTAAATTTACAGGATTTCAAATTTATTTTTCAGGTAGAGCTTCTTAACTGAGAGAAGGAAGCTCAACCACAAACAAATCCAATAGGCAGATCTTGGACAAAGACTGTATATTTTTTGCTGTGAGAAATCTGGAGGTAGTTCATCAATTGAAGGTTTGAATTATTTCAGCCTGCTAATTGCCTTTGATGTTACCTGCAAGTTGCTTTCCCCCACTAGACTATGGACATCTTGTAGAATTGAGTATTCAAAAAGGACCATGTTCCATAACAACTCTCTTCTTGCAAGCTGGCTATTGAGTAAAGGGAGTTTTTGAAATGATTTCCTGACAACTAGTTGCCTAGGTTTTTTTAACAATTCTATAGTGGACAGCTAGTAGAAAGGAATGCATGGAATGTCTTCTGCATGCACAGATACATACATAGACCTAAATATATGTGCGTAAAATATAGTTTCTATATGGCAAAACAGTAATAAATATTTTGTCAAGACTTTCAAGATGTATCTGTGCATATAAAACATAGAAGGCCAACAGCATACATCAGTGACCCTGCAGTGACAATGGTTTTTTTAACTTACTAGATTGTTCTCTGCATTGTAGTACTATAGAAGTAAGAAAAAGAAAAAAAAAAAAAGACAAACCACAAACAAAAAACATACCAAAAAACCCCCACCAAAACCTCAAGGTGCAAACGAGCTTTGCAGCAGTCTGTGCAAACCTAATCTTCATGAAGAATGATATAGACTAGAACAGTCTAGATAAGTTAAATTGTGACTGTAAGAGAAATATCCATCTGCAGTGTGCTAATGTCATTAAAAGCATCGGTACCTAAATTCTTTTTTGAGTTGCGTATACTCTCCATTTCTTCAGAGGAAGTAGTTTTCTTTCTTTTTCTTTTACACAGAATTGAAACTGTGTGCTGACTGGGAGAAGTGCATCCTCTCCAGGTCTCTCTAGGTAGCCATTACTGTCCAGATGAAGAGGATTCTTAGGTGCAATTATAATAAAAAGAAACACTGATTTAGCTGTGTTTTAGGTGCTCTCCATAAGGGACCACATCAGATATGTGTGGATTCAATATCAAATATTAAGTTTCTCTCTTCAACTTAAAAACAGTTTCAGGTTTCTTATACTTTAAAGGCATACTCCTTCTCTACTTTAAAGGCATACTCTTGCAGGATTAGTGGGAATAATGTTCATAACTAAACTATTGCCATTTGATCCTTAATCTGTTTTAAGTGGGTTTTATCCCTCCTTGATATTTATATTGTAAAGTCAGATATTCTTTCCCAGCATTTCTTTTTCTGGCAAAATAAAGCTGTTCTCCCTTAATATCTCTTTGCTGACACTCCCTTTTTTTCTAATAATTGTAAGAGGTCCCCTTTGAATTTCTTCCAATTGAAATTTTTTGTTCTTGCATAAATGTGATGAAAACCATATGTAGTATTTTAAGTGACATCTTACTGAAGATGTGTAAAATAGCGCTCAGTGGATGGATCCCGAAGTCAGAGTATCAACCTGCATATCTTAGAGCTAACTTTATTCTCAGATGCAAATAAATATATGAGATGAAAAAGATTTTAGGGTTGATTCTTGGTAGCATCTGAGAGTCTGTTGTATTTAATTGTTGATTATAAATGGATATTTTTGGAAGTGGTGCAGAGATGGTAGCAATATGCATTATGTACAGCTATAAAGCCTGTAGGTCTCTGTTCTCTGTGCAGATAAAGGACTTTGGATTGTGCTTTATGCCCAAATTTTGCTTTCTATTTTGGGAGCAAGTAATAGTCAGGAGACATGTCTGCTGATTTACTGTTGCCAATAGTATTTTTGTTTGAACGGAGCTTGTAAAATTTTTTGTAATTTGGAACTGCTTCCCTAAATCCAGTTGTCTGGCATAGTAAGAACTCATATATTTTCAATACAATTTTCAGATTTTGTTTATCTAGCTTTTCTGTCTAACTAGCACTGTTTTCAACAGACATACATACAATTTCACTCCCTTGTACACATTGTAGAAAGCAGCTTTTTCTGTAAATACTCTTCAGTTTTTTGCTATTCTTGTCTTCCAGGTGGGTGGGTGGAAGTGACTCCAGTGTGGCATTGAAGGTATTGATAAATTTTTATCAATAGAAGCTGAAGGGTTAGAAGCTGAGCAAATGTTGTAAGAAGCACAATTCTGTATCTGTTCTACGAAGTTACAGGCAAGGAAGGATTTAGGTATCCACATCCATTTCAGTCCTGTTGACGTGGACAAATACACAGTAGGTTTCTCTGCTGGGTTTGTACGCACACATTTGTGTAGGCTATGCAATAATATATACTCATGTGCAACTAGTGGTCTATCTTGGGCAATTTCATTAATTGTATTAGATTACCTTTTAGCACTCCCTCAGAATATGGTAGGCTGTGTGATTTGGCTACAGCACTGTGGAATTCCTGGGTCAATAGTGCAGTCAACACCCCCCCCACACACACACACCTTGGGCACTTGATGTTTACATTTTCAAGATAGCCTGAAAAATAGAACTTTGGAACTCTATTCTTTGACTATTTCTTATAACTTCTTTCATTCCATTGATGCCAGATACCATGTTATTTTTTTATTTGGGGATTCCTAATAGCTCTAGAATCTTTCATCACTTTTTAAACTGTAAGGCCATGTGCTCAATCACTCTTTAAAGGCAGCTGTAGTGAGTTAAAAACTAAGTGATCCCAGGGGAGGCAAGAAACTGGAATGCTTTATTGGATTTACAAGTTCATATTTAAAGGGTTTAGGGTTTACATGTTCAACAGGGGGTGGTAATTATTACAATTTATTATGAACAGGGGGGTTCAGGGAATGACATAAAGGGATGACATAAGGGGAAACCCAGATAGGCAAATTTGGGGTCTTCACAATTACCTCATGGGGAAAAATCCACTTTACCTTAGGTGATGTTAAAGTGGGGAACAGGTATTCAGTTCTACAGAATGCAAGGATTCAGGGAACACAAAGGAAGGGATGAGGTACAAGGGGTCTTCAAGGTGTAGACTCTCTGGGCTGGGGCAGGGTAATCAACATCAATGATACCTTGCTTGTTTCTCAAATCGAGGTTTTTTCCCTCTTGTAGCCCACGGCTTTCTGCAGAGTCCATTCAAATTTCTCCCTGCAGATATTATATTTCAGGATCCAACAGGCAGCTATTTTCTCAAACGAATGAATGAAGATTTGTAGTCTTAACCTTACCTCTAAGGTAAGGCTAAGGATGCTGCCATTATTGTTTCAATCCCCATTTAATCCATCCTTTTTCACAAGATGGTTTCAGTTTTAATCCATTTAATGTCTACAAAATATTTTCATAATCTAAAATGCAAGGAGCTAACTAATGCCAGTTATTAACAAACACAAGTTTTCTGAAACTGTTTAGTACTGAACTGCAAGTATGAGCAATGCACACTTTTCATCACATGGGTTCCTAAGGAAACAGTTGACCTGGAATTACAGCATGTTGGGATTTCTTAATGTTAATGGAAATTTCTTGCAAATGCTAACTTTTGTATCATAACAGCATGAAGTTTTGTACTCAGCCACAGGAGTAGGGCTTGAAAGAGTGCAAAGACGTGGAAAGCCTGAAGGCTTAGATCTCATCTAGTGAAAAGATACAAGAGCTTAGAGCTTAGTTATTCAGAATAGGAATAACTGTGCAGGGGATATTTTAACAGCCTTCAGTTCAGTATCTACCTGATTTAGAGTTTTTTTGCTCTGCTTTAGGCAGCAGGAAGGGCTCCTTAGGGATATATGAGAATCTGGCCCTCAAGTATGTTCAGCTGATGTATCTTTTTGAGTGAAGTAATTTAAAACAGAAAAATAGTATTTTAAAAAAAAGGCGGGGGGGAGGAAAAAATTACTTGATAAACGTACAAGTAATTAATAGGGATACTTTTTCATTACTGTAATTACTGCTGTGGTTTTTAACAGTTTTACCTGTGACGCGACAGTTTAAACTGTAATTTCATCATGATTTAGAAAATACAAATCAATCTGTACTTAATGTATTTTTACAAAATTAAAAGTCATGTAGAAATATGATTTCTAGAGGTAGCACAGAAATATCCTTGGTTCTGTTAATAACAATTTATATTCATGTAGCATTTTTCATTCATTTTCACTCAAATCACAATGCATTTTTTTAACTAAGTTGACATGCTTATATTGAGGAACTCAAGTCACTTCTGAGGTACAGGTGGTGATCAAACAGCATTCAGCAGTTGCCAAGTTTGTTGGAGGTGAAACTTCTGGCCCCAGGTAAAGGATACAAATGGTGAAACATACTGCTGAGGGCTCTTCTGTTGTGACTAGATGGGATGTCAGCCTGACTGATTTGGTCAACCTAGAGTCTACAACTTTTTTGACAGGGTAGAAAGCTAGTTCTATCCAGATGTGGGAAGAACGTGTAGTTTCAATGTATTTAGTTCACTTGAGTTATGTCATGGTGGATTGTATCAGCATGGGCCTGAGGAAACCTAGCTTTGTTTTTGACTCTGTATGTGAATTCAACTAAGCTGGTTCATGTTTAGTGGGTGGATAGTTATGCCTGTTGTTCGGGATCCTGTGAAAATACTAAGAAGACCACCTTAAAAATATCCTGCTGCCTTTCATCTGAGTTGTGGCTACTTTAGAAATTAACATATTGTCTTTTGGACACACTATAGATATCTTCTGTGGATACTTAAAAATGTTTCAGCTAATTATTTGTCTTATTCTCGTCTCCACAAAATGTAAATGCCTAAGCTAAGGTTCCTTACCACCCTGACTGTTTTAGAGTTTACAGTGGACTTTCATCTTAACTGTTTTTAAGTACTACAGAAGTATCCTTGGAGTTTCACTCCTGATTTCTGGTACATGGGTTGTGGCAGTGCAATTTGTTCTGTTTCTTCAGCTGCAAAACCTTTAATCTGGAACCTGTAGGACGTTCATGTTAGAATCTCAGTGGTAACATTTCATCCTTATTAGTGATCTGTTCATAAATTACACTTCTAAAGGCATTTGCTTATGATTGTACCTGTCGGTGTTTGTATGAGGATTTTCCTATGCAGATTGCTGCCAGTTCACCAGTCTGAGTGGCACTACAAAAGGGGATAGGCACTGGAACAAAAAACTGTGTATATCCCTCTGTTTCCAGCAGAGCTCTGTGAAAAGATGTTTGTTTGTTTCTTTGTTCCTTTTTTCTCCCTATAGCTCTTGAGTCTCCCTTGAATGAAGGGGTTTGTCTGCGTAATACTGTATTCTGTGCATTTCAGGTGATAGAGAACAGGCCTGTAGGCTGGCACTGTTGGGCAGGTTACAGCAGGTGGCACTATTTGGTGACTTTTGCTTAACACTTTTATTTATGAATAAAAGTGCACATGAGTATGTTGATATATGATAATTTTTCTATTGGATTTTTATGGAAACACTAAATAAGGCGGCCAGTCTCAAGAAGCTGGTACATATGTCCTTTCTCCTAGGGAACAGTAACAGACTGAAATGTGTCTGTTAAAGACTGTTCTGTGTTATATTATTAATAATGAACAAAACCTATACTTCTAATTTTTGGAATGATACTTGGGCTAGGTACGATTCACTTCTGTGAAGCATTCTGGAGGACTAATACTTTTACATCTATGTAACATCTTTGTAATCTTTGTTACATCTATGTAACAAAGGCTAAATATTTTTGAAGTGCTTAGAGTTCTATACAGAAAAAAAAAGATCCCTTTTTAACACGTAGCTTTATTTTCATGTCCTATTAAATTTTGTCATGATGTCATGAAAGGCAAAGAAAAACCTGGTTTTGCTTAGATGATACCTCTGTTTATGATGGAGGGGAGATTTGTTGTTGCATTGCTTTCCCAGTGTAGTAACTTACAGAATAAATGCATGTTCCATTAAGCACTCAGATGAATAAAATGTGTCTAGGTGTATGCACATACATATGATTTTTTACAGTCAGTCTACCCTCAGTAGTTTTGCAGCTGGGAGATTTTTGAGCCACTTAACTAACATGGGTGTCTGTAAAAGCAGAATTGAGCTGATTAGACCTACACAAGGAAAAATAATTAGAGTTTTCAGCTTATTTCATATAAAGTATGGCCACTTAAGAGCTGTGTTAAACATGTCTAAAGTGGTACAGATAAATTGTTTCTCTCAAAAATAAAAAAATATGTGTAAGGGGGAGAGAAAGCAGTTTGCCAGCAAGCACTGGTTTCTGCCACTGCTCTTTTTCTAGTTAAACAGAGTTATTTTTAGCACTAGAAAGTGCAAAACATGTTTAAGAGAAATAGGCTGGAAAATGCGACATGCATAACCCATCTTTGTGGGTGGATGAGGTTTCTCTATCTGGGTTGCTCTGTTTGCTCTCATTTGCATCTTCTTGCTGAGTGTCATGCTCTTATGAATTACATATGTGTTCTGTGGCTTAGAAACCCTATGCAAGTATATCTATATGATTGGAAAATACATTTAAATTATATAACACACAAGCTAGTGACATTGCTGTAATCAATTCTGGGAAAAAAATAAATCCTCATGTTTTGACTCAATATTTATACTTTCTGTTTATCAACCTTACACTAATAGCAGAGTTCGGCTGAGAAGGATGCATTTAACATGGTCTTAAAATAACTTTATATTTGGCAGGAGCAAGAAACAAACAAGTATTTCATGTTCATTTCTAAGGATGAACAGAATATTTTGGAACAGAGCAGGGAGGGCAGGACTGGATATTTTTATTTTCTTGCTTCATTTATTCTCAGTTCTGTAGCTGGTCTCCTGGGGTAAGCCTTTTCATTTCTGTATGAGTTGCATGCCTTAACCTTTAAAATGAGAACAGTGATTATGAACTTTTTTTTTAACCATTTGTACATGTTTGGATGAAAAGCATTGTGTAATGGTTTATTAATTCTCAAATGTTTTGCTTCTACCATCTGCCTGTTTGCTGGCCTACTTATTCAAATGGAAGGACCCATGCTACACCCCAAATTTTTTTTGGTCTTCTCTTCGGTGTGTTGAAAAGCAAGAGCTTGGATAATGTTGATTAACTGGTGATTGGTAACTTAATCTTAGGTGGAAGAAAGTAATTTCTTGAAGGACTACATATTTACTGGTGGTCAGAAAACCAGAGAATATAGAGAAGGTCTCTACTTTTCCAGGCACATGGCAAAGAGAAAGTTGAGAGGGAAGTTTTTCATCTGTATGGGAATCTGCAGCTACTGTGATCTTCTCATCAGAAAGAGAGAACTTGCCTCTTAGTTCCAAATAAAGCTGCTTCCCTCATCCAGTTACTGATCTACTGATCTACACCCCAATTAGTTTCCCTGCCTGCCTGATCACTGGGTATTCTTATTGGGTAGAAAACAGATTCCTTGTTTAGATGAGACAGTGTCATACTTAAGGTCACTGTGATAACTTCAGTTCATTCTGCTTCCCTTCCCTGACTCCAAGACTTCTCAAATTAAAGATGCTTGAGCTAAGTAACCTTCATTCTATTTGACCACAGTATTGAGTTATGAAGTGCTTCTAAGTCACATCACCATCAGATGTTTTCTACTCCATTGTTGGAAAGAATACAGTACTGAAAGTCTGTTGTTTTAACTTTCCCCCCATCTGTTCTTTCTTTATTAGAATACAACTTTCTTTTTTAAAGCAATTTTGTGGGGGAGGAGGGAAAGAGTAGTAGCGTGTCTACTGGGAAAAGAATCAATGTTTATTTGGGATGTTTTCTTAAAAACAAACTGGTCCTGTGCCTTAATCTCAACTAAGTCTCAAGGGGCAGGAAATATTGTTATCAAATTTATCAAAAACCAATTCCATTTTTTCCTTGAGAGAGTTCACAAATAGTAAAGTGACAGTGAGCTTTCCTGTCCTTGATCAGAAATAGAGATGATTTATCATAACAGTATTTGAAAAAAACCCAAATGACACACATGTAGGCATACACACGCTCATGTACAGCTTACCAGTTGAAATGATTAGCTCAGTCTGTCTTCTTTCCCTAATAGATGAATGCAAGAATTCCCAAAAATTTCTCCACTATGAAGCCTGTTGCTATTGTGCTTTCTAGCTCAGGTGGAGCTCAAACTACAATATAAAGACACATAGAACAAATAACACACCACGCCTCTATAAACCATTGCCTCGTCCTAGGAGGCATCATCCCACTGAAGTTAGTAGCTAAGGTAAAAATGTACCCTGGTTTTGTGCACGTTTGGTTGTTCATCAGTTGCATCATAAGCAAAGAGGTTTGTATCAGTGCTGGGATAGACAACAGGCAGTAATAGACAACTAGTCCATAAGGTTCTCCAGTAGAGAATATTGAATTAATGCTAATAGTAGACAACATTAGAAGCCTTTTTTTTTTTTCTGGAAGCCTCATTTTTGGAACTAAGGATAAGAATGAAGTGTAATTACCACTACTCACACTCAAGATATTTCATAAATAGTCTTTTGCCTTAACAACAACCGAAAAAAATCATCTGTTTTATTGGCTTTTGAGTCTGTGTGGCATTTTGGAGCCAAATTTACCTATTAACCAGTGCAAGAAATAAAATGCCTAAGTATCCTGTTATATATAAACTCTCACACAATCATATAAACTGAATATATTAAAGCTCTGTAAGTGCAATTTTTAGTGCATAACATGAAAGCATAACACGTTAATTTCAAGATTATCACAGGGTCTGTAAAGAAGGAGAAATAATCTCAACTTTGTATGTAGAACAATTCAGATTATCTGAATCTTAATTATTTCAAACTTTGTTTACAAAGCACCCATCTATAACGTAAGCTGAAACAGTCCTTGAGTATCTGAAATCCTACTGATTTACATGTGTGTATTGGTCCCAGTGAAATAATCAAAGTTGTGACTTTCATACAAGTTAGACACCTAGCATTTGGGGTGATTCCTAGTGATATCTTGATCTTGACATAGGAAGAGTCTTTTGGGTGTTCAAAGAGACTGTGACAATGAGCATATTTAGCCTTGATTAGCAAGACTTGGGTTTCACATGCCCAAGTTGGCAAAGCTGTCTAAACGGTAAGGGTCCCTGGACAAAGTGCCACATTGTGTTTTCCAAGCTGCCCAGGCACCATTATCAGCTGTTGACATTGAGGGGGAAGTCATGTTTTTGTTGCCTTTCCATTAAGTGGTGTTGTCCAGCTACTGCCTTGGATTCAGTGCTGTTAGACAGCTAAAACCAGAATAGAAATATTTGTGAGGGAGGTGGAGAAACAAGGTCAAACAAAAGAAAAATCCCAAACCTTGGAAGCTAAACATTATTTTTTAAATTTAAATCCACACCATACTACTACTTTTAATAATCAGAATGTTTGGGTTTGGAGTGTGTGTGTGTTTTTTGGTTTTTTTTTTTTTTTCAATTACTCAGTTGTCAGCTTTGGATGCCTTGATGCCCACCCTTGCCTGTTTCTCAGGGAAAGATGTTTAGATCTTTAGTGCACAGTTAATCCTTCCAGCTGGGTGCTCAGACAAGCTATGTACTGTTGACACAATACTGCAATTGCTCACTGCCCATTATTCTGTTTCCTACTTTCCCTGCTTTTATGAGAATATGAATGATTAAAGGTCAAAAGAAAAAATGACAGAGGTTTGTTATCTTACAGTCATTTGTAAAATAACCACTTTGAGATGCTTTATGGTTTACATAGCATTGTGAATATTGGTATGACTTTCTCTTTGCTTCGGTAGGTGCTGGTTTGCAGAGAAAAATATAACCTCCAATTCCCAGCACACTGATCTGTCTAAACACAATTTGACATGCGTTGCTATTAGCTTAGCACCTTATCAAATAATGTGCCCTGATAGAGATAAAAGGTTTTACAACCTTGCTGCCTTTGTTTCTGTGTGCGTTCACCCACAGAGACAGCTCTGCAGCAGCTAATAATTAACACAAAAGACAAAGACAAATCTATATGGCTCAGTGTTGGAGGGTCCGATGTGCATGTTAAGCAGCCAGGCAAGTGAAATCTACAGCAAGAAGGTTTAAAATGAGATCTTCAAACAGGGTTTTAAAATGAATTGAAGTTAGGCTTTGTAAAGTCTCATTTTTATGTGATGCAGCAGATGTCAAACTGTTGCCTGGAAATCAGGGTGGTTCTGTGTGTCAGAGTACTTACTCAAATCTTCAGAGAAGCTCTCAGTGCTTTGCTAGCCATAACTGTTATTTGCATGCCAAGTGTCTGAGAAAGGAATTAAGTGTGCTGAAAAAATCAACCAGGGAGCTGATATAAAATGTTCGCTGAACTGAATTCTTCCTTCCTAACAGTTAAATGTTGTCTTTGTGGGTATACACAGTTTTAAGTGGTAGCTTGGGGGACTAAACCCACAGCCATGCTCACTTTTTCTGTGTTTTTTCCATTTAGAGACCCGTGATGACTCCTCTCATTATTTTCTTCATTCATCCAGAACCCTTTAACTTGCGTTATAAATGTCATCTTAGCCAGATTAGATATTCCAAAATGGGAGCTGTTTTAACACATTTAGCAAGGTGGTCCAGCACTATAGAGGACAGTGAAGCCATTTAGTTCCCCTGTGCTCTTTGCAAAATCTAGTCAAGTACTTCAAAAGTAACATTCTTGCTCATACACTGCCAAAGCACTATTTTATTTTCTGAATAAATCTACAGTCCCTGTTAATTGAGAGCAACAAGTTTCTTAGAAGTTTTAAAAATCAGGTAAAATCTTAGTTATATATAAACCTGATCTGTTTTTCATCAAAATCAATTCTAGCTAGACTTTTAGAGATATTTGACAACTGAAGTAGAAAGAGATGCCATAAGGGATTTTCAGAATTCCCTGTCTTCAGGTGTTTTAAAACTCACTAACCATCTATCTATGTTTTAATGCCTGTGAATATCTCCACAGTTTGAATCTGGATTACATTCAGAATTTACTGAAGTATGATTTCAGAGGCATATTATTCTTGTTCCTGTTGTTTAAATGTGACCTTGCTATCAAAGAAAGTGATCCTTAATAGTGTTCAAAGGTGTCCATAATGCTGAAGTGAAAGTATTTAGGAATAAGAAAAACACAATTATGTGACCTCTTTTTTCTAACAAAATAAATAGGAGAAACTTAAATTCAGTATCACTTGTATTGTTACACTGACTTTTAATTTATCACCCTATCAAAATAATAAAATGAAGCTGTGAGATCCTAATGACTTCAAGCTCCAGGTACCCACATAGACAGTAGGTACAGTAAGTTGGAAAAGAAGCAGTGATACTTGAAGGCTGTCTATA
Source organism: Pachyramphus minor (assembly GCA_013397135.1). Taxonomy (NCBI): domain Eukaryota; kingdom Metazoa; phylum Chordata; class Aves; order Passeriformes; family Tyrannidae; genus Pachyramphus; species Pachyramphus minor. Next base: position 1,171,158 of record VYXB01007043.1, read on the forward strand.
GAATGGATGCTTCACTTCGAAACATTATGGTGCCACCCTGATCCCTACATCCACACCAGATAATAATGATCATGTGGCAGAAATTTTTATGGGGAGTGTATGGAATTTTATTACCCATTTCCCACTGAGTTTCAGTAAGACTTTACAGTCCTTTTTTATTGGTGGTGATGTTTTTATTCAAGTTTTCCTTTAATGCATCTCTGAATATCTTGCTAAGGTAAATTTGCAGGCTGTCCCTTTGCTCCCTGACATAGTTTTCGAAAGGTATATTTTTTTTTTTTGCCTGGAATTTAGTGTCTGATGTTCCAGGAAGCTGACTAGATGATTAGAGATGTCTTATGTTCTGACTTGACTGGCAGTGGTGGTAACTGGTTTTAATTTGGTGAATCAACACAGTTTCAAGTACATTTCCTGTGCTATAGACGGGTAACGGTAGGCCATATACCTAATTTCTGTGGGTCTGACAATGGCGCAGTGGAAGCAGGTTATGCTACTCTTTCTGGCCTGATTAAAACTTGGATTTTTGGTGTGTGGAAGCCTTAGTAGAAAAATTGTGCCAAGCCTGATTAGCTCACCATCCCCTCAAGGGTAATGTGCTTATCACCAGGACAAGGCAAAATGGTGAAAAAAAAGTCTTCTAACCAAGTTCTTCGTATCTGTCTGAAGTAAAACTGCTCGCTGTTTACTTTCTAAACTACAAAAGATTACCCAGCTACCAAACCCTATATATTAGTCTTGCCTGAGTTGAAAAGGAAAACAGTAGAGGCCCATATGGTTGTGAGTAGATGCTTCCCTGTGATTTGTGTGTTCAGCAGCTTTCTTTTCTCAGTCATTGAAGTTACAGTGCAACAACGTCAGAGGGAAGGAAGATCCCCTCAAAAGCTCAGGGTATAAGGCAGTCTGTGCTTCTGTTCTTTGAGCATGCTGGTAAAACAGTGAGGGAAGAGGGTAGTAAACAGGAAGAGACTTGCAAGAGCAGTGTTGGGCTGGGCTGATGACAGGCTACTGCCCTGCAACTTCTCTATCTAATTTTCTTAGCTTCAACAGCCATTAAAATTTTCCAAACTGTACAGCAGTGAATAGAGGCCAAGTGTCTGAAGCCTGAACTACTATTATTCATGGTTAGTTTCTTTATTTGCAAAAAGAAACCGTATAGACTAACATCAATTTTAAAAATTATTTCATTAGTATTAATTATAAAGAAGGTTAAGCACCTAAAGTAATATTTTATTAGTATGACATATTTGTGTTTTAATGTTTCCTTTTCTATTAGCTAGTGAAAAACTGAGATTTACGCTTTGTGCCATGACCAACCCAAGAACCTCCTCATCTTTCTTCCTGACTTACAGCTCACAGAAAGAGGACAGATAAGTCACTGAGTTGTGATGGTTCCTCTGACTGACCCTGCTCTGGCCTGAGAGATTAGTTTCAAAGCTTTTATTTTGTGTGTGAGGCTTTTTGAGAAGGTTGTTAGCAAGGTGTAGCATCACATTCTTGTAACTCAAGCAGTTCTCTCACATGATTTCATGCTGCAGAGCAAGCTGTGCATTGGAAGCATTCAGTCCTGAGAAGATGAATATTAACATCGATTTTCATTTGCCTTGTAGCAACTTAAAACTTGTGTTCAAGTACAGAAGCCATTTTCTGCTAGGCACTGTATATGTCTAATAGAATGGTAACTCCAGCATATGATTATACATTGAGGCCATAGTAGGTGAGTGCAAAATCTAGAAGAAAAATGTAACATTAAACACAGGTGGCAATGGCTACTGTAAAAGCAGGGGTTAATGAAGCTTGTTGCCTGAAGGGTACCAAGTAGTAAGAACAGAAATAGAGCCTCAAGACCCTGGAAGTTGCAAAAGTAAATCTTAAGCAACAGTTGCATTGCTATCTCCCGTGGAAAGAAGAGATGAGTGCTGAACATCATGTGTCTTCTGACAACAAATCTGTCTTGGCTAATAGCCAGATCAAATACATATGGGTCTGTCCTAAATTGTTCAGGGTCTTCAGGGACCTTGGAAGCTTATCCCTGGAGGATTGTGGGATTTTTCTTACTCTGGAAAATCAAGGGAGGAAATCATACACACTACAGCTTAGCTTTTTTCCTCGACACTTTTTTTTTTTTCTGAGAGAATTGTTACAGTTTTTGTCTGGTGATCTTAATGGTATATGCCCAGTGCCATTATGAGAGTGAACTTTTGGCTATATTAAAATTAACTGTATTAATGTAGTATGCAAGCAGAGGTGAAATAGTAGGAACTAATGGTAACTCTAACTTGGATGTTTTTGCTAAGTTTTAAAAATTATTATGTTGAGCAAGGAAACTTTTGATTAAATTATGAAAGACATGATCTCTGTGCGAATTTTATGATTTGTTGCATTTCAAATCAAGTTAATTCATTCCTATGAATGCTTTTCCCTTTAGTGTCCTGGAGTTTCACAGACATAGTTTTGTGACCATTTACATAATTATCTAAATGGGCAACTCTTTGTCATCCATCATACTTTTCCCCTCAGGACCTCTTGATACTTTATTTTCCCCCTGCAATCTTTTGAAGTCCAGACCATGATTTCTAGGGTGTAGGTATTGGCTTGATTAACTTCAAAGTGACACAGCACTGACTATCACATTAGCTTGTCAGTTGGCCTCCAGCAGACACCGCAATTGTACATTTTCTTTTTTTTTTCCTTCCAGAGCAATGGCAAAATAATTAAATATGAAGGTTCAACAATGTCATTCAAGTATATGTTCATGTGCTAGTTAAAATGTATCTGCTATAACTTTAAATGGAAAGAGGTATAGGATGCCAAAGTACATTTTGTCTGGTTTTCACTGCTTTGCTGCCTGAAGAAGAATCCAGAAGAATGTAGAGACTTAGCAGAATTGTAACCAAATCCCTCTCCCAGGACTTTGGGGGTTTGAAATAGCATGAGGTCTGGATTTTTTTTTTTTGTTAAACTAAAACTTGACTGACATCTAACAAACAACTGTGCCCCTGTTTTCAGTGTGGTGTTAAAGATCCAAGGTCAATGCAATGTATCTCTTACTACAATAAATCATCAGTCACATAAAATCATTTTTATAAACTTCATCCTCTTAATGTCAGCTGTGCGATACAATTGTATTTCTTGCTGTACTAATTTGCCTACCTTATTTTTGTAATAAGAGATCTAAAGGTATCATCTGGCCCTGGTAATAGATAAATTCTAATTATTAAATAGTTGTGGTAATCTGCGGGATATGAAAAATTGCCTCAAATTTTGATAAAGATAGCTGGGGATTTTTAGGGAAGGGAGACATTTGCATGGTACAGACTATTTCAGTATGCTGTTTGGGGATTATATGGTTTGATTTTATTTTGCTTGAGAACCCCCTTTCCTGTCTTTAAGGTTGGACTGCAAAAGATAGATACTCAAATGTAAGCTCATTTAAACACAATTAGATTGGAAGTTAAATATTAACAGACTGTGAGAAAGCCTTGTTTCTCCGAGATCCAAAGCAGAGTTGCTAGTGAGCAGCATTGGATTTAATTATCTTACTTAATGTCAATTATATAAAGATAATGTGGGAAAACATATATTTACAGCTCCAAGAAATTGTATATGTACAGTCTGCTCATTTAGATGATAAATACAGAAACATTTAGAGGAACTACATACGTTGGACAGGAGACATGCATAGGTATTGCCAGGAGGTTTATTTTCTTAGTAATTAGAAATTAATGGAATCTGCATTAGAATAATAGGCCACAGATTATCTAATGATTAATAATTAGACCAATGACTTTGTATAGGGCACTATTTTAAGTATTTTGATGATATATATATATGTATACCTGTTACTCATTTGATATATTTCAGTTATTTCAGGAATGCTGTCTCTTGCAATGGAGTTCAATGCCCTGCTGTCTCATACAATTTTCTGTACAAATAAGACTGTACATCTTATGCAATAAAACTCTGTAACTGACATCTGTAATGAAAGGGGAAATGAGGAATTAAGAATTCAGTCCTATGAAAGCACTTGCATGTGTCATTCCAGAAACCAGGGCTAACATAAAACATTCCAATTAATACTGAATACTGCATATTATTTGATTACAATTCAGAAAACTTTTTTTGGTAAGTCACAGTAGGGTGGCTTGATTTAAATCACCAATTGTGTAATCACGATTTAAGTTAGCAGGTAGGAACCCTGTATTTAAATAATTCATTTTGATCTGTACTTAATTATTTTCCTAAAGAAATTTAAGTCCTCTTAGTAGGTATAAACAATTAAAACACACTTACTTACAAACAGATGTAATCTTGAAAATTAGTAATATTTTTTGCTAATAAATAGGGTATATTAAAAATACCTATATCATTATATTACTTAACATACATTTATTCATATTGTTAACTTCTGCATTTTCTGGTATTAGAGAACGTTGAATTGTTTGCCTCCTTCAAGGATACTTTGTCACCTAGGGTTTTTCAAGAAGCATGCCTCACTTCGTGAGATGTAAATTAAATGATTCATTAAGCTACTTAACGAAAAAACCCTGTAGTGAGATGGACACATGATTTCAAAAGTACAAACTAAAGAAGTTTAACTTGTATTTTCAATAATCACTGAACAGTGACTATCTATTCTCAGCATACACTACATTTTAAAAAGTGTTCAGATACCTAAAAAGTCCCACACTCTATCTTTAGGTGTCTAAACAACATTCACTGTCTTTCCCCATATATTTCAGAATTTTAGAACTTGCAGTTCTTGGACTCTTCTGCATCTTGTTTTATTCACAGTGGGAACAGAACACTATCTCGTCGTTTTCAACTTATTATTACCGTACTGAATAATGAATTTAACACTGTGAAGAAAACATTAATGCCATTTTTGTTGGGTTGAAATGTTAAGAATAAATATTAATTTGAATAAAAGTGTGGCATAAAAATGAGAGATAAAGAAGGTTGAAATGATTTAACCCTGCTTATAAGAGAAATAAAATCAGGAACATCAAGAGAAACACAAGTTTTAGAAGGACAAAGCAAAGAAAAAAAGGTTTCCTCCTCTACAGCTGCATTTTTCATGGCAGTGGCTAAATGGACAGAATAAAAAAGCTTCTAAGGAGCTATGTTAGATCAAAAATCTATGAAACAGAATCTTGTTTGCATGTGACACAGTGGCACCTAAAAAGTTGTCATGGACAGACTAGTTTAAATAAATAAATATATGCTTGGCAGGAAATACTGTGAATGTGTTTTAATGAGCAAAGAATACACTCACTCTGAAGTCTATATTTATGCATTTATCTCGTGTGATTATAGAAATTTCAAAATGTGTATAACATAGTGTAGAAAGTTTTCAAGAAAATACTCTGTGCTTATTTAATAGTCAGTGTTAGATTAGCAACCACTAAGGCAAGGGAATGAATTAGATTTTAAACTCGAGTTTTGCTGAGGCTCACATCTTTGCAGAAAAGTAATGGGAGAATCTGTGTTACAGGCAGATGTGCTGTGTTGGGTTGTAGGGTGAAGTGTGTGTGTCTGTGATAAAATGATTTATTATAAGCTTTCTAGATGACAACAGAAGGAATAATTTATCATTGAGTTGATCTTGATAACAGAACAGTAAATGAGTTCTTTGTAGACGTGGAGATGGACTAGATCCTAGAGAGGGCTCACTAAGATGTCACTTAGTTTGCAGTAGTTGTGTATTTTTTTTTTTCTGCAGTGATTGACTCCAAGTTCTTCCTGCCAGTACCCAGGAGGAAGCGTTTGCATCAACATTCACTGCTGTCATCCATTATGTCTGCATCTTTCATGTTATCTTCATACTTCTCTGCAGTCTTGGTCTGAAAGGAAGTGGATCCATCACACATATCTAACCCTGAAAGTATCACTCCTGCTACACCATTCAAATGGCCTCTCCCTAACCCAGTTTCAGCACTTGTTGCTCCCTCAACAGGACTGCCTGAGTTTTTTTGTGCAGCTCAACAGTTAGCGGAACCTTTCTTCAGGTTGTTGGGATTTATCATCCTCAAAGGAATTATACCTTTTCCCTGTAGCAGTATACTGGGGGGAAGGTGGAGGGGGGAATATTTTTATCCTTTTTCACTATTTAGATGACTTCATGAGAAGCCAGACCAGCTGGTGCTGGTTTGAACAGTCCTCTGAGTTGGAGAGAAATTACTGCATTCTTTGCAGTAAGACCCTGGGAATGATCTTGACTGTCATAGCAGATGAAAATTCATGACTCTATTCTGTCACCATGTGAGGCAGCATATTAGAATATGGTCTTATTTGTATAAATTTCTGTTTTCTTCCCCTGCCACTTGTCTTTTTAGCTATTAAATAGGGTTAAGGGTCCTCTTGTCAATTTTATTAATACAGAGATTCTCCACCTAGGAGGCTTTTGCCCTTCTATTCCTTGGAAAGTTTCTCTCAATGCTAGAATTAGAAGTGAAGATGAAAGCTTGTAAAAAAAGAAAAAAAAAAAAGGTTGGACACTGAGGAAAGGATAGATATTCAGCAGCTCCTTTTCAGGAAAGAAAACTCAATGGAGAATTATACATGTTATCAGACAGTTTAGAGACACTTCTCTTCCCTGCTGATTTAAGAGAGGGAAGCAAGATGTAAACAGTATATTGGTGGCCTCACCATGGAGCCATGGTGAGACTACAGCCTAAATGCTTATCAAATGATCTTGAATATTAGTGGCTTGTTGATTTCAGCAACCAAATGATTGCAGTTACTACAGGGATTTGCTCTTTAGATTTCCTAGCTCAGGGAACTGAACTTGCCCTTCAGCAGGATTACCACTAGTTCCTATAGACCTAATCAGCGTAAACCTCCAGCCCAGCAGGCAGGTGTCACAGTAGCTGCTCCTTTACAAGGTAAGAAGGTACAAGATGTGAGAAGTTCAGAATTAGTAATGCAAGCCTTCTGTCATTTTTATCATTGGACCCTGCAGGGAGGATCTGATTAAATGGATATTCAACTCTTTGCATTAATTTGCACCCAATTTTAATTTGCATATAATTAAGCATAAAAAGTATAATTTTATTATTTGCTGTTGGAAAGGAGATCTGTGGTAGCAAGGAGCTATGTGCAGTTGCTGAAGTGCAATGTAAATGACTTTATCTCATACCTCTTCTTTCTTTCTTTTTCTCTTCCCTGCAGGATATTCATTTCAACATATATTTTGTTTGGCATAAAATACAACATCCAGATTGTTTTCTGAACTAAGTTTCTTCATATGTTTGTTTGTTTAGTAGGTCTTCTATGTGAAAGTAACAACCCTGTAGGCCTGTTAATCTGCAAATGCCCTGTATGGTTTCAAAGAGAACGTGTTTTGAGTTAAGTTGTGTGGTATAAATCCCAGCCAAGCAATCTGATTTGGATTTCAGAGGACCTTACTTTTGTCCACAGCTTCTGACATGCATTTGGGAAGAGACAGAGACCAAATCAGTTTACCTCTCTGCACCTTTATTTCCCCTCTCACTGTGGCCTGGCCGGTCAGTTTAGACTTTGGATCAGGGTTAGAATAAGAAGGGAAGAATTACATCACTTACATGTTGGCTACAGGTCTTTGGCTCTTGTTGGGCACAAACTGTCTCTGTAATAATTGAGAATTCAGATTCCTACTAAAAGATTGTGGACGTTTTATGGAACAACAAGTTACATTTGAATCTACAAGTTAAATAGGGGATGGAATCTTGAATTTGTGTATTATAGTTACATCCTAAACTACATCATTGGCATGGTGAGGTTACTTTGGTCAAATTACTAATTTTCAGCATTTACCCTCCTCAATCTCTTAACTGCTGCTTGCTTGAAGGTTGGTGGCTGTATCCAAAATCTTATCCTGTATTTGCCCTGCTTCCTGGGAAGTGTTGGGGTTTTTTTTGTTTTGTTTTCCCCCGGTTTCTTTTGGTTGTTCGTTTGCTTTTTTTTTTTTTTTTTTTT